>JAOSBN010000007.1:28951478-28963263 GCA_027563595.1 Erythroxylum suave
AGTTTTCGATAATTGAACCTTTAAGATAATGTTGATTAGTTTAAAATCCAAATCAAGGTGGGATAGAATATACCTTGAATTTCTATATGATCTGAAGGCCGAATTTTAAAAATCTACTATCTTGGAAAAACATATAGAGTTAGAACTCTATCTAATGAAAACCTCTTGCAGATAACATGAATGTTGCTGAATGTCATGAGCTCTTATAGGTCTGATTTTTGTGGATTGAATTTTTGCATGAGAGATCTTTGTGTGTGGTTCATAGCTGGGTGTTCTTTTGTTTGGTGGTTGATCGATTTCAGCTGTGAGCTCTTTAAGTGTGGTTGTTATGTGGTATTCTGTTGTGATTCTTTTCTTGGTCTGGAGTTGTTCACTGCCATATATCCCTTTTTCTTTGATGGTTGATTTATTGGGTAGTAGGTAGCTGTGGTTTTTCAATCGACAATTGAGTGATTTAGCTAGGTATCTTTATACCACTTTTCAACATCAATTAAATGTTTTTTGTTAAATGATTTCATGTGTGGCTCCTGCATGACTTTGGTAGAGTCGTGTTTCTCCTTGGTCAGCCGTGATTGATGTTTTCCTGGTGCTGTCATTAATTCCTTTTGCTGATTTTTTTTTTCTAATCTGACTACTGAAGTAATCTTGGTGAACAACTTTTAGATATGTCTTCAAAGGAGTTGAATTCATCAGAAAGTTGCTTCTTTCTATTTCAAGTGTATTTGTTTTTATTCCTTGTTTATTTTAATCACTTAAGTTGTTTGCTTATTGTCTTTCGTTAAAAAGTTTTTGAGAAAATCTTCTATTGAGGTCAATACGAGTCGATCGTGTTATTGGATGTTAAATACTTTCACAGGTGGTGAGGACAAAGGATAGTGTCGAGGGTTAAGTGAGTCAACTTAGTAAGACCTTGTATAAAACTATTGTCATCAGTAAAAGCATTAAATTAGGTAACTGCCCTGCAGATGTAGGCAAAGTGTGCTGAGCTACATTACCAAATTTCAGTTAATTTGCATTTGTACGTTTATCGTTTTGTTTTTGATTGTGCTAGAAACAACTGCATTCAATTCGGAGATCTTCTGAAACTACTACACCCCTTCAACAATTTTCAGAATGCAATTGTAATGAGTTGTAAGATAAAAATAATAGAACATGTGTACCAAACTCATCATGTCGCAAATCTGTTCAATCTATTAGGCTAGGAGGCCCCATACTGCTGTTTGTTTTTGGTAGTTTAAGTGGTGAAGTAACTCATTTTATGAATGCCTCGACTTCAAAGGTTACAAATTTGAATTTACGGTAAGGGGCTGCAACTCACATAAAACTTTAAATAAAATTGTTAGTCGAGGTCAATATTTTGAATTTTATAATACTGGAAGCATTGGTGGTACCAAATTTCTTTGTACAACATTGGATTCAAGTACTAGGTTGTAACAAAATATTGTGGGTTATATTAGTCCTATCGTTTGATATATAAATTAACACATCAAAATATTTTGAATAAAATTTATAGATAAAAATATATTGTAGAAATAAATTTAATTTTAAATATTTTTAAAACTAAGAATTTTTAGAATAGTTATAATGTCTAAAAATTATTTTATACTAATTTTAATAAATAAAGTTATTGAATTAAAATTTAAAATATTTTCAATTTTTAATTATAATAGAGAACTAAATTTTAATAGAAAACTAAAAGTTTACATAATTAATAATAATTTTTATACTTATTAGCTATTTTCATCCTTTAAACATTGTTTTTATAATTTTAAATTTCTTTTCGACATTATTTGTGAATAATAATTATTTTTAATTTTCTAACATAGACAAGAAGGTTAAATTTATTTTTATAACATGTGAAATTATTTTAATTTTTCATGATATATATGTTATTACTCAATAAATAAATTTTATTTTTAACTACTAATAAAAATAATAAATTTTATAATAGAAGACTAACTTATAATCATATAAAATTGAATAAATATCTCATAATTTTAAAAAAATTATTTAAAATAGTATCTAATATTAACTGATACTAATATTGTATTGTACTAGTATCAAAATGAGTACTAATTCCACTGAGTTATTCATAACATTTGTCTGGGGTAGAGACATATTAAAATCAATATATATTAATTATATCAAACTTATCTCAACCCATGACCAATAATATGAGCTCGAATTTTCTTTTGTAACTCTTGGAACTTTTTCGTAATATCTTCTTTCTATGCCTCATTTCATAGGGAACCTCAAAGTGACTCTATTTCATTATATTCCATCCATAGCCCAATTATATTCATTTAATATCTCCTTTGATGTCATTGACATAAGTGTTTCTAATCTATCTATTTATATTTTTATATTCTATTTCTACATGTGTGGAAAGTTTCAAAAACATCATATAATAATCCAAAACTTGCATAATCCAGAAATTCCAATAGAAAAAAAAAGGAGGTTTGTAATGATTTTGAAACCTTTTATATTAGGTAATCTAGTATCCTTATGCATTAAGATATTTATTTTAAATTATTAATTCAATGAATAATTTACTTGGAATATGTAATTTAGAAATTATAACATATATTTGCTTGGACCGTTGCACTAAACTTCCTTACTTATATTAGGTCAAATAAGATTCTCTTTTAGAGAGTGAAACTCAATATAAAACCATAATTGTGAAAAAGGAACATAGGTTAGGATTAATTATTGACTGTAAAAATCTTGAATCGTCCAATTTTCTGATTTGATTTTCAAATTTTTGATCTGATTGATTTTAATACCTCTTGTTGTTTAAAATCGATCAACTTATTAATTTATTAGTCAATTTTTACAACGTAATATGTTCTTATAAATCAAATTTAATTAATTAATTTTTCTTTTAACAATATTTTTAATTAAATTTCAAATTCTTTGATAGGTAAGTACAATATATGTCATTCATATTTCAAATTCTTTAATTTTATTTAATCTTCAGTCGATTTTATGACTCTCTAGTATCAATTGGATCTTTTAAAACTTAAATTTATTGTCTTATCGTTTTAACTTCTAATCCAGTTTTTAAAATATTGAAAATTAGGACATCCATAGACACAAACATCATAAGTTATATATATATATATATATTGAACATAATAAATTTGAAAATTTCTAAAATGTCATTCATAGGATAGTTTAATGTTAAAAATAGTGTAAATTAATTTAAAAGTCTTCCAATATTAAGTAAATCATTTATATTTATATTTATGGTCTTTTTGTAAATAAAGGATGAACACCTGTATAAATATCATTATCTATTTTGTAATTGTCAAGGTGAATTTTTTTTTTAAATTGTTCTTATTCTTCATTCTCCTTTCTCTTGGTTCTCAATAAAGTGGTATTAGAGTCATGTTTCTTAAAGTTTAGAGTTGAGTCTTATGAGAAAAGTAAGAAATGACACTTACTTTCTTCTAATTTCCTATCTCATAAAGAAAAATTATGAAAAATGATATCTACACATGAAAGTTTTGCTTGACTTTAAGATATGAGGGAGGTTGCACAAAAAGGCTATGTGAAGCCCCAAAATAAAGAAAGCATATGTCAAAATGATAAAGAAGCTTTGTCCAAGATAAAAAATAATCAACAAACTCTCATTCTCATCTATCTATATTTAGATCATTCAGTATTTGAAAAGATAGTTCTGCTACTAGTTTGAACGAAGCATAAAAAATTTAGAAAAGTCCTGTCAAGGTGTTAATAAAGTAAAGATGATAGGATTTCAAACGCTAAGAAATAATTTTAAAGTTTTGAATATGAAAGAACCCAAGTCAATTTTGGATTATTTTACAATTGTGAAGTTTTGAAAAAGTGATTTTGAAGATGAAGAGAGATGTCAAGCATTACAAAAGGCACATTGAAAAATAAGAGAAAGATGACAAGGTTACTATTTAAATATGAATGAAAGGAGGTACGACAGATCTAAAGCTAAATGTTTTAATTGTCATAAAATTAGTCATTACTCTTAGGAATATCGTGGTGACACTAATAATATTTAAGAAAAAGCTAATATTATTGTTGATAATCAAGAATTTGAAGAGTCAACTTTATTGCTAACAAATAAGGAACAAGAGAGTGATGTAGATTGTATGTGTTACTTGGATAATGGTGTAAACTATCACATGTGTAGATATAAAGGTGAATTCTTAGAGCTTAATGGGATGATGAGAGGCAATGTTGCCTTTTAAGACTCGTCAAAAATACAAATTGAAAGAAAAGGTATAATCCTCATGTCTTCCAAAGATTGTAGTCGCAAGTTGATTATTGATCTTTATTATGTACATAAGTTAAAAAGTAATATTTTAAGTTTAGGACAACTCCTTGAGTAAGGGTATAAAATTATTATGAAAATAAATTATTTGACTTTTAGAAAAAAATTCTAATTTGATTGCTAAGATGGATACACCAAAGAATAAGATATTCAAATTGAACATCAAAATAATTAAAGCAAAATGTGTGAAAGTTGATTTGCAATATTAGATTTTAACCAGTTAAATTTTGGAGAAGGCCATGAAAAAAAAGAAGTTGGTAAAAGGGATACCTTTTATTTACCATCCTAATCAATTATGTGAAGTATTCCTAAAGAAGTAACATCAATAACAATTAGTCATCTTTAACTAGTATATGTTAATAAGTGTATACCAATCAATCCAACTTCATTTGGTAAGAAAATATATACCAATCAATCCAACTTCATTTGGTAAGAAAATATATTTTCTTACTTTTTATTGATGATTTTATTAGAAAAGCTTGGGTTTATTTACTTGAGCAAAAAGCAGAAGCTTGTGTTGCTTTCTAGAATTTTAAGATGGTTACATAAAAGGAAAATGGATATAAAATTAGAGCTTTGAAATCTGATCAAGGAAGTGAATTTACTTATAAAGAATTCAACAATTTTTGTATAACTCATGGTATTTTTCATCCTTTAACAGTTTTTAAATCACCATAACAAAATGAATTAGTTGAGAGAAAGAATAGAACCATCCTTAATATGTCAAGATGTATATTGAAAGACAAAAATATGCCTAAGAAGTTTTAGGTTGAAGTTTTTTCTTGTGTAGTGTATTTGTCCAATCACTTTCCAACATCAAATGTCAAAGATCAAACCCGCCAAGAAGCATAGAATAGAATAAGGCCTAGCACTTATCATTTACGAATTTTTAGAAGTATTGTCTTCGCTGAAGTGTTACATCAAGTAAGATCCAAGCTTGATGATCAAAGTGTTAAACATGGCTTTATTGAATATGATTCACATTCAAAAAGCTACATATAATACAATCCAAATAATGGTGAAATGGTAATAAGTTGAAATATTGAATTTGATCAAGAGCTATATGGAATTGGCAGGCTCATGAAGAGAATAATTATATTTTTTGCTATATTTTGGAGAAGAAGAACAAGAGATCATGGTGCTTATACAAATAATAACTCCACCTCCTTCATTTTCATTACCTCGTGCTGAAAATTCAAATGAAAGGTTAGGAAAAATGAAAGATATTGGAAAAATTTATTCATTGATTTCATGAAGTTATTCTTGATTATGATGAACTATATTATCTCCTTGTAGATAGAGCTATTAAATTTTAGAAAAGCAATGTAAGATAAAAGGTGGAGATTAGCTATGGTTAAGGAAACAAAGGCAATTGAAAAGACCAATCAAGCCCTATCGTCAAAGACAAACTCTTTTGGTGTTACTTGGGACTTAACAACTCGTCCTAAGGATTATGAAGTCATTGAGTTAAATAGATGTACAAGTTGGAAGAATAATGTTAATGGAGAGGTAGAAAAATACAAAGCAAGGCTTGTTGTCAAAGGATACATGTAAAAGTATGGAGTTGATTATAATGATGTCTTTACACCTGTTACTTGAATGGAGATGATTGGTGCTTATTTGATTATGAAATTATTCCATAAAACTTGGCAATTATTAACATGAAATTGTTTAAGATACTCACTTTAACTCATATGTGATTTTAGGAACAATTTGGAAGCAAAGAAGTTAAAGTGAGTTGAATCTCTATATTTTGGCCATTTTTCGAAGATTAATTTTTACTTGTCTTTATAGAGCAAGAAAAAGAAAATTAAAAGACAAGAAGAAAATTAAAAGAAGAAAAAAATGCAAAGAACAATGAATGAAGATGGACAGCTAGAAAAAGAGAAAAAAATGGCAGTGCAAGACGAAGAAAACATAGTGTAGGAGGACAAAGCAAGAGATGAAACACATCGCAGCAGCTGGAGGTTAAAACAAAATGCAAACTGTGTTTCATGTAGATGACGTCAGCGTTTAACGCAAACAACTGCGTTAAACGCAACGTTCAATAGAAGAGATCTGTGAGTCTTTAAGTGAGGCGTGAATAATGACAGTAGACAAACATGTTGATTTGTCACATCATAGAATAGTGGAGTGAACAGTAGCTAGGGAAATAGAGCATAAAAGAGCTGCGAGAGAGAAGCTTGTAGCAGTGAAGAGAGTCAAAGGGAGTTTCAGTTAGGGGTAATTTTCATGGGGCTGAAGCATTTTCTTGAAAGACCTATGAAAGGCTAGACTTCTCAACGCCAGTTCGAAGGTGACATTGATGCAGAAGACTCGGGTTAAGCATTTTTTTTATTGTTTTGTTGTTTCTTTCTCTCATTAGAAATTGATTATGTTATCTTATATGGATTGATTGGGTGTTTGAATAATGATGATTTGAATGCTTTATTGAATCGTTTTTTGAATAATGATGGTTTTAATGCTTTATTGAATCGTTTTTTTGTGAAAACCCACTACTAGAATTGAACGCAATATGCAATCATTGTATTTCTAATTCATGTGTAGCAACTAATGGTTCTGAATCATTAGAGATAACATAACATAGGTTAAATAATCCGAGCTTGTGTGATTATTACCTAGATTAGTCTATTTTTCTGATTCGTAAGGCTATTGTCTAGATAAACTTTGAGAACTTATTATAGGTTTCCAGATAGCTAGGGTTAATTAAAGAACGTTTTGTAATTAACTAGGATTTAAGGAAAATTCAGGATTAAATAAGCTTGATGTTATTTTACGACTGATAATTGATAAGAGAAATAAAAGAACAACAAATCAATGAATTATGCTTAATTAGAGTGTAGGTCGAGATTGAACCAAAGACCTGAATCCATGTTGAATTCCCCAATTTTATCATTTTTTGCATGTTTTCTTTAAATTAGTTTTATTTTATTTTATTTTCTTACTAAATCCAAACCCGCTGCGCCCATTACCTAAACATCAATTAATTTCATTTCATAAGCTAACCAAGTACTCCGTATGGGATCGACCTAGACTCACTACTGCTACAGTAGTAGTTTAGTTATTTTATTTTGACTAGTATTACGATGCCTGTTAGGAGACTATTTGTACTTATTTTGTTTGGAACCTCAAATGAAATAGAAAATTTATTAACTAGATGTAAAGTCAACCTCCTTTAATGGCTATCTTGAAAAGGCCTATGTTAAACAACCGTTGGATTATGTGGTCAAAGGATATGAATAAAAAAGTTTTGAGATTCAAGAAACCTTTGTATGGATTGAAGTAATAAGGGTATCGAATAGCCACATTGACAAATATTTTCATGAGAACAGGATTGTTCATTACCTTAATGAATATATTATTTATATCAAAATTCATAATAATGGAGACATTTTGCTTGTTTGTCCTCGTGTGGATGATGTTATTTTTATTGGTAATAACTCAAGCTTATTTGAAGAATTTAAAAATGCTAAGTCACTTAACTTGAAATGATCGATATAATACTGATATCATATTACACATGTCTAGAGGCAAGGCAAATGGAGGAAGAAATATTTGTTTTTTAAGAAGGTTATATAAAAGAGGTTTTAAAGAAAAAAATGTTCAATTGTAATTTCATAAATACCCGTATGAAAATTGGACTAAAGATATCAAAGTATGAAGATAGAGACAAGAAAAATCTTGTTGTTTTTAAAAGTCTTGTGAGAAGTTTGAGATATTTAACATATACAAGACTAGAAATCCTTTATTCAATTGGAGTAGTATGTATAATTTATGGAAGCTCTTACCTCCACCTATATGAAAGTTAACAAGAGGACTCTTCGCTACCTAAAAGGTAGATTTAATTTTAGATTATCTTATTCCTGTTGCATAAATTTTGAACTTGTGAGATTTAGTAATAATGAGATTGATGGTAGAAAGAATATGACTAGTTTTGTATTTTTATGGGTAATTGTGCTATCTTATGAAGTTCAAAGAAGCAGTTTATTGTTACATTTTCAACATATGAATTTTAATTTGTGGTGACAACTTCATGTACTTATCATGTTATTTTGCTTAGACAATTATTAAAAGAACTTCATTTATCATAAGAAGAAGCTGTAAGATTTGCATTAATGACAAGTATACACAAGCATTTGCGTATTTCATTATCAATGCAAGTATATAGATACAAGGTATCATTTCATCAAAGAAAAAGTAATAGCAATATGGAAGTAGAACTCGAGTATGTGAAAATTTAAGACTAAGCTGTGGATATTTTTATAAAGACCTTAAAGTTTGAAAATTTTTTAAGATTAAAAGCAAGATTTGACGTACAAAAAATTTCAAATCAAAAGGATGATATTGAAAATAATATTGGAAAATTTTTATAATCTGACTCTTAAGATAATTTGGTATTGAAAATACTATGAATTAATTTAAAGGTTTTCTTATAATTATAATTTTTAATATATTTATGATCTTTTCGTGAATAGATGATGTACACGATGATGTACACAACTATAAATACTATAATTTACTTTGTAATATATTTTAAAATTAGTCGTTTCGATCAAATTAAACTTGAATCAGCCTGATTTTTAGTTTGGTTTTTATTATTAATTGTTATGAATGAAAACCAGCTAGTTAAACAATAAACTAGTCAGTTTTCTCTAAATCATGAAGAACTGTAAATACACTTCTTCTTCTTCTTCACAATGGGACAGACACAAGCGGTCTTCCCCTCCAGAAGCTTGGACAAGATTCCTTTAATTGATCCCTTTTGGATCTGCTTCATGAATTGGGTAGAGAGCCAGCGATCCCTCCACAAGTCCAGTAAACAATATCAATAGAAAATTAGAGAATCATTAAACCAAACAAAGAAACAAAGCATTGGAATAATTGGGTAGTAACTATGAATAATCACAAAGAAATTACATACCCACTACAGTCCAATAATCAAAGCGTGATGGAATCTTCCCTAATATGCAGATATAACAATGATTCTTTGCAATATATAAAGAGAGTGCAAAACCCAGAGAGTACAAAGACAGAGAATAAACAAAACACCTCCTATTATATCAAATAGGCCCTCTTCTAGGCAAACAATACTATTGGGTCACTTATATCATGCAAACTTCAAATCTTTCTCTAATTGCTTAAATGATGGGCCTCCTTCTGAAGCAAACAGTAAGCCAAGATTTTCGATGGCTCTAACATCATGTTAAATTCGCAATGGGCACTTTCCCTCACATATGAGTTCCTTTTTACTTGGGCAATTTGGAGTGGTACATAAACAGTCCTCATCAGGGCTGCACTTCTGATTAAGGTCAAACAGACCCTCTCCTAAAGCAAACAATACTATTGGGCCACTTACACTATGCAAACTTCAAATCCTTCTTCAGTTGCTTAAATGATGGGTCCCCTTTTGTGGTAAACAATAGGTCAAGATTTTCGTTGGCTTTGATATCATGTTAAATTTGCAATGAGCTTACTGGCCCACACAAGAAGAAAAATTAGACCATAAAATTAATTTTATAAAATTAAATTTATTTCATAATATAATGAATATAATTTACCAAACAATGATCATGAAATTTTGAATGAGACAAATTCACATTGCATTACATACCCGAATAGATCTTATTGCTTATCAAAAGGTTCACGTCAATTCATTAATATTATAAATAATGAACATAATGTATATATATATATATACACACTATATATGTATATATGGTTGCTATCGCATATACAATCATACTCAATTCGATGGAATTGTTTGATGTTGTTAAGCGACCATTTCACCACAATAGCTTAAGCTATTATGTGAGATCAACTCAACTGGTTTTATGTATTCTCTAACACACCCTCTCAAGTGAAAGCCCTTAAGCTTGAAACTTGTACAGGCCTACTTTATCTTGTGCTTAATTTAATCAGAATGGTAGGTGGTAGGATTCAAATTCAGGACCACTTGGTCATTGAGGCTCTGATACCATGTTAAGCGACCATTTCATCACAATAGCTTAAGCTATTGTGTGGGGCCAACTCAATTAGTTTTATATATTCTCTAACAGATTTTAAAGAAGATTTTCTTTAATTTCGCACGTGAGGAGTTATTTCTTGGTTTTGTTCAGTCATTAATAACGTAATTATTTTTAGATAATAGTAGATAGAAACAACGCTAGTAAAGAGTTCTATTAAAACCAAAAAATATAGGCCTGCTTGCCGTCCACACCAGAATAAATGGAATTTTCTGAAAAAACCTGCTAATGGAGGAAGTCTTCCTTGGGATAAAAGACATAGGGCTAAAAAAAGGGCCAAAAAGGGATCTTTTGTGTATAATCTTGGGACTCAGATCCTCTGTTTCACTAACTGTGTACCTATTCTATGCCACATCAAATACGTCGATGTTTTAATTAAAAACAATGTCTCAGCTTCACGCCGAGCCAATGCATCCTACTTCTTTTGAATAGGCTTCCTACTTTATAATTTATATTTTTGACTTTTTTTGTTAAATTTAATTATAATACTATGACTTTAATAAAAAATTAAATTAAAGTTGAAATTTAGTTATTTCATTAATAAGAAAATATAATAATTAATTAATTATTATTAATTTTTACTGATTATTATACTTATTATTATTAATTTAATTAATTAATTATTATTATTGTTAATTTTATTTTTATTATATTATTTATTATTATTAATTTTATTTCTATTATTATTATTATTAAATTCCTTATTATTATTAATTTTCTTCTTATTATTATTAAATTTACTATTCTTATTAAATGTATTATTATTATTATTATTATTATTATTATTATTATTATTATTATTATTATTATTATTATTATTATTATTATTATTATTCATTTTCTACTTAAGTACATATACTAATTTTTTTAGTAACTAGAAAAATAATAATAATAATAATAATAATAATAATAATAATAATAATAATAATAATAATAATAATAATAGAAAAATAAATCAGATTGGGAGTTTAATAAATAAACAAACAAATGAATTAATAGAATAAAAAGAAGAAGGAGAAGTAAAAAAGTCACGGACACCCTTAAGAGGATCCAAATTTTGGTGTGACTTTTAATTTCCCACGCCTGTGAGAGGATCCAAATTTTAGTCGTAATACATCAGCTATCACTATGTGCAAGAATGTTAATGATAGGAAGATGTAGAACTCATAAATACTAAGTTGAAGAAGTTCCTAAGTTCAAGCTTGGATATGGCTTCCATGAATAACTAGTTGGCTTTCTCTCTTTCTCCTCGAGAACTCCCTTCACAAAGCAACGACCACCAAGATCATCAGTCTCGAAGCGCAACTACTCGGTTTGGTTTTCACTCTCATGGTCAAATCTCTGCTACAGATGTCTTGGGGGAGTGTTTTGATCTTACTACTGTGGAGAATAAAACAAAACTTCAAATACTTCAGCAGAAACAACACTTCAACTCTGCTCCAACCATAAGCTTGAA
>JAOSBN010000007.1:28976160-28990370 GCA_027563595.1 Erythroxylum suave
GTTTCCAGCTTCAAATCTATCATCCACTTCAAAAACTGGAATCCAAGTTGAGCCTTTAACCCATGCCTGAAAAAAAACAGCTATTAATTGATTGGAAAATAAAATCACAGGACCCGTGGATGACCAGAATAGAACAAAGGAATAAAATGGTAAATCTAATCCAGTTACCAGAATGTGAACAAAACCAAGCAGCTAGTATATACATCAACTCTCCAATATAATACTTTCAAATGAAATTAAAGATATCATCCTTTATGCTGCATTGTTCCAGAATAAGAGTTTCAAGATATTAAAAGATATTGCAGGTCCACGATAAGATTAAATTATCTAGGTCTGCAAATGTTCTCTAAGCATAATAAATAAAATGCGAAATATGTTGATTGAACCTATAAATGTTCTTCAAGCATCATAAATGAAATGTCAAGTATGTTAATTTAGACTTAGGAACTAAAGACTTCAGGAAGTAAAGAAGCTGGAAAAGTAGCTTAGCCAGAGTCCATATACAGGCAGAGAATTCACCTTCTTGCGCTCAGTAAAGGGGTGAACGTCAAGTAGAGTTTTGTTAGACAGTTGAATTGCGTACCCTGCTTCCCTGGGCAAAAGAACTTTGACTATCCCTTCCCTGATCTACAATTATAAAAACAGTGACGTTCACCAACTGACAATTTTGTTCCATTCAAACAATCCCAATTTTCATTTGTCATACTCCAGAAATTGCTCACTTAATCAAACTAAACTTGGTTTTGGTTAGAAAGAAAGCAAAATGGGCAGTTTCATTTTGTTATCAAACGGAAAATTTGATAGTAAGATTCGAACTTGTTCTCAGTATTGTCAACGATGACACTGGAGAAGCAACAACTGGAGGAAACACCAAAATTCAAAATGTTTAAAGGATTAACACGCGTACCATCGCATCCCATCTCTTCTTTGCAGCAGACATATCTCTTATTTGCTTCAAATCATAGTCTTCGTCAACAGCTTGCATTTTCACCACATTCCCACGCTAGTAAAACAGAAAACCAGAAAAGTAGGAAAATGACAAACGATAGTCCTGTAGGAAATAAAATGAAAAGAATATACAAAAGATAGGAACCCAGAAATGGAAGCTCGCAGAAAAGTCAAATTGACCCACAGAACGTTTAGTTCGAGAACCGGAACTCGAACAGGGTGGCAAATGGCTTCTGAGTAACAACATTGCCCTCCTTTGTCGTCCAAAGTTAGAATTTGTAGGGGTGAACACGTTGAGGGAGGAAAGTCTCAGAGACTCCATTTTAGAACTTCAAGAGCTCTTCCAGAGAGTGAAGAGTCGAAGACACGGGACGGAGGACTAGCTGAAGTCAAAACTCCTTTATCTGCTTGTTTCTCGTGCTGATTCTTGTGGGGCTTTGCGTAATCTATAAAAACGATCCAAAGTTTTCGACCAGACGTCGTTTTGAGGCACCAATTATGAAACCAAAACTAAGCTGACCCATTGTACTCCTTGTACATACAGAGGAATAATATAGATGTTAATAGGCCGTGTCGGATCCGGATTGTCCTTGAAAACGACATTGTTTTGAAAATAATGACCGTAATCAGCTCGTGGCTCACCGTCCCGATCATGGTTGAGTTATAATTTGTCAGTGATCTTGTCAATTTGGGCTAAAAATAGACTGAACCGAAATTGACATGCCTTAAAAAAATATATTTTTATTACTATTTATTGCACATACATAAAATAAACTGTTTATTTTTAATTATTTACAATTATTAACAATTTAATAAGATTAAATAATTAAATATCTCTAAATTTGTCAAAAATAGTTAATTTACCAAAAACAAGGTAAATATGTACATAAAAATAGTAATTGTCCTTATATTTATAAACTATATTAGTTTGATAACAATTGTCCTCCGTCATTACTAACTTGAACCGTAAACCTTAAAACGTAACAAGTGTAATATCACTTATTTAAAACAACCTTATTTTGAAATCTATAATTAAAATTTTTAACTGAAAATAATAATAGAGGGATGAATATTATAAATTCAAAATTATAGAGAATTATCTATAATTTTTAAAAGTTAAGAATATATTAATTATATACTAAACCTCAATAGATCTAATAAATTTAGTCGTAAAATAAAAGGAAACGAATATATCATATTTAAGGAAAAACAAAAGGCACTCGTCCTTATTCTATCACAGCTCACATCCATGCAACTTCACATTATTCAATTTGTCTCCTCTGCCGTGTCGTGTTTTAGAACATTGCAATTTAACTTACAAAGTTCCAAGTCAGGCCGCTTTTAATTCATATATTCGAGTGAATACAAATGGTTCTTCATCTGTATTCTCTTTGTTTTTTAGACTAGTGTATTATTTTTTAAAAAAAAATTGTTAGATATATGATGTATATATCTACTTATATTTTTTTGCGTAACTTTATAAATTGGACTTATAAGATATTTTTATTAATTGGAAAATTATAGCTAATTAATAATCCTTGTTTAACTTGGATTCAAAAGCTGAAAGTTGTGTGTGACTATGCATTGGTTGAATATGGTGAACAACTGAGGGTGTGTGGATGGCATTTTAGTTGGTTGAAAAAGATTAACGTGATGATTTTATGTCATTAAAAAATCCATCCTTAACTGTGTTTTTATTTAGCTGGTAGTTCTAGTACATTATGTATGTGTTTTCTAGCCAAGAGATCCATGACTTTGCATTGATTCTGTTTGGTGTTGATTAAGTTGGACTTTCATCTTTGTGAAGTGGCTCTTGGGTGGACTATTTTGTATGTTGTGTGCAACTACTGCTATGGATTGTGTGTTATGTGTGCAACTGTGACTTGGTTCAGATTTCTGCATGAATTCGCCCATTGTTGTTGCGATAACTTCTATATTTATTTTATTGGAGCTGAACATTTCAAGAAACTGTTCTTCTCTTTCATCTCAAGTGTATTGTTGTTTTGTTCTTGGTTGATTGATCACTTAAGTAGTTTGTTTAAGTGTCTTTTATTAAAAATTGTTTAGAAAAATCCTTTGTTGAGGTTAACATGAGTCAGCCGTGTTATTGGGTGTGAAAATCTTTCACGAGAAGTAAGGTTGAGAGATAGTTACAAGGATTGAGTGGTGTTGGCTCAGTGAGGCCTTACGTAAATCTATTGCACTTTTGTGAAATTGATTAAGTTGGGTGTGGACCCCGCAAATGTAGGCAAGGTGTGTCGAACTACGTTAACAAATCTCAGTATCGTTTAATTTGGTGCTTTTAATTTTTCTGTTATTTGTGCTTGTCAGAAACAGATCAGAAAATTTACAAAACAACCAGTATCAAAGAGGGTCACCAAATCAGAACTTGGTAACAAATTGGTACAGATATGAGTTTCACAAACATGGCTACAAGAGAGGGTGCATCGATCACCAGACTACCACTGTTATACGACTTTAACTATCCTGTATGGAAATTACGGATGAGAGTCTTCATCCAATCTCAATGGGCCAAAAGCTTGGCATTTGATAAATCAAAGGTGGACGCATCTGATAATTACTGATGATAAATGATAGGTAGTTCAAAAAGACCCATCTGAATAGACAAGAGCGGAAGAAAAAAGTGCACTTGGAAACTCATAAGCAATGTATGCAATCTTAGTGATGTTGATGAAGGACGCTTCTCAATAATATTAGCCTGTAAATCGGCTAATGATAGCGTCAAAACTATAGATGTTAGCTGTGAGGTTTGAAGAACTGAAAATGGATGAAAATGAAACTATTGGGGACCTTCATGAAAGATTGCATAATATAGTGAATCAGGCACATCAACTCGAGAAGAAATATTCTAATCTGAAAGTAGTCAAGCAGATATTGAGATCACTACCTTTGAGATTTATTTTGAAAATTGTAGCAATAGAAGAGGCCCTCGACATTAATGATCTGTCATTGAAGAAGGCAATTGGAATTCTTATAAATTTTGAATTGAATCTTTTAATATGTAAGTAAGAAAGAAGCAAAGGATTGACATTATAAGTTGAAATTGGGAAAGGTGTGAATGATGCAGAAGATGAATACTCACACGAAATTTTGGTAAATGGTTGAAAAGAATGAAAAAAGACAAACCCGAGTTTAGTCAACATAGATGGAGTTCATTAAACAACAACTTCAAACAACAAGCCAAAATTCAAAAGTGTGAAAGGAAGATAAAGAGAATCCAATGTCATGAGTGTCAAGGCTTCGGGCATGTTCAAGCTAAATGTGCTAATACTTTGAAGAAGAGAAAAGGGAAATCCTTTATGAACACTTGGAGTGAGAATGAAACCAAGAGTGAATATGGTAGTGAAGAAAAACTCGCTAATAGTATTGCGTTATTTACTTTATACAACAAAAGTCTAGTTACTTGCTTAACAATAACTGAAAAGGAAGTAACTGAAGACGAAAAAGGAGAAAATTGAAAAATTAAAAAAAAGGCAAACAACTCAGTTCAAATCCTAATATCATATTATGATAGTGATGAAAGTGGTCTAGATGATAAAAAGGAGAATGTTTACGAGACTTATAAAGTTATGTATGAAAAATATGTGAAAATTTGTAGAAAGAATGAAATGTTGAAAGAAGAGAATCTCTCTATGAAGGATAACATTCAAAAGTTAGAGAAGAAATTGACGTTAGCATTAGATGAGCTTGGTAAAGCTAGACTGAGATTACTAAGTACTGAAAAGGGATTGAGAATATTGAATGGAGACACAAAAAGTTAGAAAAGTTAATGGCAATCTGTAAAATTAAAGGGGATCTTCAAGGTATCGTCTATAAGAGTGAGTGCTCTAAGGTGAACGAGGAGAAAAATGATACGTCCAAATCTTTCTGAGAAGAAGAAAAATCAAGAAAGAATCGTACCCATATATCATTTTTGAACAGTTATTAGGCATATAAGGCCAAGATGTTACCAGTTACTGTTGATGTTGTTTCAAAGAAGCCAAAGCCAAACAATTATACATCCCTCACAAAAATTTTTAAAGCTGAAGAATTCTACATCCCTCACAAAAATCTCAACATCAGCCCTTAGTATTGAAAGCTACTTGCATTAAAAAGAGTCAATTGCAAGCTCTCGTGGTTCTTAAATCAATGAAGGCAACTTCGCAAAATGGTTGGTATTTTGATAATGGACATTCACGTCAAATGACATGGGAAAAGAATTACTTAACCAAATATCAGAGTTCTATGGATGGTCATATGACTTTTAGAAATGGAAAGAAGGCTTTGGTGATTTGTAGAGGAACATTATACGTAGATGGATTACCTCTCCTAAAGAATGTACTCCATATCTACGGACTAAAACCCAATTTGGTGAGCATAAGTCAACTTTGTGATGATGGTTTGTTAGTTAAATTTACAAGTGATGAATGCAAGGTGCTAACTGAACAACAAGAATGTCTTGTGAGCAACAAGCGATCAGTCAAAAATTGCTACATGTTACAGGTCATGACCTCTTGTAAATCAACCATACACAATAATAACATCGATCTATGACATCAAAAGCTTGGACACGTAAACTTTGATCTCATTAACAAGTTGACGAAATTCGAAGCTGTGAAGGGTCTACCCACAATGAACGGAGAAGGGAAATCAATTTACAGTGCATGCTAAATGGGTAAATAAATAAGAGTGCCACACAAAAAGATTAGACATGTTACCTCATCACGCATACTTGAATTAATTCACATGGATTTGATTGGTCCAACACAACATGATAGCATTGATAGAATGAGATATTTTTTAACTTGTGTTGATGATTGTTCGAGATATAATTAGGTATCATTTTTGAAAGAAAAATTAGATGCTTTCAAGGCTTTTAGAAGCCTATGCGTGTAGTCATGAATTTGAACAATATGGTTGTATTGAGAATTCGATCAGATCATGGAAGGAATTTTGAGAATACAAACTTTAATGAATTTTGTGATGAGTACGACATCATACAAGAGTTTTCAGCTACTCTACAACAAAATGGAGTAACTGAAAGGAATAATAGAAAACTTCAAGAAGTGGCCAAATCTATGTCGAATGGACTAAAATTATCTATGCAATTTTGGGCTGAAGCAGTTAATACAAAATGCTACAAATGTAACAAAGTTTATCTTTGAAGCATCTTGAATAAGACATCTTATGAACCTTGGAAGGGAAAGAAACTAGATATAAATTAATTTCATATTTTTGGTAGTAAGTGCTACATTCTTAAAGATTAGGAATAGTTTAAAAAATTTGAGAGCAAAAGTGATGAAGGAATCTTCATTGGTTATTGAACTCACAATAAAGCTTACCGAGTATATAATCAAACAACCAAGAAAGTACTAGAGCACATAAATGTTGTGATAGATGATGTACCTCTATTGAATGATCAAGTGCAGAAGAAAATCTACATAACTGACCCTCAAAATCAGCTTAAACAAGCAATGAGACAAGATTGAAAAATTTGACCCTCAAAACCAGCTTAAACAAGCAACGAGACAAGATTGAAAAATTGCCTAGACCTGAAGTTAGTTGCTATTAAGGAAGTAACTACTCGAATTGAAGAACCGTCAATTACTTTAGATGATGAATCAACCAAAATACTTGATGACGAAATTGTTCCTTTAAATTTTCAAAAGATAAGTGAAGCTAATTTGAATCGAGATTCTCCCTCTCAAGTAAGAAGAAATCATCCAGTAGAGAACATCATTAGAGATGTAAACCAAAGAAGAAAAACAAGGGAAAGAAAAAGGGTTAATTATCGAGAACTTACGGGACATTTGTGCTGCACAGCTTCATTCGAGCCAAAGAATGTTAAATAAGCTCGACAAGATGAGTTCTGGGCAGCATCCATGCAAGGTGAATTGATTCAATTTGCACGGAATGATGTATGGGAATTGGTGCTAAGACCATCAAATGTCAACGTGACTAGAACAAAATGGGTGCTTTAAAATAAAAAAAAAAAAGATGAAAAGGGCAATGTAACTAGAAATAAAGCAAGTTTAGTAGCTTAGGGATATTCATAGGTTGAAGGAATAAACTTTAACAAAACCTTTGCACCAGTGGCACGACTCGAGTCTATCAAATTACTATTGAGTATAACATGTATAAAAGGCTTTAAGCTCTATCAAATGGATGTGAAGAGTGCGTTTTTGAATGGGTTTATACAGGAAGAGGTATATGTCGGGCAATTAAAAGGATTGATTGATTCAACCCATCCAGATCTCGTTTTTAAGCTGAAGAAAGCTCTTTACGATCTCAAACAAACACCAAGGGCTTAGTACAAAAGGCTCACACAATATCTCATCAAGCAAGGATATAAATGAGGTATTGTTGACAAAACTCTATTTATTAAAAGTTTAAATTTAATTTAGGGATTACTGAGATCTATGTTGATGACATTGTGTTTGGTTCCACACATCCGAAGATGATAGATGAATTTTTTGAATTAATGACATCCGAATTTGAAATAAATATGGTAGGTAAGCTGAATTTCTTTTTGGGTTTGCAAATTAAATAAGTGATGCATGGAATTTTTATATTATAAACCAAATATGCCAAGATTTTAATAAAGAAGTTTGGTTTTGAGAATGCTAGACATGTGAGAACACCTATGAGTGTCTCAACGAAGCTAAACAAAGATGAGAACAGTAAAAGCATTGATGTCAGTCTACACTGGAGTATGATCAGAAGTTTATTATATTTGACTACAAGTAGGCCAAATATCTATTACAGTGTTGGCGTATATGCTCGCTATCAAGCCAATAGGAAAGAAACACATCTGACAGTTGTAAAGAGGATTATCATATATGTAAGTGAAACATCTGAATTTGGAATATGGTATACATTTGACTCTACATCTTATCTAGCCGGCTATAGTGATGCGGATTGGGCTAGAAACTTAGATGATCGGAAAATCACTTTAGGAGGATGCTTCTTTTTAGTTAACAATATGATCTCATGATACAGTATGAAGCAAAACTCAATTTCACTATCAACAGTAGAGGTTGAATATATCATTGCAGGTAATTATTGTTCACAATTTCTTTGGATAAAGCAGATGTTAGAAAATTATGGGATTGATCAAAATATGTTGACAATTATATACGATAACAAAAGTGTCATAGACACCTCGAAGAATCCAGTTCAGCACTATAGGACGAAACACATTGATTTAATGTATCACTTTATCTGAGAGCTTGTGGAGAACAAAATAGTCATTTCGTCACATGTATCTATAGAAAAGTAGCTAGCAAACATCTTTACAAAACCTCTTGATGCAGTTATGTTTGAACTTCTTCGAGGGACCTTGAGACTTCGTGCCCTACATGTTTAATGTATTCTTTAAAAAAAATGAATTTTTTTCATCTTATTTATACTATCACCAAAGCATCTACGACTATGTCTTCTTACCTTCCTTTGATTTTCAAGCACTTCGTTTGGCAAACTTAAAGGGCTCATTGACAGCTATTCATCATCATCAACTTGTGATTTTGTGTTAACCGAAGATTCTTAACTTCTTTAGCAGTGTGGGCTTTGTATTTCTCATGAGCATCTGTTTCTGGGCATATTTCTATCCCTTTTGTTGGCGGCACTTATCTTTTTTGGTTTGGGTTTTTGCCTTTTGAGTTAAGAATGGGTAACAACAAAGAGCAGTCACCTTCGATTGTGATGGAAAAGCCACCTGTGGTGCTCATTTGACGTTCATGTCGTCTCCTACTAAACTTGAAGTCAGGAACGAAATTGACAGGGGTTGGGTCATCCTCGAGCACCCCATTGACATTCCTGACACCACTTCAAATTGGGAGAGATTACCAGATTTGGTTGATGATGTTGTTCAGGTATTATTCTCAATGGTTGAAGAAACCTCTTCTGATTCTGATGTGGCCCCTAATGCAAAAGTACCACTAGTTACTTCTCCTCTGGTTCCTTCTACTACTCATGGGGAAAGGATAAAAAAGATGGCTCAGAAAAGGGGACCACTTAGATGCACTTTTCCTGATTGTATAGCAATAAGAAATGCTTTATCCTTCATATTTTACACTCCTGCCGTTAAGGACAAATGGGACAGCTTCAGCGATATCGGGTTTATTCTTGATCGCTCTATTAACTTGGATGGATTTCGTGATTGTAATCTGGATACTCTTTTATTGGAAAGGAACTTACTACAAGTTGCATTGCTATCGCAACACTGTGATTCATATTTGGTAAAAGAATTTTACTGCAATTTGATTAGTGAAATTTTGATTGATACTGCATTCAATTATAAATTAGTGTATATGCATCAGATGATTCACTTTTATGATGCTAGACTGAATATGTTTATGAAGTTTGATAATCTACTTAGGGATATAATTTATGATGATGAGTGGGTTGTTTCGAATGATATGATAGCCACTGTGTTAACAAGAGGCAAGCTAAATGCTTGGCCATCTAGGTCAGTGCTCTGTTCATCTATGCTAACTTAAAAGTATTTTGTGATTTTTAAATTGGTTTTGGCTAATTGGATGCACAGTACATACGTTGTTTCAGTCTACTTGGCACAGACCAAACTAGTCTATGCCATTAGTACTAGAGTGCATTTTAATTTGGGACGACTTATAATTGAGATTGTGTTGCCTACTAAGGGAAAGTCACATTCTCTGCTATATTTTCCCTGTTTAATAACTCAATTTATATATAAAATGGAGCTTGGAGTCAAGTATTCTTGAATCGGTTCCTTTGATGAACATTTCTCTGAGAATTTTCAAACAAACACAGATAATGGACTTGTCGCACATCACACCGGGTCCTTCAGATGCCTCGGGGACGTCCTCTATCAATCCTCATGCTGCTTTGTTCATTGAGATTGAGTGGATCGAAGGAATCTTTCAAATGGGACTTAATGCTCTTTGCCAACTAAAGCAGTGGGTTCTTCAACTTTTTGGTAGCTCTTAACTTTTGTTTTTGGCATCCTTTGTCCCAAAGGGAGAGAACATATATGTCTATGTTTGTTGATTTACTTTTAACTATATGCACTTTGGTTCTTGATATCAAATTAAAGAGGAGCATATGCCACACTTGTGAATATGATTCTTATATGTCCAATTTGTGTCATTTAAGGGGAGCTTAGTACTTGTGACAAATATGCCAAAAAGGAGGAGATTGTTAGATATATGGTGTATATATCTACTTATGTTTTTTTTGGGCATAATTTTATAAATTGGACTTATTAGATATTTTTATTAATTGGAAAATCATTGTTAATTAATACTCTTTGTTTAACTTGAATTCACAAGCTCTATAGATAATCTAGTTGTGAAAGAATCCCATCTTGGATTGAAATCTATCTTTAGAAGGTGTGTGGTGATCATGTGGGTATAAAGCTTAGGGTAGCGCTGGAAGTTGTGTGTGACCATACATTGATTGAATTTGGTGAACAACTAAAGGTGTGTGGGTGATGTTTTTGTTGGTTGGAAAAGATTAACGTGATGATTTTATGCTCTTGAAAAATTTATCCTTCTACTGTGCTTTTATTTAGGTTCTGGAGTTGCTAACGGTTGAGTAGTTCTAGTGCATTGTGTGTGTGTTTTCTAGCCAAGAGATCCAAGACTTTGCATCGATTTTGTGGGGTGTTGATTAAGCTGGACATTTATCCTTATGGAGTGGCTTTTGGGAGGACTGTTTTGTATGTTACATGCAACAACTGCTATGGATTGCGTGTTACATATGCAGTCGTGACTTGGTTTAGAATTCTGTGTGTTGCGACGACTTCCAGATTTATTTTATTGGAGCTGAACCTTTCAGAAAGCTGCTATTCTCTTTTATCTCAAGAATATTAATGTTATGTTCTTAGTTGATTGATCACGTGAGTTGTTTTTTTAATTGTAATATATTAAAAGTTGTTTAGAAAAATCCACTGTCGAGGTTAACACGAGTCTATAATGTTATTATATGTGAAAATTTTTATAGGAAGTGAGGTTGAGAGATAGTTACAAGGATTGTGTAGTGTTGGCTCAGTGAGGCCTTATTTAAATCTATTGCACTTTCGTGAAATTGTTTAAGATAAGTGAGGGCCCCGCAGAGGTGGCAAGGTGTGTCAAACTGCGTTAACAAAATCTCGGTATCATTTAATTTCTTGCTTTTAATTTTTCTGTTATTTGTGTTTGCCAGAAATATATCAGAAAATTTACAAAAAACCACTTATACGGTTTTTCAAAAATTTTATGTTATCTATAATTACTGATTGTTAGATCTTAATGACACCTAAGGGAGGAGGGAAACGAATTGCATGTTTACAAAATCTAACGAATTTTCTAACTAACATACTTAATTAATAATAATTGGTATATACAAGAATGAGAAAATTGTTTAATATAAATTAATTAAATAATTGAGCAATAAATTAAGGAGGGTAGAAAAGAGATAGTGCAAATTGATTTATAATGGATCGACAAACAACCCTTGTCTACGTCTACTCTAAAGATTCTTCTTGGAATTCTACTATAATTATTCTTTCAAAGTGAAGAATAATCTTTGTACAATCTTTTAAGATAAAGAGGAATCTTTCTTACAATCTTTTTTAAAGGTGAAGAGAAACCTTAATATTAAATGGACTACCTCTAAAAACAATATTCAACTCTCCAACAAAAAATTACAACTAAAAAATATCTCACTTTATTACTTGACAACCCCAAAATGGCTCACTCACATAAATGTGATGCAACAATGCTCGAATGATTGAAAAACTCTTTAAAAAGTGTGAACAAAATACCCAAAACCTTCATGATGCTAAAATCAATGAGAAAACACCTATTTATAGTATTTTAGAACTCAAAATGTTTATAGGAGACAAGAATTAGCTGTTACAACGACCATATATAGTGCACTGTTTGACCAATATGCATTTATAACATTAGCTAGTCGTTGGAACATTAGTCGACCAGTACACCATGACACATTGATCGACTAATACATCAAACAACGTTACTATAAACTCTTGGTACGTTAAATTTAACAACTTTATATTCATCAACTACAAAACCATATAGGTTGACTAATCTCCCTAAAAACATGATTTAACCAACTTCAAATGCCTACAACCAATTTGTTTAATCTAAACATGATTAAACATTTCCCAAATTGTTCCCTTGAGAACATTTAAAAGATAAAGTCATAAAGGGGCTTTTATGTTGAAATCAAACACTTTGATGCCTTTTGATGAATGTAAAGACTCATGTAATGATAATATAGTGAGCGTTTTGGATCATCAAATTAACAAAGCTCTCATCTAGATCTTCCTTTCATCAATTACAAACTTCAACTTCATTCATTATCTTTTTGAATTTATGACTCCATTTTATTCTAATATTTCTTTACATCAAAATAATAAATATATTAATGGTAATTATGTTTTATTATCATTATATCAATTAGAACCTCCTTTGGTTCAACGATCTCTCCCTTTTTAACGATGACAAAACATTTGTACTATTAGAGAACAATAATGAAGTTAAGAACATAAAACATAATTCAAGATAGTGATTAGCTTCCCTTTAATTCATTCATTATTCAATATGAAGAGCATAATTTGAAACCAAGAATAAAAGAGATATTCCAAATCAAAGAGATATCTACATGAAGATAACATAAATTATTCAAGCATATTATATAAAATGCAAGAAATAAAAAATGATAGAACAATTACTCCCCTTAAATTTTATTACTCTCCGTGAATGTTATCACTCCCCCTAAATCTAATATCACCAAACTGTCTTCCCCTCTTTGGAATCATCAAAAAGAAATATGAAAATACACAATGTGAAATGTCAATCATCAAGCTAACTTGGTTAAAAAGATTAATTTGATCAAAGATTGTCAAACATTCTCACTAGAGAATGCTATTGAATATTTAAAAAGTTAAAATAAAAATATTGATTTTGATAGAGACATCTCTAATTATATCTAATTTAAAAAATCTCATTTTTAGTAAGATGACTAAGTTGAAAATTTTACTTAATACACCAAAGACAAGATTTCATAAAGTTAGTAGGTGGAATTGTAATAAATACGGAATAATTGCAATATCCACCAATCAATTTTTTTAGAAATGTATAATTTTGAAAGCCCTATAATACCAAAATTAAACAAAAAGATGTATTGATATAATTAAAAGGGAATCCCTAACTTCTTCGAAAATCTAACTATAAAGGCATCAACTTAAACAACATAGCTATTAATTAAGAAAAGATGGAAAATTTCCTAATTTTGAAACAAAAAATTTCAATTTCATGCAATTTTAATGAGAATTTTATGAAATGAGGGATGATATAATTCAAAAAAAGAGTAAATTGTATGGAGTTTTGTAGGGGATAGAATATAAATTATGAGAATAAGGGAAAAGAGGAGAAGAAAAGATTAAACACATGAGTATTAGTCGACCATCAAAGGGAAGGAAGAGTTAACAGTGGATATGTAGTGACAGAATTGATTTGGCTTTAAAACAAGATCTACTCGTCGACCTATGAAGTATATTGGTTGAGCAATACATATAGCTGATAATAGAGGAGGGACTAAACTCTTTGTAAACTATCAAAAAAGAAGGAAGTCTTAAATTCAAGGATATTTTTCAACCACTAAAGGATATTGATTGACAAGTGTGTCTGTCTAGGTAACCAAACAAGCAATTAAATAAAGAACAAATTCACTAGATAGGTAGAACACATCATTTTTGGTTCCATTGGTTGATCGCACTAAGATGTTGGTCTAAAGTGTGTTTTAGAAAGCTAACAGGCATCTTTAAATCTCAAATTTAAACATGTTCATACTAAAATTAGTTAAGAATTATCACAAAACTTAAAAGAGGCTTGAAACACACAAAATCAATGAAGGAGGCCTTCATTATATGGAATTTCTATCAAATATTTCTAATTACATTTTTTGTTTGAGAAAATCTTATTCTTATTTAATGATTTAGAGAAATAGTTGCCCAATTGATGTGAATTCTTACTTAATATCCTCATTTTGTGTAATAACCTTTAAGTCTAAGTATTGAAGTTCATACTTTAAAAATTATTAAATTTATAATTCAAACCTAAACAGTCATTACCAAGAGTTTATACTCAAGTTGACATATTAACGGAAGTAATCATGTAGTTCTAAATTATGAACTAATAGCTACCTCATGTTGAACATTACTTATGAAAGATTAGAATGAAGATTCTTCTTGAATTGTCAATCCATTAGTGACATCT
>JAOSBN010000007.1:28990470-29001380 GCA_027563595.1 Erythroxylum suave
AGCTCCTCTAGATTTATTTCATCTCTTACTATTTCTGGGATCTCTCCTTCGTACACCAACTCTGTCCCGAACATCTCAATCTTATGGTTGACCACCAATTGTTTCCTAGTCTGCTGCAAAATTGCTTCCTGGGTGACCCTCGCAGCCACTGGCCACCCATCTTTACTTCCTTGGACTATCATTGGCCTGAAAGGCCAGTGTCTCCTTCCATCGGCCTATGAGGCCTGATGCTTCTGTCTTTCTCGTTGATACTACTTGTTTGGAGTAGCAGATGTTTGTCTTTAGCGAATTTCATCAGCGTAAGCTTGCCCTCTTTGTCCGATCCTTCAAAGGTAATCGGTACGATGTCTCCGTGGTAATAACAGGTGTCCACCACATTGACTTCAGCACTAAAAGGGTTACTGTCTGCCTTAATCATTTCCACGTTGTCACCATTCCAGAACAATAAGAATTGGTGAAGAGAGGACGGCACACACATGTTCGCATAAATCCAGTCTCTCCCGAGAAGCAACTTGTAACTCGCATTAGTGTTGATTACAAAGAAGGCAGACACGCCCATCTTGCTCCCAACCGTGATTTGTAGTGGAACTACTCCCAAAGTCCTTGTTACATCCCCGGTCACCGCAGTCACCACTAGGTCTGTAGCGATGATGTCCTCTTCCCTTTTCCCGAGTCCTAACAGCACCTTCAGGGGGATCACATTTACAGCTGCTCCATTGTCTACCAAGACCCGGTTCAGTGGCTTTCCATTGACGCAGGCCCGTATGTACAACGGTTTGGTGTGATTCACAGTCAGCGGCTTTTCGAACGTCAGAGCTTTGCATTCCTCGGTGTCCTACGTTTCCTTTGAGAACTTCTCCGCTGGACTTTTTCCTTCTTCTGTAGGCCTATCTTTCGTCTTGTTATTAGGATCGACTCAACGAAAAATGGCTAGTAATAACATTGACGTGGCTCCCAAGTAATACATAGGGACTTCACCAACATTGAAGTAGCCGTCTTCCTGGTCTTCAATATCACCATCCTCGGTTGCCTTTCTTCTAAACTTGTTCCTCCAAATCTCTCCATCGCAGTGCTCGACCATCTGCTTAGTCATGTTGACTAACTCCTTCCCTTTGATGAGTATCTCTTGTTTTTTCGCCAAGTGAGCCATGGTCTGCATCTGAAGTCTTGCCTTCAGTTCTTCCTTTTTCCCGAAATAATCTCTCGGCCAACTTTTTGCATTTTAACCTTATTTTCTTTGTTTTAGTGTTTCTCTGAGCGGTAGGAAGTGCTTCCTTCTTATCCTTCCTTCTACTTTCCACCCGATTCCACTCTCTAGTTGTTCTGGGCATCGGTGGCTTAACAAATTTCGAGCGACTACCAGTATGGATGGCTGGATGGTCACTAGCTTTGTTGTTATTTTCGTCCACCGACTCTTTGTAGTGCACTGATTCTTCCTTTAGACGTAATGGTGAGGCCGCCTTCCCTTTTCCACGTGTTTGACTTTTTAAGCCTCCACACCTGGTTCGTATGCTCTTCCTTCCTCTTTTGGATAAGCCAACTCCTCATATCGATACTTGCTACATTCATTAACCCCACCGAGAATGGGTTCTTGTCGATGAGCATTGCCTCCTCTGGGAATTTGAGGATCTTTCTATTGATGCAATCTTGAATCACGTTCCTAAAGTCCCAACACATGTTGGTAGAATGAGTCCACGCATTGTGATATTTGCAATAGTCTTTGGCTTTCATCTCCTCCTTGGTGGGTAGAACGTGGTCTTCTGGCAAGGAAATAAAGTCAATCTTCATGAGATAATAAAAAATTTCTGATGTCTTACTTACATCGAACGTGCACCTATTCCCCCTTTTGTCACTGTTTTGTTGCACTCCAAGAGGCATCTTTGCTAGGTATGGGCATACTACGCTTCTAGTATCGGATACGACAGCTATAGCAACCTCCACTTTAGCATTGTGGACTTCCTTGAAATAGGTCCCCGTGGCCTGCTTTTTGAGCTTATGGTCTTCTTTAAGTAGCTCTTCATATTATGTCACCTTCATGGCTAACTCGAAAAAGTCTCTAAAATCCACCCCTTGAAACTTTTTCCTCAACTCCAAGTCTAGACCCTTTTGAGCCATCTTCACGAACTCGATCTCTGGGATGTTAATTCTACACTTGTTTCTCGTCCTCTTAAACTTGGCAATGAAATCATCTGTTCTTTCCCCGGCACGCTGAGTGAGCCTGGACAAGTCCACAATACTGACTTCAGGCTCACTTCTGTAAAACTGGGTGTGGAAGACTCTCATCATATCAGCCTAGCCGAACACGGAGTCCCTCGACAGTGACACATACCAAGAGAAGGTAGCTCCGGTTAACGAATTAGGGAACAACTTTAAAAGCAGATACTGATAGTTGTCATAACTAGAGAATTTCGAGCATTGGGTAGTGAACCTCGCTATGTGCTCGATGGATGACTGCCCGTCTTCCCCAGAAAACAACGTGAAGTCTGGGATTTTTACCCCCTGGGAAAGGCTGCTCTGTCTATAAATTTCAGGTAAGGTTTCCTGAACACTGGTCGGACGATCTGATTGAAGCTGGGGCCATACAATTCTTGGGCGATCTCACGAAGTGGGTCCCTGGTCATTAAATCGATCATCTGAGTGTTCTGCCCGTGCATTGCTTGTCCCATAGTCACCGGCTATTGGATAGCCTGGTGACTCATATTGCTTGGGTGTGCTTGCATCTGATTGGTCACTAGACTCCCATTACCCCCTGAGCTCATTCCTTCTTCATAGAGGTGAGGTTGAGTCGACGGTCCAGTGTGGCGGTGGAATTGGACAGGGGTCTTGTGGTTGATGGACACCGGAGGCATGGCAACACTCGGTGTCTCATCCCTCCTGTGTGGTAGCTGGTAAGTGGTCACTGGTTGTTTCTCCTTGTTGGGGCTGTCAATCTTGGTGGACTGCCCCCTCGAGCGTTTTCATAGGAGAAGTTTCTCCCAACTTAGCTGCCTTGATTGGCGATCCTTCACCTCCCATTGGGGTGGCAGTAAACGCCACTATCTGGTTCTCCGCGGCCACCGGTAACTTGCTGGCTTGTGATTCAACTTGGCACAATGCCTTACTTGTTTCTACCCCGCATATGCCTTTGTCTTTCTCTAGCATGGCGGATCCAGTGACCGCAGCCAAAACCTCTTTGTGATTACTCCCCATGGTGTTCAAGAGAGTGCGCGTCTCGGCTGCTGATTTATCTATGGCCTCCAGGAACTTTGTTAAAAGGATTTCGACGCTGCTTGATTGGCTCAACTCAAGAGGCTGAGGTTGGTCTTCCAGCGTTGCTGTTGCAATGTTTTCTATTTCATCGCCTCCACTGAGGGAAACGTCAGTACTCTTACTAGATCTTGTTCTCGTCATTGCATAGGTCCCACCGGGCGTGCCAAAAATATGTTTGGCCTTTATTTGATTAAAGGATAACACGTAGCCCTTTGTTCAGTTAATGAATGAATTCCGAGCGTGCCAGGAAATTAAAGTATTTCCAAACTAGGAAAAATAGGAAAAAAGATTGTTGCGCCTCATAATCTGACTGAAATTTAAAACGACTGTGTATTGCTAGAAAAGGGATAGGAATCTAACAGAAAGTACTTTGCTTCAATGGTAAACAAATCGGCGAAAACGTAATGACTAAAAGATTGAAAAATAGCTAATTGATAATTGAACGAAAAAAAGCTAGGCTAGGAAAAAGTAAAATGATTGCCGAAAAAGAAATAAGCTAAAAGTGCGAAGATTTGCTGGAGTGCCAGGCTTTTGATATCTCAGAGGTTAGGGGATCCTTCTTTCTTCTTCAAAGCTCCTATTTATAGCCACCGATGATGAGTGTCTCAATTCAAATTTGTAATCTTGATAAAGCTTATCCCACTAAATAAAGATAAAGTTCAAATAATCCTCATCTTATCCGATGAAGATTTGGTTAGCCGGCGTCCATCACTTTATCCTCTTATCCTTTCTTTAAATTTGGACTCCCAGTCTTCTACTCCAAATCAAACTCTACCATATCCTCTTTTGCTGGACATCGAATTCTAATGGGCCAAGGCCAGTGTCTAGACTTCGAGCCATGAATTTTCTCTGGGCTTCAAGTTTTCGGCCCAAAACAGTAAAAATGGGTCGAACCCATTTTTCGATGTAAACAGACAGATCAGGAAGAGTTTTGGTGAAATTGAGTGCAGCCATCGAGAAAAAGAAATCACTTTCAAATTGAAAGGAGCAACAAACAATGACTGCACAAGAAGAACAAGACTTATCTTTGACGGAACAAAGCTGTGTCGTGGAACACCACTGCCTTGAAAGCGATTTCGGCTTATGCTCAGTGCAAAACAGTAAAGTCGGTCGCTCCCCAAAGTTAACACAGCAAACCTCCGAAAATGTGCACTCGCAGTCGAAGGGATGGAAGATGCACTGGTAACTTTCGCCCAGGAAGAGAAGAAAAAATGGACGGGAGAGGTAAGCGTTTTTTTAGATGATAATTGAAAGGAATAGAGATATATTTTTAAGAAGGAAATGAAAATAGTTTACAAAATAAAGGCTTCCATAAAGAGATACAAAAACCGTATCAGTTACAAGATTGGATAAGTAAAAAGGAAAATAAAAGGCCAATGTTAATAAGCCCATGGCCCAGGGCCCAGACCGGACAAGCGGAAGGCGGCGCCGCGCGCACGTGGTCTTTCATCAAAAACCACTAGAATCTTCAACTATGAGGCCAAATAATGTTATCAATAATAGACCCTTCAAACTTGTACTCCCTTACCAATGTGGGATAACAAGACGTAGAGAAAGATATAAGCTTTTGCAAGAAACAAATTTGTGCCTTTACTCCGACAATTCCCCACTAATGGCACAATCAAACAAAATGTTAAAGAAGAATAAGAATTCCAGGATTAAAGGAGGGTTTATACTTAAGTATTAATATCTTTTGATTTGAATTAACACTTAGTGGAGCAAGGCAATAACTTAAACTAATAAGTGAACGACTTTTGAACTTATCAGTCTTTAGTTGAGACCCCCACAACACATATCATACCCTCAAATTTGCGCAAATTCTGCGATACCTAACAAGCGCTTTTAGGGCCATGCGCATATCTTCGGTTCTCATGAGTGCTCTAGAAAATAGCCCTCGTATTTCATAGAAGGCGACCTACACCTCCATACTCATGTAGGTGATTTCATTAAGTCCTTCTCAATAGGACCACCCAGTTCAGGATATGAAATCATTAAGAGCCATAATAAGCTCAACCTCAATCATATCAAACGGTGAATCCATCAAATCCGTCTTAATAGGACCACCCAAATTGGGCTAACGACTCGTTAAGAGCCTTAAAGCTCAACCTCTTGCTTAGCACTACCATATGCCATAGGGATGAGTATGTAGTGCATACTAAGGACTTGTATGGCTTTGTTTGACCACAAGCGGGTATCCACCACACTACCTTTGCAAAAAACAAATTTGTGCCTTTACTCCAACAAAAATAAGTTCCTATTTAATAGTGAATGCCAATAAAGCTCTTTAATTATTAGTTATATGATTGGTTTCAAGCATTTATTGCATATTTGCTGCAGGCATAGGATTTTTCGTAATAATAATAATATTACAAACATAAATAAAAGAACTTAAATTTCAATTTCCTTTTCTAATTGTACAACTTGATCGAATCAGGAAATTAAACTCAAGTTTATCTACTTAAAAGCTGGGTACTGCAGTTGTCAGCAATATCTAACAAACTCATCTAAAGCATATGCCACAAGATCTCTATATCTGATGAATCGTTTGACGTCAATGAAATGAAACGAAGCCAAAAGCCAATTTGCATAGGCTGAGTAGAATCCAACAGCTACTAGGCCTATAACACCCCATGTCCAACCCAGAGGAACCATTATAATGCTCGAGTAACTCAATATGAACCCACAGTTGAACGTTGTCGCCATCGGGTCCCTACTTGTAGCCATGAATCTGCGAGTTTAACTATATAAGATACAAGTTATAGCATATCTTCAAGAAGAGACTTCAACAAATTATATACGCCAGATCATAAAAACCTTGATGTTGGTAGACTACAACTGATGCATGGAAGTTGATTTATGGGTGTTTGGCCTTTATTTGATTAAAGGATAACAAGTAGCCCTTTGTTCAGTTTCTGAATGAATTTCGAGCGTGCCAGGAATTTTAAGTGATTTCAAACTAGAAAAAATAGGAAAAATATTGTCGCGCCTCGTAATCTAACTGAAATTAAAACGACTGTGTATTGCTAGAAAGGGACAAAAATCTAACAAAACGTACTTTGCTTCAATGGTAAACAAATCGGAAAAAACGCAACGACTAAGAAAGTTGAAAGAAAAAGCTAATGACAATTGGAAAGAAAAAGGCTAGGCTAGGAAAAATAAAGAGATTGCCGAAAATAAAGAGCTAAAGAATTCAAGAGTTTGTTGGGATGCCAGGCTTTTGATTTGTCGGGGGTTAGATCCTTTTCCCTTCTTCAAAGCTCCTATCTATAGCCAAAGATGTTGAGTGTCCCACTCTAATTAAAACTTGCCATCTTGATTAAATTTTATCTCATTAGATAAAGATAAAGTTCAAATAATCTTCATTTTATCCGTTGAAGATTAAGTTGGCTGGTGTCTGTCATCTTATCCTCTCCTTAAATTTGAATTCCTAGGCTCCCAATCCACATCCAACTCTACTACCTCCTCTCCTGATGGACACCGAAATCTGATGGGCTAGGATTAATGGATTTCTGGGCTTTAAGTTTTTGGCCCAAAACAGTAAAAATGGGCCGAACCTATTTTTAGGTGTAAACAAATGCCCCCTGCACCATTGGGCTTAGAAGAATAAGCGCTAAGGTGGCACTTCAATATATGGCCATATCCACTGGATACCTTGTTTTCCCACAAGGTAATACCCAAGGGTCATTCGCATGCGGCTGGTAATAACTCTAGTCCCCCCATACTGGCCATCCGGGCATAAATCACAGACATTGAAATTTCAAAGGATTTTCTGACAAAAGCGCGCCAAATAGTCTGCCTGAAGGAGCCCCATTCATTGCACCTCCTTAAAATGCAACTTCTTAAGTTTTCCAAAAACTCCCGTACTGTTAATATATAAAGGCTGCTTCTCGTTCCCTATTAACCACTCGAAGAATAATTTTCAAAATCTGCCCAAAACTTCCTCTCCCCTGCTACTCGCACACCTCTTGTTCTGCCACCTTCCCGCCGTTGCGTAATCTTTCATTTTTCCACCCTTTGACATCGCCAGTGCTCCGTCGTCTAAGAGAGTTCCGTCACCATCACCGTCACCAACCACTGGTAGGCCTGCGCTTTCGTTTGTCCTTCTCTATTTCAGTGGCTTCTGCTAACTTCTGTAAACTGCTTTTTTCTAGGAATACCATCACTCTTCTTCTCTCCATCGTCGAAAGCCCCGCGAATCGCCCATCACAATGTCAGGTATGAGTCTTCTCAAACTCCCTTTTTCGATTTTGGGTTACTGCCATATTTCTAGTGACCCTGAGTGGTCTCAGTGACCTCTGGAGTTTTCGGTGCCTTTGGAATTTGAGGTTTGGGTGTTGTGGATACTGCGACGTGTTTTAGGAGTGTATTTTCTTGTGTAGATAATTTTGGGAACTCCCATTTGCAGGGGAAACTCTGCCAAAATTTTCTCTGGACACTGATCCCATTTCTATATTGCAGGCTCAGAGACCCCTCTAGCTCTCCCTACCTCTACAACCCTAGTCACCAAACAGGTATGGGCCCTTCTTTTAATGTTTCTTTGTCTTTCAAAACATTCCTCCATTCTAAACGCATCTGTTTATTCTTTAGGACGACTCCCAACAATGCCTCACTATTTCTCCGCGCTCCCCAACTCCTCCGAGTATGCCCTTTCTACTACTCAAGGGAGAAACTATTCTCCTCCACCGGGATTCCTTCGCTGCTCCTGGTAAGCAAAGAACATGGATTCCTAATGCATCAGAGTATGGAGCCTGAGTGGCCACTTTGTGGCCACACTTCGAAGGTTGCTGGAAACAGGTTGGTGTAGCCGACCTTATCGAGCTGTCCCTACACCAGTAGTATTTTGATAGGGACTTGATCATGGGAGCCCTGCGCTTCTGCAGCCACGGCTGCAACTCTTTTCTCTTCCCGCATGGTCTAATGTCGGTGATGTTGCGGGATGTTGTAGCGATCACTGGTCTCCCTTTGCAAGGGGAGGAAGCTGCTTCTGCTGTCTTCCCAGAGGAAGACAACTCTTTAGAGGAGTCACTGGCTTCTCTGCCCACTGCCTCTTCTTTCAGTGGGGTGAGTGTCCCTTGAATTGGTTGTTGCCTGCTTTCCCTATATTTTCTAGCATTCTTAACCATTTGTTTTTCTCTTTCACAAGTGATAAGGCAGGCTAAGGATTTGGACCTGCCAAGTCAGAACCTGGCCCTGATGTGGTACTTAGTTGCTATGTACATCACTTGTTCCCCAGCTGGCCGGCTCATCAAAGAGACCAAGAACCTAGCCCTCGCACTCCACCAGGGTCAGCAGGTCTCTCTAGCCAGCATTTTCCTCGGCCACTGTTACCGGGGGATATATGTGGCTGTTACCTCAGAGCATTTCAAGGAGCTACCACTATCGGCCTGGCTTCTCCAATTGTGGCTCCTTCTGTACTTCCCAGCCCTACGCTCTTCGGCTTCGGCTTGGAGGGATGAGGTCGCCCCTAGGACTGCCTCTTCTTACTGCCCCTGCCCCTTATCTCAGGAGGAGGTAGTAAGGTACTTTCTAAACTTGAGGGGGTAGGATGCCCCTCCTATGTTTCTTTTCGATCGTGAGGAGGAACGGGATGTCCTCCCAGTTCACTTACAGCGATATATGTCTGGGATGCTCGAGGAGCATAAGAGGGATTGGCGTCTAGTTTGTGAGGCTCGGCACCTCCTGAGTGGGAATTCCGCCATGTTGAAAGAGGGTGGTAAACAAATGGGGGTCTGCTGCGAGATCTATATGCCGCAGTTGTGGTGTCGCCAGTTTGGGTTGATGCAGGGTTGTCCGGACGCCATCCAGCGCCTCTCTAAACCGGATGACAGTAGGGTTTCTCTATTGGAGGCCGAAGTCAAGGAGTTCATCGAGAAGCGACAACTTTTCCTGGCTGTCGGACCCTGACGTAATGCCAATCATTTGTGTCAAAAGGGATCCAGCCTCGATGGCCGACTCCTTTGATTCTTGGTGGGAGTATGTCTCTCAAACTTTCATCCTTTCTCCGCCTGATCAAGGTATACCTGGTGACTCTCTGTTTGCTTAGGACTTCACATCCATGTTTGACACTTCCTCTGCTTTCAGGTGCTCTTTCTCCCTTAGCTTCTATGGGGAAGCTGTCTGCTACCTCGAGCAAGAGTAAAGTTTGGAAGGCTGACCAAGGTAGACATCCTTTCTTCCCATTTCTTCCTTCCTCTATTTTTTTTCTCTTGACTTTGCCTATGGTTTGCAGCTCCTTTAGGTGAGAAGACACCTAAGCAACCTAAGGCCTCCTCCAGTGTCAAAGCTAAGCAGATGCTGGACAAGAAACAAACTACTTCTACTGGTTCCCGTAGGTCTGGGAGGTTGGGTAGTCAGCCAAAATTGAAAGAGGTCATTGGAACTCTAGAGATCTCCAATGACAAAGGTTCGGAGGGAGCTGGCAAAGAGGAGGAGGTCTTGAGTTTCCATGAAGTTGCCCAGGGCTTGGAAGTTGTGGGTGGCCACTCAGACATTGTACCGATGGTCACCTAGGATACCTTGGACATCGGGACCCCTGGTGACCAGGCCTCTTCTCCCACAGTGGTATAGACTTCGTTACACCAGCTGCCTTGTTGTGATGCGTTCCTACTGACTTGCATTCCCTTTCTGCAGGCCCTGGTGTCCATTAGCGCTGTAGTAGAGGAAGAGCTGTCTTGGGAGGACCTTTTGGCTGCAACGGTCCTGAGTGTCTTCGATCCTCCTTCTGCGATCCTTGTTGTTGTGTCTCCGAAAGAAGCAGCTGCTGCTAAGGAAAAGGTGAAGGCTTTCTTACTCATGTGCAAGAGTCGCTCCAGAATATGGAGGTCCTTTTATCCTCGGATCTCCCGGCCATTGAAAAGGTGGTGCTGAACTCCTTAAAAGGTAGAATCAGTAGTCTATGGGCCCAGTTCTCTGCCTGTTACATCCAGAGGGAAGATGCCAACTGCCAAATGAGTCACTTCCAGGCTCTGAACGCTTCCTACGGTCTCTAGAAGAAAGTGGTAGAGACACTCGCGGAGGATATCAAGGAGTCTAAGCTAGCGGCTGACAACCACCTTACCCAAATAAAAGCTTAGGAGGAAGAGATCGTGGTGCTTCAAGGAAAGGTCACCGCCGCTCAGCAGGAGGTGTCGGGACACTGGGCCTCTTTAGTAGACAAAAAGGAGGCCTTGAAGGTGTAGAAGTAGGAGGCCACCGAAAGTGACGAAGAGTTAAAAAAGCTTTATCCCTCCATTGTGGTGTGCTCCTCGAATCTGAGGGGAGCTGAGAGAACCATTCAATATTCCTTTTTGTAACCCTTGTGGTTTGTAATCCTTTTGGAAAGACCTTTGTGTTTGGTTTTGCCAACTTTGAACTTAGATGAATGAGCAGAATCAAATTTTATTCTATTTATTTATGCTAAGTCAATAACAAAGTCGGGCGGCCTACTTTACAATAGTTTTCCAGTGGCTGCCCATCATTGTAAATATTGAATCCTACTCGTTTTGGATGTTCTCCCACATAGTGGGATAGTATCTTTTCAGGTACTTGCCATTGATGCACCTGTCGTGAATTTCCCTGAATAGGCTTGATAACCAATAGGCGTTCCCAGGTAACACTCTGTGGACTCGGAATGGCCCTTCCCAGTTCGCTGACCATTTCCCGTACACCCGGTCCTTGCTTCC
>JAOSBN010000007.1:29009263-29020407 GCA_027563595.1 Erythroxylum suave
AATACCCATTGCAGTTTTGTTCCGGGTAGGCACATTACAGATAACATTATCATAGCCCAAGAGGTCATTCATTCGCTACGACAGAAATCGGGGAAGGTTGGCTCTTTTGCCCTCAAAATTGACCTGAAAAAAGCTATACGATCGCCTAAACTGGGATTTTGTAGCCGATACCCTTCAACTGATAGGGCTGCCGTCGGGCCTCACTAATCTTATTCTAAAGTGTGTCACCACCGTTACCATGCAAGTCTCCTGGGAAGGCAATCTGTCTGCATCCTTCACTCCTACCAGAGGCATTCATCAAGGGGATCCCCTTTCTCCTTATCTTTTTGTTCTTTGTATGGAACGGTTGGGGCACATCATCATGCATGAAGTGGGACTGGGCAATTGGACACCTATCAGGCTGAGTAGAAGTGGTCCTCCCCTATCCCACCTTTTCTTTGCAGATGACCTCCTCCTCTTTGGCGATGCTACGGAACGTCAGATCCAGGTAGTCTCCCGAGTGCTAGATACCTTTTGCAAAATGTCGGGCCTCAAAGTGAACAATGAGAAATCTAAGCTCTTTTTCTCTAAGAATGTGTTGACGGTCCATGCGCGTCGACTTAGTAGTGCATTACAAAGTCCCGTGCACTAAAGACCTCGGTAAGTATCTTGGTGTTCCGCTCATCCATGCACGCACCACGAGGCAAACTTACCAGTACATCTTAGATAGGGTGCACCAAAAGCTTACTAGTTGGAGTGCGAAGTTCCTTTCTTTGGCAGGACAGGTCACGCTCACCCAATCAGTGATCTCGGCGCTTCCCACATTTACAATGCAGACGACGAGACTACCGAGGACTTTCTGTGACGAACTGGAGAAATTAATGCGGGATTTCATCTGGAGTCCTAAGGCAGGAAAGCACAACCCACATCTGGTTAATTGGGAAACAGTTTGTCATCCTAAACAAGATGGCAGACTCGGCATCAAACGTCTGCGGTCCACCAATGACGCATTCCTAACGAAGCTTGGCTGGGGGTTACTTACCAACTCTACCGCTTTGTGGGTCCAAGTTCTGAGGCAGAAGTATCACTTTGCAGCTGGCCACATACCACACACTTTGACCAAACCCCGAGCTTCGGTCATATGGCGCGGTATCTCAGCTACCTGGCCTTTTGTCCGTCAAGGAATGAACTGGAAAATTGGTAATGGCCATCAGATCAAATTCTGGCTCGACTTTTGGTTGGATGGTTGGGGACCGCTCATTTTAGTCACCATTGGGCCCCCCCGACCCATTTACTGAATGCCACAATGGCTGAGTTCGTGACTGACGATGGGACCTGGCTTTGGAACAATTTCCAACCTGTCCCATGGAACAATTTCCAACCTTACCTTTCGGCCCGCGTTCACGAGGCACTTGCAACCATAAGGGCGCCACTGTCTGGGATGGTCGAGGACCGTATCGTCTGGGGCTTAGAACCCCATGGACAATTCACAGTTGCTTCTACCTATGAGTTGATCGAAAACCATAGCCCACCCCGCCTCCATACCAACTGGAACTTGATTTGGAAGTGGCCAAGGCCACAGCGGATACGGTCCTTCCTGTGGCTTCTAGCAAAGCAGGGGTTGCTGACGAATCAGCAGCGAGTTACGAGACATCTCACCACCGATGCCAGCTGTAGCTTCTGTGGTCACATTGAGACCATCTTGCACGCCCTTACGGGACTGTTCTCGGGCCCGATCATTTTGGCGACAATTTCCCCCACCGCGCTCGGGCCCGAATTCTTTCACCAGGAGGCAACGACTTGGTGGCGTATCAACCTTGCCTCTCACCTGCAATTCCAGCGGCTGGAATGGGCTAGGGTTTTTGGGGTGGCGTGCTAGTTCTTATGGCAGTGGAGGAACAAGGCTATCTTCGAAGAGGGGTTCCGTTGGCCGACTTAGGGCTCTAAAGCAATCCTAGCATATGTAAAGTGGATTGCTATGAGTGATGATATCACCGGAAGGGCGCTCCCCTTTCGGGGGCTACGGGTGGGGCAGCCAGTCGCTTGAGCCCCCCCAGACACTTGTTGGCTTAAGATCAATATGGATGGAGCCGTGACAACGGGAACTCACCTTGCCACGACTGGCGGCCTAATCCGGGACTGTAATGGGTCATGGTGTGGGGGATTTATCCATAACCTTGGAGACTGCCTTCCCACTACCGCTGAGTTATGGGGAGTACACTCGGGTCTTACTTTAGCTTGGGACCTTGGGTTTTGTAGGGTGGTCCTCGAAACAGACTCTCTCCAGGTTATTAACATTCTCTCTTCATCCCCCACATGGCTAATTGAGGGTTTTTCACTGGTGTAGGAAATCAGGGGCTTACTACGCCGGACATGGGAGGTCCAGGTTCAACATGAGCATCGTGAGGGGAACCAGTGTGCTGATAGGCTAGCTCAGTTAGCGTCACAATTCAGGCCGGGAGTATATCTACTCCAGGAACCTCCGCTCGTCATTTAGGAGTTTGTTCAGACTGACCTGGCTGGCATTCCGTATCGTAGAGCCCGGCAATTTGCCTCGCATTAGTATTTTGTTTTTATCCGCTTGTAATTCAAAAAAAAAACGAAGGGTGTCTCACGGTGAAGGGAAAAGTTGTGCTAACAGGTGTCTCTAAAAGTGTTACTTGCACTCCAGTAAACAATAGGTCGGCTTTTCTTGCTACTAATTTACCAATTCCAAGCTCTTACCATGTTTTTAGTCTGGGAGTTCTTGATAAGTAATTGCATTCTGTGCATTGGTTTTTAAATAAAAAATTATGTTCCACTATGCACTAGACAACCATATACAAATTGCACAGAGCTGCTTGAACAGCTTGCAAGTTTTTTACTTTGGACATTTTGTAACACGTAGCATGAACCTTATTACATGTCCCAGATCTTACGTAAAAGGGAAAGAAACGAAGTAAATATAGAATACCTGATTTTGAATCCATCAGAAGTTCAGAAGAGCTTTCCGAGGCTGTAACAAACTCAATTTCACTGAGACCTTCACGAAATCCTCTCATCGGCATGTTGTTAATGGGTCAGAGAATCCGTATACTTACCAATGATATAAGAAACTGCAGGAGATTTTAGCCTATTTATATAGCTTCTATATCGGGCTTCCTCATCACAGGCCCGATATGGATCCGATCTATACTAATCGGGATCCATTTTCCTCCAAGACTTCGACCCACTGACTTAGATTATTTGTTGGGTCACTTTATTATCTTTATCTAAATCAAATTTACATAACTTAGCCGATAAGTTTTTGAAAATCGATAAAATGCAATTAATTGTTGTCCAAATTTATGAAAAACGTCTAACATTCTCCCCCTTGAACAATAATTAATTGCAATATTGACTCAAGTTTAAAAATAGTTTAAAAATCCAGTTAAATCACACTATTGTATTGGTGCCAAGTTTAAAAATTAAAAACATTTGATCCAAAAATAATGAAAGTCTTACATTCTGTCCCGCAAGACTTTCAATACCGAAAGATATTAGGCACATGTGTCATGTGTGGCACAAGTCCAATATAATTACGCATATCTAATACGTTACTAACTTGAATGAGAAAATGAAGTGTGACAAACTAGGATGATACCTGTATGATCTAATATGTATCATCTTTCGTTTGTAAGTCTCGATTTATCTAAACCTTATGCTGACCTGCATATGTCAAAGTACATCAGAGAAATCTTGTTTTCTTTTACCGAATGCTAAACTGCATTAGAGAAAATCTTTATATTCTCTAACTGAATGTTAAATTACATTAGAGAATCTCTATGGGATTAAAAATTATATCCCCCATGTCATGTTAAAAATGTATGGATATCCATATAAAACTGTATATGTCTAAATAAAATAGGCTTAAAGTCAATTTGTATATATGCCTAATGACCTTACTTTCACATGTATTTTGAATTTAACAATAACACCTATTACTGAGGATAAAAAGATGATCATCTTTATTAATAAACAATTGTAGTGTCATAATACATTATAAATGTACAAACTTACAAAGAGCAAATATAACAATCCCTAACTGACACTTTCTAAGGACTTTAACACACCCATATTGGATACATGTCTTTCAAGCATAAGTGGGAAAGGTCCTTTAGTTAAAGGATTGGTTAACATCTCCTCAGTCCTGATATGCTCCACTTCAATGTCACCTTTCTGAATCAACTCCTTAACGGTTAAGTATTTGACTTTCAAATGCTTAGATATTGTGATATTCTTATTGTTGTTACTAAATAACACAACAATAAGATTATCACAGTACAATCGACTAAATCTACCACAAACAACTCAGAAATCAAGTTTCTCAGCCAAACCATCTATGAAACAGCCCCATAATATGCAACAAACTCTGCATGCATGGTCGAGGAAGTTACCAGTGTCTGTTTGACATTCTTCCATAATACTACACCATTTACGAATATAAAAATGCAACTTGAAGTTGACTTGTAATCATCCAGACACATAGCAAAATCAAAATCTATATACCCCATGAGGCTTAGATCGTTATCTGTATGTCAATATATAATCCTTGGTACCTTTTACGTATCTCAACACTCGCTTAACTATATTCCAGTGGTCTACAGTTGAGTTAGCTAGATATTGACCCAGCAGTCTAACAGTAAATGCAATGTCCGACCTAGTGTACACTTGGGTATACATTAGGCTACCAACTGCACTAAAGTATGAAACATTCCTTATAGCCTCTCTCTCAACTTTATTCTTTATGCATTATGCCAAAGATAACCTCTCAACATGAGAGTTAGATGTTACAGCGGGTCTACAGTCAACCATATTAATCCTTTTGTAACACTCGCTCAATGTATGCACTTTGTGAGAGGCCCAATGAGTGTTGAGGTTTGTCCCCATGAATCTATATGCCTAGTACAAAAGATGCTCCACTAAGGTCCTTCATGTCAAAATGCTTGGCTAAAAGTTCCTTAACTTCATGCAACACTATCAAGTCGTTTAATGTAAGCAATACATCATCCAAATACAACAACATGAAGATGACTTTGGTCCCCCTAACCTTATAGTACAAGCATCTTTCAACTTTGTTTTCCACAATGATGAAAGAGGTTAGAACCTCATCAAACTTCAGGTACCACTATTAGGAAGCTTGTTTCAGACCATATATTGATTTGATCTAATTACAAACCTTGTCAGTTGCTCTTTGATCCTAAAATCTTTCAGGTTGCTCCATATAGACCTCCTCATAAAGGTCACCATTCAAGAAAGTAGTTTTAACATCCATCTGATATAGCTCTATGTCATAATGAGCCACTATTTTCATAATCACTCTAAATGCATCCTTCGAGGATGCAGGAGAGAAGTTAACATTCAAGTTAACCCCTTCTCTCTGAGTGAACCCTTTAGTAACCAATCGAGCCTTAAACCGCTCAACTTTACCCCGAGTGTCCTTCTTGGTCTTAAACAGTCATTTGCAATGTTGGGGCAAATCAACCAACTCCTATATCTTATTATATTGCATAGATTGCATCTCGTCCATCATTGCTTCCCACCACACGTCTACATAGGGTCCAGAAATGGTTTCTATAAAAGTAATTGAATCCACAATATGTCATATATGATAATCTTAATTAATAACCTAAGTAGACTATATAATCAGAAGAGATAGTAGGGTGTGTCTCTTTAGTGGATCTACGCAACTGCATTGGTTTTTGTACCTCAAGAACCTCTGCTTGTACAGGTATAGGTTCATGTTTCTGCACAAGTATGATACATAGGCCTTGATCCACTAGACCTGATTGTATGAGCGGTGGATACGAAATAATCGTAGTATCCATCCTACTATTACCTGAACGGTGAGAGGGCCCACCCTCATCATAGACATAATATTTTTAAAACTTAACTATTTGTGATTCAACTATTCTGACCCCTCCTTCTCTATAGTAAAATCTATAGTAAAATCTATAAATGTAAAAAAAATATAGAATTGCATAACGTAGCTATATATGGTCCACTTATGTCCATATGTATTAGGTCTAACAAGCCAGAAGCATTCTTTATCTTAGTCAACTTACCTCTACAACAGTCAATAAAGGTTTCCAAATCACCAAAATCTAGAGTTGGGAGAATGTTTTCCTTTATTAATCTCTCTACCCTATCTCTAAAAATATGGCCCAAGCATCTATGCCACAACATATATGACATTTCCTTTATTAGAATCCCTTATGAGTTATAGGTTCAGCAATATAAAAAGAAGCATACATTTCAATAGGGGTAAGACACATTCTATATAAATTGTAAGACAAGAAGGTAGTTCTGATATGTTTTGCATTGATAGGTATATTTACAACTAAAGTATCAATTATATTCTATCTAAAAGATGGTATATAAAATGTGTCCCACAAAACCATTACAAACCCTATATCGAGATTCAAACCTATATCCCCTACATATAAAACATCTACTTCTTCATTATTGTTAACCATCAGCTTCTCCTTTCCTTTAATTATCCTTCTCGTGAATTTGAACCCCTGCATTGTGGAAGTAATATGATTACATGCCTTGCTATCTAACCACTAAGAACTTGATGTGCCTATAACTAAATTGGATTCATGAATCATATGAGCAGAGGAGTTACTTGACTGCTCTGTTTGACTTTCCAAACTTTATACTTCTAGCAGTCAGATTTCCTATGTCCCTTCTTCTTGTAAAAGAAGCACCTCATATTCTTTAAGTCATTTGGACCCTTTGCAATGTTAGATTGTCTAGTTTAAATATGCGAAGAGGGTTTGGATTTCTTACCCTTAAACTTTGTTTCTTAACCTTTCCCTTCCCTTTGGCTACAAACAAAGCTGTATGAGGAGGGTTTTTTAACTTCTCCTCTGCTGTAACACATTGGGAAATAAGGGAATTAATATCCCAAGCCTTATCCTGGGAAATGTGTGAAGTGACCAGCATCTTAAACTCTCGCGGAAGAGTATTAAAGGCTTTGTGCACTATCAATGTATCAGGAATGGGAACATCCAGTGCCTTCAGGTTACTCTGAAGGTATACCATCCTTATAATATATTCCTTTACACTTCCTTCTCTAGTATACTTTATGGAGAACAAATCCTTAATCAAAGTATTCAACTCAACATTGGATGAGACCCTACACCTTTGAGAAACATTGTCCATAAACTCCTTTACTATGGTGATATCTAGTAGTCCACTCTGCAGATGATCTAGGGTTGACATCTTAATGGTCAAATAGCACATCATGTTTAACCAGTCCTAGATTGCAAAGATCTCCTTATCAGCTTCCAAGATGATCTCCGTAGATGGAGAGTGTCTCTCTGTCGGCATAGCCATGTTAATGTCTGCCATCTCTAAGGTAAACTCGACATCCTTCTTCCATTTCTTAAAATTGAAACGATTAGGGTTTCAATGGTGATAGCATTGTTGTTGACAGAAAATGTGATTGCAAAATTTCAATGCAAAAATCAGCATAAATGTAGGATAATAGTGATATTTAAAACATTAAAACAATATATATACCAAGAATCTAATTAGACATATGATGAAATACCTGTGGGCTAAATACGTAATATATGCAATTAGAGCTCCACATAAAAGCGATAAGATTACACACTATCAACTCTCATGACACTACTACCTGTAGGCGAATAGATCATTCAAGCAATGGTTTTCCTCTTTCTAATGCCTTTATGCACATCTCAAAATCTCATACAGGGCCAACAACTATGGGAGAATAAACAAACATGAGACCAAAGACATCCCCTAACATGCTAGTAGAACAATTCATATACTGACTTAAAAGGTCACTATGGTAATTACATTATTATTAATACCTGAAAGGTCCACAAACACAAGGGATACATCTCTATGTTATCCTCACACTCTATATGGGCATACAGTATATGAAAATGTAACATTAATAAATCCAAAATGGAATGCACAATCAAATTATCACATACTTATGCTGAAGACATTCTTCGAAAACTTTATTTAAGACTTTCGTAGAAAAAAACTCAATCAGAGCGACTATCATTCAATAACAAAAACTAAACTGATCATATTAGACACGAAAACCTTAAGTGACTCCCTCATGTGAAGTTTGAAGCACGAAAATTCACTCCACAATGCATTTAGAATGTCTAAATTCTTTTTCTAGAGTGAAATTATCAATGTAATTAATCCCAAAAATTAAAAAATCACTTAAAAAATTTCCCCAACTTAAAAACTGAACCAAAAGAACCCAAGGCACACTTACGAAAAGTCTAAAATTTTCCTTCTTTTTAATGTTGATGTCAGCAGTAAATATAGCGCTGACGTTAGCATGTTACTGTGCTGACGTCAGTCAGTGTCTCGTCACTGTGACTTCAAGGGTGTGTGCGTGCCTTTGGTGCGAGTATTGCACGTGCGCATGCCCGACGCACCTCTGTATGTGTCAACACATGCGCCTCATGCCCACCGAAGCGCTAAGGCACTCATCCACCTATAGATGCACTGACACTGTAGGGTGCGTGTATCACACGCACCTACCATGCATCTGTACTCGTGGTTGCTACATGTTGGGACAATTGGATGGCGCGTGCATCACATGCACTAGTCTCGTCATCGCTAGTGCGAGTGCATACCGTGAATGGCGCGTGCATGTCTCCGGAACGTGATGGATCCACATGTCGCACTCTAATTGACGCGTGTGACACATGCCCCAAACCAATCACCTTGGGGGTGGTACAGTAGCCGACACACGCACCCGACGGTCTTCCTCCCCCTTTTAACCATAGGCAATTTTCTACGAGATTTTTGCCAATTTTTGGCACTGTGTGGGTTGTTTCCGACCTGTTTCTCAATGTTACACACGTGTAGCTCATTTTTATGCATCCATATACGTGAAAGGAAATGAAATGAAGTAAATGTGAAATACATGATTTTGGTTCCATCAGAAGTTTGGAAGAGCTTTCTGAGGTTGTAACAAGCTCGAATTCACTAGGAGCTTCATGAAATCGTCTCACCGACATGTGGTTAACTCCTTTCTATAGTTTTCTCAATATGTAAGCTTTCTTAACAGGTCAGAGAATTCATATGCTTATGAATGATATAAGCAACTACAGGAGACCTTAACCTATTTATATAACTTCTACATCGAGCTTTCCTATCATAGACCTGATATGAGTCTAGTTCACATTGATTGGAATCTATTTTCTTTCTGGATTTTGACTCATTGACTTAAATTATTTATTGAGCCTCTTTATTATCTTTATCCGGATCAAATTTATGTAATTTAATCAATAAGTTATTGAAAATCGATAAAACGCAATTAATTGTTGTCCAAATTTATGAAAAATGTCTAACATATTTGTCTACCTTCTTTATCTGATTATGTTTGCATGCTTAACATTTCTTTAAACACGGGTGAGGAGTTCCAGATTTATGCCCATATTTAGGTTCAAGATACGGTGGATGATACCCTGTTTTGAAGAATTAGGAAGTCATGTTCCTGTGGAGACTCAGTTGCTTCTATTGAAAGTAGTTGAAGAATCACTTGAGGATCTGTCTGAGACATATAATGGGACGACCTTCTAAATTCTCTTCTACCTGCACTTGAAGGTCAATTCCGTGCAAGTTTACAAGGAACTCCTGCTAATGGGCTACAGATTTGTGTTGAAAGTGGTGAGTGGGCGTTTGTCAATCTTTTGGTTGCCAAAACTTTCTGCTGTCCCATTTAGATTTATTATATATTTGGTAATAGACAGGTGATCCAGATGTTCAAACATCTCAGGTGTTTGAAGCACTTTTCATCAATTCAGGCAGCAATCCTTTTGAGCTCGTGAAGAACTCCATCAAGTACGTAACTTCTCAATTTTAGATAATTTTTTACACATTTCACTTTCTCATTGTAGATGCCTTTCAATTGCTTGTTCGTGTAGAATACGGGAAAAGCAAAAGAGCACATTCTGTCATGTGGACACTAAAGAGGTAAACAGTAAGCATAAATGTAAATCACGATCATTCTGAACTAGCTTCTTAAATGCTTTGATATTGCTAAATTCGAAGATCCACCACATATCAACTGGCTCGGATGGTGCAGTTGGGATGCATTTTACACTATAGGAATCCCCATGGAATCAAAGAGGGTGTTCTACCTTTATTTCTGAATTTTCTTATAGAGTTTGACAGATGGACGGTGTTCTCCGAAATTTCTGATCATAGATGATGGTTGGCCAGACACTCGCAACGGATCGTCCTTAAAGGAAGGTGAAACACCAAGCAATGCAACTATGTCCTGTAGTCTGTGATCCTATTTCTTTCCATAGGCAGCCATGTGCATCAAGCTGCAGAAAAAATTAATGTTCCTTTGTGATTTCATAAGTTATTAGCAGATATCAAAGAGAACAAAAAGTTCAGGAGTTTCGACCCTGAAGGTCATGGAAATCTTGGTCAATTCATCCAAACCATTATAGAGAAATATGGTCTAAAGTTCAGTATTTCTCAAGCCATTTGTTTTGGTTGATTTTCTGTGATGCTGAGATTATATAATACTGAGATGAACATCTTCGAAAATTGCAGTTTTTTATATATTTGGCATGCTTTAGTTGGTTATTGGGGAGGACTTGACCCTGCATCTGAGGCAGTGAAAAGATATAATCCTAAGATAATGTTTGCAGTTCTATCTCCCGGAAACAAGAGCCATATCAGATGTGCTGCTATGGAGACCTTGGTGAAAAATTGAGTTGGGGTTATTGATCCTTCAGAGATATTCAATTTCTCCAATGACATGCACAGTTACCTTCGCAGTTGCGGTGCAGATGGAGTTAAGGTTGACATTCAGAATGTTATAGAAGCCCTTGCTTACGGTTATGGAGGACGTGTCTCGCTAATGAGAAGTACCGAGAAGCTCTTCAGGATTCTATCACGAAAAATTTTGCCGATAACAATTTGATTTCTTGCATGAGTCAAAGCACAGACTGCTTCAACAGGTTAGCCGAAAATCTTATCGTTATTAAAAAAAGAAGTTTATTCGTAGAAAAGTCACTGATTGAATGGCAATTTGACAGCTTGAAGAAATGGGCAATAGCAAGAGCTTCAGAGGAATTTTACATGCCTCATATTGCAACTCTTCAAACGTCTCATGTTGCTGCTGTTGCTTT
>JAOSBN010000007.1:29034735-29053756 GCA_027563595.1 Erythroxylum suave
ATGTAACGTTTTATCATTAAATATAATGAAAAATATAAATTAAAAAAATTAATAATAACCATTACCGACGGAGAAGCTAATTTCCTTCGGTATGTTGTTATCGTATATACCAATGGAAATGAATCTCTCCGTCGGCAATAATGAAGACCATTTACCGACGGTAAGAGTATTTCCGTTGCTAATTTTACAGACAAAAGGTTTTATCAGTCGCTAATTTACATACGGAACTTGTTTGGCCGGTCGGTAAACTTTACCGACAGAAGTCAGCATTCCGTCGCTAAAATTAGCGACACCGCTAAAATTTTGTTGGTAAAGTTAGCTACGGCCGTATCACCGACGTTTTCGCAGTGTCGGTATATTCCGTCGGTAACATAATTACCGACGGAATTTTTGGTTATTCCGTCGGTACTTTCCGTCGCTAAACTGTCATTTTCTTGTAGTGTACAATCTTGAAAAGTCCTTTGATCATGATTTATATGTGAACCTTAGTAGTGGAGAAATGAAACGATATGCAAAGTTTTCAAAACGATATGCAAAGTTTTCAAGCTATTTGAGCCAAGCACATCTCACCTTACCTTTGCCCATATTACAATCTTGAAAAGTCCTTTGATCATGATTTTATATGTGAACCTTAGTAGTGGAGAAATAAAATGATATGCAAAGTTGTGGAATATATTGATTGTGAATGGTATTTGAGTGCACCCATTAATATATCTTCTTTAAACACATTTTCCAAGTCTACGATTATATTGCTCAGTTTCTGAAGATGATGAATGTTGATTGATTATGTATTCTTGGAACATATAGGAAATGAGTCAATGCTTTTGGGTCTATGATCCTAATTTTGATGTTTTGCAAAAAGATGGTCAGAAGCTAAATGTGGGGGAAATTGATATGGGCTTAATTGATTGTATAATTATTCCATAACACTTAGTGATTATTGTAAGAAAGTGCTTACGATACTCACTTTGACTCATATGTGGTTTTAGGCACAATTCGAAAACAAAAGAGCTAAAGTGAGTCGAAAGCACTACATTTGAGTTGTTTTTTGAATATTCACACTCACTCATCTTCATGGAGCAAGAAGAAGAAGATTAAAAGCAAAAGAAGACAAGAAAATGTCAAGAAAGATGAGATATATGTTAAAAATACAAAGAAGAAGAAGACAAGAAAATGAAAAGAAATGAAGAATGAACCATCAAAATGTCTCACGACTATACTGGAAAAGTTAAATAGTCATGAGTGTGTGTGTCATGGCTGTGCAACTAGATGCATGGCCGTGAGTTATTCCTAATGCCCATGCAAGATAGTGATTTATGGCATAAACCAAAGATGGTCTAAGGTGATCAACTCCATTCTAGTTAGCATTTAAGGTACAAAGAACATGTTGTGTGTGACATGAGTGGAGGGTTGAAGCAAAGAATGAGAGGTTGAAGCAAAAGCGTGAGTGGAGGGGCTGCATTTGGAGTGTTGGTTAGAGAAATTACTTCGCTGGATAAAACATGACAATTCTTGGATAGATGTCAATTGCTAAAAGATCTTGGTGGACAATTGCATTTGGAGTAAATAACGCATGAAAGAAGGGAGGACTAGAGCATTAGTCACGGCTGCACGTGCATTGCATGGGCGTGAGTTATTTGTCACACCCATGCTGGTGCTCTCATACCTGTGGGTAGTAACTCACGAGTTTAAGGCTTGCTCATAACCATGAGAGGTAACTCACAGGTGTGAGAGGGAAACCTTACGCTATTTAACCTTACATCTTTAATAAAAATTGAGACATGTGAAGGTGGGGGTTTTATGAGAAGTTTTGTTGTATTTTAGTAATGGGACTTCAAAAGCTTCAGGAGAGCATAAAGAGGGTGGCAAGCTCTCCACTGTGAGAAAACCCATAGAGGAGTAGCTTTCCGACGCCAGTTTGAAGGTGATATCTTTCTTGGTATTTGTTGTTTTCTTTCTCTCTTTAGGAATTTTTTTTGTTATTCGATGCTTATTGTTTGGGTATTGTGACAAGATGGTTTGAATACGTTCATTGGATCGTTTATTATAACCTTATTACTATAATATTCAATATAATACGTAATTATTATGTTGAAATTCACTTGTAGCGACTAACGATTCTTAATCATTAGGGATAATATAACCTAAGTTAAATGAACCCATCGTATATGGTTATTTCCTTGATTAATCAGTTTTCCTAATTCATAATGCTATTACCCAATTGAATCTAGAGATTGTATCCTAGGTTATTTGGTAGTTAAGTTTAATTAACGATCGTATCTTAATTAAATATTACCTAAGAGAAAACTCAGATTAATAGATTAACCTACGATTAATAGTTTCTAGGAGATGTTTAAGAACAACAAATCATTGAAATATGTTTAATTAGGTTGTAGGTCGAGATTGGACCAAAGAACCAAGTCCCTAACAAATCCACCACTTTCATCATTTTTTGCATGTTTTGTTTAATTTATTTTAATTAGGTTAGTTTTATTTTATTTTCTTATTTTAAACTAAACCAACCCCCAAACCCCTTCCCCTTTCAAAGAAAACCTAAATACCAATTAAATTCATTTCAAAAACTAACCAAATACTCTCTGTAGGATCAATGTAGACTCACCACTACTAGGGATGGCAATTCCGGCCCAGCCCGTTTTTGGCCTCGGTAGGGTGGGCCACAGGTCAGTCAGTTCGTCGATGAGTTGGGCTGAGCTGCGGGCTGGTCCATCACAACCCTCGGGGGCCAACCTAACTCGGCCTATTGACATACCTAACCACTGCTAGAATAGTCTAGTTTATTTGTGTAGTGTTACGACGTGCTACCAAATGTTCAACTTTAGGTAACTTATCAGTTTACATTTCTTTCCTTTCCTTTTTTTTTAACATTTTGTGAGCTCTCTTCATCAAACTCTGCTAGTATTTCTTATTGTTAAGCATGTAGAGTTAAATTTTGAGGACTACTATTCCTAGAGGAAATAGGGGAAGAAGTAATCCTACCTTTATTGGTGTCTCTATCCTTTTCATAATACGGAAGACAACTGGGATTATTATGATGACTTGAAAAAGATCTTAGAGGAAATTATTAGGTATTTTAGAACAAATAGATGTAATAACCCAATGATGACCTTAAAATGAGGTCCATTTATTGATGTTCCTTATTTGAAACCTTATGAATCAAACCATTTTATGGAGATTATGTTAATAGAGTTTTATGATGATTGAATTTGTATGTCATTTACATAATGTCATAAATATGCCATCCTCTTCTTAATTATTCCAACCTGTAGGAAGATATATTCAAAACACCACATTCTTTTAACATAATTGTTTTAAAAAATTAATAACATCTTCTTCCACATATGCTTTGAATAAGTACATAAAAAATTCAAAAGTTTATACAAATTACTATCCTTTTGCCATAGTATGAAAGGATTAAAAAAAAGAACTCCCTCATGATCAATTTAATTTAAATTTTTAGCACTATACAATATTATTTGTGTCATTATTATGATAATTATAATGACAAATCCTAAAGCTATAAAATCTAAGTCATCTACAAAACAAAATTAAGTTCAAATGCTCATAACATTGTTTGTTATTGTATGTTCAAAGTCTTGTTAAGAACTTCATGGACTTGTCATAATTCAAGTAAGATATTTTATGGATATCTCAATTATCTAGTGAATTTTATTCTTATGCACAATGTTTAGGTTATAAATGTTTTTTCAAGTGAAGAGATGCGATTTTTTTAAGTGACACATTGACAAATTTATTAAGATGACTATTGCAGTTATTCAAAAAATTAAGAAAAAAAGTATCTATATTGAAGAAGGTTATTGAAGGAAACACTATTAAAACAAGTACAAACTAAATTGAGAAACAAATAAAACTTATAAAACAAGACATTAATTTGCTGGAAAAAGAGAAATTAATTTGAAATTTTGGTATGCTTATAATGAGTGTTTTCTTCAAATATATTATGAGGAAATAACATTGCCATAACCCCAACATTAGATCGTGACCAACACTAAAGGAGCAGTAAACTCAAGATTTAATGGACCCTTAGTAAGCCTAAAATACTATCAAATCCATATATCTATAATAAAGATGAGATTTCAAATTATCAAACTTATACTTATAACAACCAAATAGTTCTAACAATATCCAATCCTTAATGTGCTACAAAGTTGAAATAGTTAATACAAGGGAAATCCAACATATACAAGACTACTGCGACTTTAAAGTCAAAGGTCACTAAAAACATACATCAAATCGCCAGAAAGGAAGAAAATCAATGAAGTGCCCTATTATAAGAGATTTGAAAAGAAGGTCCTAAAAAATAGTTGAGGGGAGTCAGAGCTTGTTGAGTGAATTAATACTATGGTTATGTTATGCACTCTTAAGGGTTTCAAATAATACAGATATGTAAATATTTATAATGTATTAAATCTATAAATGCAATTTCACAACAAAGTGATTTTTTTCATAAACATGCATTCATTTCCAATATTAATATGATGTCATATAATCATCAGAATCATAAATCATAATTAATAGTAGAGGACTGACGAAGGATCCTATGACATGCCCCTTACCTATAGACTATAGCTATAAGGGATCTCTTGTTCCATATAGGTCACTTGGTCCAAATGTAGTAAACAGTTGTCTGAAAGCAACACTCAACTGAATCGCCATAGCCCTACTACTACATGATTGTCGTCCAAGAGCAAGCTCAACCAACCCACCACTATATGATTTCAAGCATATATATTATTGGTTTGTCTCTTGCAGATAATATTCACCCATTAAAAGTTCCACTCATATTATTAACTAATAGACATTTTGATTCAGTTGATTAGTGACATCTTGCCCACATCTCCTTAGGATATTTAAGTAAAGTAGAAACAAATTCAAGTTTTATTTTATCACACCTCTTGAGATGCTCGTTGAAATCTTCTACTTATGTTGACCTTGTGCAAAAACTACGCTCATGTCCTTTCCCTTCTATTTTTCATATCTATTGTGGTATATATGTCTAACATACATTTAATGAGTTATATTTAGTAATGTCTATTCTATAACTCTGACATTCCCTAAAATAAGTTTAAAAATGATGAACATTAATTATAAATGTATGGATATTAAGTTTCCTTTTACATATTATATATAATTGTAATTCCTTCACCATCATTCAATTCTAAATCAGAAGTTAGTAAATTCATGATTCAACTAAAATAGCCTATACTAATAGATATATCCCTCCATCCACATCCTTTTTAACTATACTCAATAATTGACCTTGAAACTCTCAAAAAACAATTATATCCCAAAACAGGTCTCAAATATCTCCATCCTCTTTTATTGTCATTAAAAAATATAACCTTTTAAACTACAATAAAAGAAAATGAAGTGTGAAATAAATTTAGTATTATTCTAGTCTTTGCATAAAATTTAATTTCATTACTTGTGGAAAAAGAGTCTCTTGATTCCTTTCCAATTGTAACTCTAATGTTGAGCCAAGATTAATGAACTTTAACTCATGTACATATTCCTATAACTTGACATATTCATTAACAAAATTTGTTTCCCCCTATTTTCTCAATCTCCTCTTTACTAATTTACACATGTTTGAGTTAACAAATACGTTCAACTTCTCTCTACACTCTTTAACCATTTTTTATTGCAAAGATACTAAACTTGTCGAGAATTCCCTTATTCTCAACATAAAATTGTACTTTGTTTGCATTGCACAATTTATGAGAACAACTTTAAATTATTTTTATTTCCAAACTCTATTCCCAATCTCCACTGTTATGTCACACTAGTTGGATTATGTTTAATATTTGTACTTGGTCTTCATAATGCTTCATATAGGTCCTCTTCACTTGGATATTCATCACTGCTAATAAAACTACCTTCATATATTGAATCAATTTTAATTAGTGGTTCGTGTTCTGAAATGTCTACTTAGAAATCAACTTTCATGTGTTCATCATCCTAATCAACAACTTCTTCATCACCTTATTAACTAACATGTTTACTAGACTAGTCACTGACTTGGTCATCATCATTTTCATCAATTTTACTTCCACATTTAGTAACTAAATGATTAACATAATCCACCTAATGCAACTACTTCTTTTTTCATATGACTCTCCCAATACTCCTTAATAAGTTCGTCTCCTACAGTTATAGGTAATATATCAAGTGTGGGGACTGGAGTGTCTAACTTATGGATTACATATACATCAATTTCATGGATTTTCATAAATATTATATGTCTAATGCTCTTTTTGTTTGATTCTATAAGTCTTAATGACTCAATACAATTGAAACCAATGATTAAAAAAATCAAACCAAATTAGCCAGTTCAATCGTACAAACCTTGAACCTACTAACTTTTCAATTCAATTTATCTTAATAACCCTTGTTATTAAAATTTGTTAAGTTTATTAATTAACCACCTGTTTTTATAACTAATCCATTTTTATAAACCAAAACAAACTAATTGACTTTTATCTATCAATCTCTTTATTCAATAAAACTTGAACTTTTTAAGTAGGAAAGGATAGTTTTCTTCTAATCCTATTTCAAAATTTCAAATTTGTTTAATTTTTATTGTGTACCAATTTTATGATGGTGTAATCTCGGTTGAACTTTTTAAACACTAAACCTCTTATTTTGTCAGCTTAACTTTTAGTCTGGTTTTTAAAACATTTGTTGAAACTTAATATACTATAATATGTCTTCTTAACATGAAGGTATCTTAAATCCTCCTCTATCTCACATATTTGCTTATAAATGTATAATTAAGGTCAAAAGTTTCAAAGATACTCATATCTCTATCAACATATTTCAACTTAGATTTTAGTAAGAACTTCCTAATAAAGATAACTTTATAATTTCTTATTAAGGCATTGTAAACTTGTTTATAGTTATTAGAAAACGTTAAAATCTACATAAATCTATATTTTGAATTCTTAATGTCTAAGAATATTCCATTTATAAGTGTATTAACCAATTAATAAAACATTTCTAATTTGTTTGAAGTATTAACAGTCTATTTGATCGAGATGAGATAGATTGTGAACAAATGAAGACGAAGAGGAAACAAAATTTAATCTTTTTCTTTTACATACTTTATAAGACATATTTTTTATTGGTAAAATATCAAACATAAAAAGCTATATTTTAAATGGATAAGTATAAATCGTGATTTCTATTATTTCCTATAACAATATCATTTAATTAAGTTGTAGAATAAAACAAATACCATCAAAAACTATATTTGAATGAATGACAATAACTTGTACATTACAATAGTTAGAAAACATAGTTTCATATTGAACTTATTTCACATTGAAAAAGAATTTACTAGTTCTCAAACTATTTCATTATTAAGAGAAACAACTTATTTGTTCTTTTTTTTTGTGAAAAACATAGCGTTGATTATGCAAATTCTTTTTAATACCCTTCTGGGTAAGAGAGTGTAACATGCAAAAAAAAAGATCCAATTTATGATTTTATCTAACATGGGAATATGATTCAAAAACTCTGTTTTTTTCCTTTTCCCCTTGGGATCTATAAAAAGTTTGCAAGATTGCTTTTCTCCCAAGTCAATAATAGTTGTAAGTTTTTGTTATTCAAAAACACTCCCACATGTATTTGAGCTATAAAAATTTTTAAAAAAAATTGTAGAGCCTCATTATACTGCTAAGTATATAACACTAATGACTGTTATAATATAAGAGGGACTTTTATTTCATCTAGACCATAAAGAGATGGGTTGCTTAACTAGTATCAGAAGATGGAACTAATCTCCTCATAAGCAGGGACCACATATATGCTTAACACAACTGGAGACAAAGATAGAATATAAAAGGATCATAAGTGTAAAAACACATTTAATAAAAAATAAATATGAATAAATTTAAGATTATTTTTAAAAGGGAGTCTAACTTTATCACATTTATGTCACATATGACAATAGAATCCATACTTAAATGAAAAATATTAAATTCATATCACATCAACGTTGATGTGGCATATAATGAATAGAGACTTAACTTCTTTCAAATTTTTGTTTACTTGTAATTTATTTTGAACATTTTACAAATGTTAAGATTCAGTTTAAATACTATGAAACATAAGGTCTAACTTGTATGTTAATAAAAATATTATAATTATAATTATATTTTTTTACACAGAATTATAACAACGTAAATCATAAGTTTAGGCAAAATGATCAATTATGTGAATTTAAGTACATAGTCACAAGGTAGTGGTTTTTTTCATTATACCAGTCAATGATAGTCATATAACCAATTAAGGAGTTTCTATTTTATATTATTCAATGACAATAATATACCAGTTTAAGTTTTTTCCTATAACATTTTAATTTAGAGGTTAGATCTTTTAAACTCCGTTTTCACATTCATTTTATTTCTTTTTTTAGTTTAAAAATGTTAGGCAATAAGAAATTAATGGCCAAATCATGTGAAGTAGAAAGAGACCTTTAGGAAAAATAAAGTTGAGATAATTTGCGAGATTAAACTAACTTGCTGGAAGTTTAAACAAAATTAGCATATCAAGACATCTTGTTGAAATAAAACCATGAAGAAAGAAAGAAAACTGTAGAAATATTATATTGATAAACTTATTAAAACACCCCATGAAACATACTTATGCGACATAATTTAATAATACAAAATCTCATTTATAAGAAAATTTCATTTAGAATTCATTCTACCTTAATGTCTTCTATTTTATTCCTTTTGTTTATTCTTAAGGACATTATACATAGCTAATTGTTTTTATATGTTTAGATAAGGAAAATTCTAGTTATTAACTTTGTTAAGGATTGATTCAATATTATTTATAAAGTAGGATTTATTTATATGAAATATCTTTAAACATTCTTATTACAAGTTTAATTACACGAGTAATTAGATATGATATTAATTTATTTATGGATGCTTTGAGAGAACTTGTGCATGAGTAGATCATGATTTAGATATTAGGAGTTGCATGACATACTTCAGATAGGCTTACATAAATCCTTGGACTTTGGGGTTAAATCTTTCATTGAAAGTAAAAAATATAATACATTCTTATTGAGCAGAGATACTAAGTAATGAACATGAGAATAAGTAGTTGTGTCTTGATAAAACAATTTCATTGATTAGGAATCTATATTAGCCTATCCAATAAATGCCTTCTAAATAGATTCAATTATGACCACAAACATGATATTAAAGGAAGTACTTATCTAGGTATTATTCAAAATTGAATTTTTTACCCAATTACTTATTTTAACTTCAATCTTTTTTAGCTAATACTTTTCTTTAGGTTTTGTTTTATTTCGTTTTATCAAATATCAATCTATTTTGGCTCTTTAACTAGTTATCAGCAAAAGAGTATTCTAAATAGGTTAATTGTTAGCAATAAAGGAGATTAATACCCTATTTATCATTATATTAGTTGATAATGATAGGTGCACTTCTCTTTGATTATGAGTAAATATTTTGTAAAGAGGGAAAACTTTAGTAGCAGTAAAAAACTTGAGATAAGTTTTTGGCACTTTTTTGGGGAAGCAATTGATGTTTGGGACACTCAAGAACAATTTATCCAACCTTTTTTATTTCTTTATTTTTCTTAATCTTTTATATTTATTTTTAATTATCCTACTTTCATGCTTAGTAAACCTTGAATTTCAAGTGTGAATCTAGTATATGATAAGAAACAAATACTCTACTTTCCTTAAAAAAGACCCAAAACTTGAAAAAATACTTTATCAAACAAAAAGAGAATGGGCTAAGTAAGAAGCCCAACATATACAACATGATACAATGCAAGAGGAGCATATAATCTTAACAGAATGTGTGAAACCGTCTCTAATATGGTCATAGTCCAATATTACAATGCCAAAAATAAATGAGTTATTTTAAGATCAAGCCTAATATGATTCAAATGTAAAGTAATATGTTCAATTTAATGAATTTCCATATGAAGATCCTAATGCATGCATCTTAAATCTAAAGTTGTTTCTTTTTTCGTTAAGGGATAGAACGGAGTGTGGTTGAAGATGTTACCTACAGTTTCAATTACAATATCTAAAAACCTAATTGATAAATTTTGAGCCAGGTATTTCTCACTAATAAAGACTACAAAATTGAAAGACTAAATCTATGTTTATGTCAAATGAAACATTAAATAAGATGTGTGAGAGATATAAAGATCTGCTAAGGAAGAGCCCATATCACGACCTACCAACTTCTGATCCATGATATGTAACATGTCCATTTCTTATACTAGGTTCATAAGTAGATTTTAGAAGGGTCACAATTTGGGTGATGCTCCTGTCGTAGACCATATCTATAAGTAGACTTTAGATAGAAGGATCATAATTTGGGATACCTAGTAAATTGTATCTCTAAGTAGACTTTGGTATAATGATCAAGGTTTAGGGCACGCTTGCGCCTTAGATTGTGCCAACACTAATAAAATGGAAGGATATCTCGTGTGCTAAAATTTTAAATGATACTCCATCGTGCCATACCTATTTTAACATATCCCTTTCAACGCTCTCTTATTTCCTTTTAATCTATCATAAACCTATTACTCAAAATTTCGCTCCCAATAAATCCCACTTAAAATTTAATGCTTCAACTCCTTTTTTTCATTTTCATTCATCATCTTATTCTGTATCTAATCTCAATTTAGGGCTCCATTCTTCTAGATTTTAAGGATTTTACATTCTTGAACATTTTCACTCATATTCTTTATCCAAAACCACAAATTTATAAGGAAAATGAGTTTTAAGGTTTCTTTAAGTAAAAGGAAAGTTTGAGCACACTAGCGTGCCTTCAATAGTCTTTAAGATCCTAAGGATTCATCCTAAATGAACACTTAATGTTTATTTTCAGCTTACCTAGTCATTCCAAAAGGTATGTATATCTTAAAGCTTAATCCTTTGAGTCTAATATAAGTGTGAATTATATTGGATTGGAAATAATGGCAAAAGAGGTTGGGTTGTACACAGAGAATTCAGAATGGATGATATTTTCAAAGTAGTAAAACATGCTTATAAGGAAATCACTTTAGAAATATTGACAAAATTTGAGGTCATTAGGAATGCTAAATTGAAAATGCATTAGATTTAGGCTTGGAGGGAATATAAAAGAAATACCTTTTAATAATTTTAAAGTACAATATAGATTCTTTACACTTGAGTATGTGGAAACAGAAAAGTATAGAAAATCTATAATGAAATTCTCCACTGAGTCAGTTGATCAAAAATTTTAGGAATTTTGAAAATCCACAAAGGAGAGAACAACTGACTATGACCATTCCAAGACCAAAAGTATTCTTTTACCTACATTGTATCCCCAACGATTCAATATTTACATAAAATAATTACCTATATAATTTTAAGAAAGAAGAAGAGCACGAATGTGGCTATACCTAGGGATTTATTTTATCTCTAAAGTATAGTAGGAAGGAGATCGCGTAACCTTGGTTATTTCTTTTTTGTATACTTGGTGTAGATGAGAAATATGAAGACAGGAGCCATTTGCAAATGATCATATTTGATAAGGTTAACAAATAATCTAAGTGTGTTCAACACTCTGTTATTATTGAATTTAGGTTGTCTTATAATTGATATCGACCTAATATAATGTGATATATGGGATTAATTAGGAAGGTTAGCAAAGTTTACATATTGGTTATAAAAGAAAGAGAGATCATTAAGCTGATAGCACCCCTATGGAGGAAGTCAAGAAGATACTAGATAAAGCAGAGCCCTTACCTTCAATAGACAAACCTTAGACAAAGGTAACGACAATAGCTTATACGGTCTTCATATAGAGACCAAACAGTTGGAACAAAGCCATAAATTGTGGAGAATGAAAAGAGCAGTTTAATGCATATGAGTAGCAATTAAGCTCAATGAAGGATTGGTTGTCAGCTTAATTCCACCATATAGGGTTTTTAAAGAAATAACCACTGCCTTATTTCCAGTTTAGCATCAACAATTCCTATTTTTGACAATGATGACAAGGACATTGTAGGTTAAGTTATTGATTTTCTTACTTAGTTTATATATTTCCCTTTTATTTTGTTTATCCTCTATGCATTTTGAACTACATTTTATGTTATTCACTCTTTATCCTATGTCTCTATAGTTTTAGTTTGGTTTCATTAGTAATTGCATTTTATAGTTTTTTGTTAGTAATTATGCTAGGTGTAAATGAATTTTAGATATCTATCACATTGGTATTACATAGTAGGCAATAAGAAAGCTCAAAGATGTTTTCTTCCATCTTTAACTTCCCTTCCTCTTTTGCATTTCTATTATAATTTATATTTTCCATTATGCTTATCATTGGTATATTAAGGATTATGTACAATTAAATGTTGAGGTATTACTTTGATTATATTTTGATTAGTTTTAAGAAGAATAATCTAATTATAATCAACTTAACAGGTGAAGATTTCAAGAAATATGGAAATGGTGTCTTGCTTAATGAAAGGAAAGTTTCAGCATGTACAGGAAATATGGAAATGGTGTCTTACTTAATAGGTGAAGATTTTAGGAAATATGGAAATTGGGATAATTCGTTAAAGATGTTATACAGGAGTTTTTCCAAAATGGTGTCTTGCTTAAGGAGATTAATAAGACCTTTCTATGTTTAGTCCCTAAGAGTTCTAACCTGGCCACTTGGAGTGATTTCAGACCTATAGCATTTACTAATTTCCTCTATAAGATCATCGCCAAGATTTTGGAAAATAGGCTAAAAGATGTTCTTTACTTACTCATTAGTGAGAATCAAGGTGCTTTTATAAGTAGTAGACATATTAGGGATAATATCCTTTTATTGCATGAGCTTTTGAAAAGGTACACTTGAAGTAGAAGCCCTCAAAATTGCACTATTAAGTGGATTTACAAAAAGCTATTGATAGTGTTAATTGGAGATTCTTGCTACAGACTATGAAGGTTATGAAATTTCCCCATAGGTTATCAAATGGATTCAAGAATGCATTACCACTACCTCACATGGAACATTGATTAATAGAAGCCCCACAGAGACATTTAAAGGCAAAAAAGGACTTAGGTAAGGTGACCCTCTTTCCCCTTACCTATTCCTTATTTGCATGGAGGTTCTTACCCTTATATTGAAACACAACACTTCTTCTGACTCCAACTTCAGATACCAATCTAAATGTAAAAATCTTTCGCTAACTAGCTTATATTTCGTAGATGATCTTATTCTTCCAAGTAGGACAAATGCTCCTTTAGTTTCTCAACTGATGAGTACTCTCCATACTTTTAAGGAGCCGTCTAGATTGAGTATTAATTTTCACAAAAGCTACTCCTTACTATCCAAAAGTGCTGCTCACCTACACCTATCCAATTCTTTATCACAAGCGACTAGTATAAAAAAGCAAGACCTTCCTCTTATGTGTTTGGGCATTCATATCTCTTCCAGGAAACTAAGATTTCAATAATGTCTTCCTTTAATAGAAAAAATTCAGAAAAGATTAGGGTCTTGGACTAATAGAACCCTATCTTATGGAGGTAAACTTTAGCTTTTGAAGTGGTAATTATGTCAATGCAAGTTTACTAGTTCCCTTACATCTTCCTCTCTAAAGGACTTATTAAAATTGTGGAAAAAACTAATGAAGTAGTTTCTATGGGGTAAAGGAAAAGGTGAGAATGGAATTGCAAAAGTGAATTGGAAGCATATTTGTCAATCGAAGGAGGCAGGTGGGTTAGGTTTGGAGTCAACCAACAAGAACAACAGATTTCTAGTGACCAAGAGAATTTGGAGAATCTAAATGAAAAAGATAATTGTGGATTAAATAGATTCACATCTATATATTAGAGGGTAAGAGTTTTTGGGCTCTAAGAATCAATGATAGTTACTCTTGGTTCTTCAACCAAATCCTTATATTGAGGGAAGATGTGTAGCAGTAAAATACATGTCAAATTGGGGCAGGAGATAGAATCTCTCTTTGGTATGATAACCAGACCAATTGAGGCACTTTAATTCATAATTTTTTGGCAAGATCATTGATGGGAAGGTTCTCTAAGAGAGCTAAGCTTCACAAGATAATTAGAAATGACAATTGATTACTTTCCTCAAAAGAACTAAGACTTTTGCCCATTCCGCAATACAGAGGCCTTGGGGAGAATGATACATACATACTTTATAACATGGGTCTTTGTATTAGAATTCACTAATAGGAAAGCTAAAACGCTTATAGATGAGGCAGTTACAAGAATAGGGTGGTGTTACCTGATTTGGAGTAAGGCTCTCAAACTAAATGCTAGCTTTCTCCTTTGGCTACCTGTGTTGAATAGGCTTAGCTCTATAGATAATCTGAAATTTTTATCCTCTTCTAAGCATTGTATTCTTTGCAACCTAGTGGAGGAGACTAGGGATCATTTGTTCTTTGAGTGTGGTTTCTTTAAAGAGGTGTGGTTTAGAATCTCTAGTCTATATGCCCCTAGTATTAGTCATTGTAGTCTCACAGATATCTTACTAGATATATCTCAACTGCATATCTATAAATATGATAAGGAAATATTTATGGTCACAGTTGCAACTCGTCTTCAAGCTATTTGGAAAGAAAGAAACAATCGAAGGATTAAGGGGATATCTAACAACCTACCCTCTCTTATAGAACTCGCTACTTTAAATATTAGGGAACAACTGGCTATAAATCAGTTGGGATAGCATTATAGCAGAGGACTAGCTCTCTCTTGGAGAATATAGTCCTTAATGTTTACTTATAGATCACAGACTTCAATAGTGGGTTCTCTATATTTGGGATACAGTAAAGAAAATAGTGCTACCCATGTATAGCTATTTCCTAAGCAACTCAAGCAGATTTTATAATAACCAATTCTAGAAAGAAGGAGTGAAATGAAATTAGAGGGAATCTAACTCACCTGGAGATATTTGAGAGCATCTTGGTGTACCTCCTCTAGATCTACTGCCTCATCAGTCAAGTTCATAAAGGAAGGTCCTCTATTGTCCCCTCCAGACTCCTAATATTCAAAATGAAGCATGTTACTCTTTGGAGATTTACAAAACCTATAGAATATGATCTCCTACCTGAGATATAAATCTCTTCGAGCCTAGAGACGGATTGAAGAGACACCACACCGACATCGTCGTATCACTACATCCTGAGCTTTCCATCCCAATTAAGTAATCGTCTGAAGTTTCGAGAAAGGTGGGGAGAGCTTTACCCTAATTACTGATACGTTGTTGCAAAAATCCTCCCAATTATGTTTCTACATTGTCTTTTTGTTCTTTTGTATTTGTAGTGTGTAACTTTGTCGTTTTATCTCACGAGGGAGACTCTTTCTCCTTAGTTGTAAACTAAACTTCTTCTCCTTAATGAATTTTTTAAATTCTAAAAAAAATTCAATGCCATTATCATCCTTTCACTAAAGGTTGATTTGGTTATTCTTCAACTTAATAAGTTTCACAAGTTTCATGCGATTCATAATCAAATGATACATATATCCTTATATGTAACTTTATGAGATATTATTTTTTATCAAAAAAACTTTATGAGATATTATTACATTAATTTAACTGACGTGGTAACTTTGTGAGTTCTTAGTACATTAATTTAACCAACACGGTTTCTTATAATAGTCTCTTTTAATCTAATACATACATACTATTTGTATAAACTTAGATTAACTACTTTTACTCAATAACCTATTTCTTGTAATGCCTTGAATATTATAATAATATTGAATCTAAATTTAGTATCAAATACTCACTCACACACACATATATATATATGAAAGAAAAAGAAATAAAGGCCCCATTCCATTATCTTTGATTTTCCCTCCCTCTCTAACTCAGTTTCATTGCATCAAACCTCAGTTGATTATTGGATTGGTCCAGCTACTTCCTGTAAGTGGAATGAAAGCAATAACCTTAACCACAAAAGTATCTAAAGCAACCTTTACCCCTAGAGGAGAGGCATTTGAGAATGATTCGAGTCGTATAAAGGGAAACTCTCAAGTTCGTAGCTCTCCATTCAATCCCTAGCTTTACGAAGCGAAGCGATCTTGTTCCAATAATGAAGAAGGTTTCGATCTGGCACTTTAGTCTTTCTAATTTCCCAGGACTTCATTAGGCTTTCCATAAGCTAGATACACGAAAGAGCCGAGCAAGTAGATGAAAGTCACTTCTTTAGGCTATTTTAAACTATGTTTTCGCCTTTTTGTCAGGTCACAACCATTTGCCTTAGCCCACGTCTATATATATACAGTCTTCTTATATAGTATTTATATATGTGTCTCTCATATCATGTTTATATATATATATATATGATGTCTATCATATCATGTATAGGCAAGCAAAATCATACAATTAGTCTTCTTATATAATAAATGCCTTATAATCCATGTTTATGCTTTTAGTAGGCTAAATTGAGTAAAACAATTTCATTAGGTACCATACCTTTTCGCTTTACTATATGCAACTACTTTTATAATGCTATTATGATATTGACATACATTATATATGTTGTCATTAAAGTTTGTGAGAAATTAGTCAATTCAAAATTTCATTACATTTTGTCATCTATATGATATTAACATATCTCTAAAAATTTGATAGTAGATCCTTAATAGAGATTAATAGTAATATTGTGTAATGGACATATAACTTTTGCATCTAACTTTGAGAACTCTTCTTAAATATAATCTACATCTATGAAATTTGGTTTATTAACAACTTAGTGTCAACTATACTAAGAAAAAGTAATTTATACTCAAAACAAAATTCAAATGTAAAAAAGTAAATATTAGTTATATGTCATGAATATGAAACAAGATCAGGACTTTAATCATGTGTTTGGTAACTCCCATTCTTTTATTAAAAAATATAGACCTCACTACTATTTGGAAAGATTACTCTAATCTCTCCAACAGAATAAGATGCCATTTAAATTTAGTTGATCTTAAGTCACTCAAAAAACCAACTAAACTTAAATTAGGTAGATTATAACTTTATTAATCACATCTCATATGCGGAATGATCCAAATTTTGTTAAATTACTTATAATGGACCCATAAGGAAATAAAAGGATAAATTGAGCTTAAGAAAGCTTAAGTTCATTTCTCCTTTAAGCCTGTTTTCTTATGGGTTACTAGTCACTCACATCTTCTAACACTTATACCTTCACCATTTTCGACAATCTAAGACTCTACAGAAAGCTCTCGAAGCGTTCTAAAACTTATTTCATAAAAAACAACCTTGATTTAGAGGGATTAAGACTAAAAGTTTTGGTTCATTTAGGTAAATCACCAATACCCTATTTTTAGTCAATTTTTGGCCAAACTAACACCACCATCATGTCTAACTGCCCTAAAAACATAGGAAATAAAGGAAACTTAAACGACCCATTTTATTGGTGAACATAAATGCGTTATCTTTGAGCTTTAATCCTTCAATTCTCACAAACTAGGAGGAGTTTTGACGCAAAAGTAGTGCCATTAGATCCTTAGAGGTAAGGTCATCATTTCTAGGTGGGTGGTGAAGATTACCACCTCTTCGGCGCATGCTCCGATGACGGTGGTTATTTTCTGACCAACCTAGAACTGACTGAAAATAATTTTTCAAATTCTCAAATATTATGTGAATCAATTTTTATAAAAGCAATGTATTGAAATTCTTCATAGTTTGTGAGATAAAAATTTCAAAAGGGATATGTTACATGAAATTGATTAAATTGAGTTGTTGTTGATTAGAATTGAGACTATTTAGATGTATTGAATATCAATGAGGGTGTATGAGTTAGAAATTGGTATACTAGAATTATGAATTAGATTACTATGGATTTACGATGTAAATGTAGACTTAATTAAGCGTAGACATGCAGTTTGGTGACCAAATTGAGTTGTAGTTACTAGTGGATATAGAAGTGCATTTTTATTGCAAGAATGACCCTTCTTTCAGAAGAGGATGTCCATTTTATAGGGAAAATTTTGTCAAATTTTCAGTAGGCTTCTCGTAAAATGCAACATCGTTGTTTTTAAATAGAAAATAGAACTCCTTAATATTGAGTCATGATCTTATTCTTAAGGTATCTAAAATGAGTTTAGGTTCTAAATCCCAATGACCATTCCTATTTTTCTTTCTATAGATCAATTAGGAGCAGAACCCTCTACTTTGAGATACTAGGTTCACCATGAAGGAGCATATGCTATCTGTGAGTTAATATTTATGGTTATGAAAATGCATTAGAATTCATTCTCATATTCATTATGGAAATCACCCTCATTATCATATGCACATATGATACTTATACATTTGGATTGACACATTTATACATATTTTTGTTTATGCAATGTTATGGTTTTGTTTATTTGTGATGATGTGGAGGATTGTTATGGTATGAGCTACCTAATGGGCATCACCAAGCTGTGTGCACAGTGAGTGAATTGATCAGGTATGGATTTGAGTTAGCATTTGATCTATTAGTGGATCCATTTATTGATATATGAGACGGTTAGGGCAGTTCGGTCGAGCTTGCTCTCGGATGCCAACTAATATATGGTACATGATATGGTTGTGTGATTGTGGCGATTCAGTCAAGCTTGCTCTTAGATAGCAATCATGTCATAGTGAGGTTGAGGTGGTTTGGTTGAGTGTGACTCTCGGACAACAGTCCTTTACATTTGGGCCAAATGACCTGTATGAAACAAGAGAGCTCCTGTGGCTATATTCTATGGGTAAGGGGTATGTCATAGGGTCATTTGTCAATCATCCACTATTATTTGTGATTTATGATTATGATGATTATGTGACATGATATTGATATGGGAAATGCATGCATGGTCATGAACAAAATCATTATGTTATGAAATTGCTTTTATTGATGTAATACATTATAAATATGTTAGACCTCGATTTTTAAGTGGAATTTAGAAATATTAAATGAACTTGAATGAGTGTTATTATGTATATGTTAGGTATAAATGTAT
>JAOSBN010000007.1:29084831-29118886 GCA_027563595.1 Erythroxylum suave
TAATAATAATAATAATAATAATAATAATAATAATAATAATAATAATAATAATAATAATAATAATAATAATAATCAATACAAAATTTATAATAATAATAATATTAATATTAATAACAAAAGGTTGTGTCCAGTACTCCTTACACAAATTGCGAAGGAATAACTTTTGTCCAGTGCAATGTGCTCACAACACATTTCGAGACGGGGACAAAAATTTTTGTCCTTCCTTTTTCAGAGGAACAAAAATTTTTGTCCCTATCATCCAGGGACGGAGGACAAAAGTTCGGGAACAGCAACCAAACATCAGGAGGGACATGATTTGTTTGTTTTGTCTTCTGTCCCCACTGACGGGGACAGCAACCATACATAGGGTAAGTGACACCATTCACATCCTCCAGCATCAACACCTCCAAATCTTCCGTTTGGAAGCCCTCATAATACAGCTTTAAGCGATGACCATTCACTCTGAATGTCTTGTCAGTTCTGAGGCTTCGTATCTCCACTGTACCAAAAGGAAAGACATGAGTGATAACAAATGGACCAACCCAACGGGAACGCAACTTACCAGGAAAGAGCTTGAGTTTGGAATGATATAGTAACACTTTTTGGCCCACAGAGAAACTTTTCCTGGAAATCATCTTATTATGGAAAGCTTTCATCCTCTCCTTATATATCACTGTATTTTGATATGATTCATTCCTCATCTCTTCCAACTCTTGAAGCTGCAACTTCCTATAATCAATACATACTTGCCACCCAGTTTGCACTCGGGTGGGAATCAACTCACCTTCCTTGTTTGTCACAACAGTGACTACAGACTTCTTTGGAACCACTTGGATAGGACTTACCCACTTACTGTCAGAAATTGGGTAGATAACCCCAGCATCGAGAAGCTTCAGTACCTCCTTCTTCACAACTTCCATCATTGGAGGATTCAGCCTACGCTGAGCTTGCCTTGTAGATTTTGCATCATCCTCCAACAAAATGCGGTGCATGCATATGGAAGGGCTTATCCCTTGGATATCTACGATGGTGCACCCAATGGCCTTCTTATGCTCCCTTAGCATTCGAACCAACCTCTCCTCTTGAGTTGAAGTCAACTCCGCCGAAATGATAACTGGGAGAGTCTATTTATCTCCCAAATAGGCATACTTTAGATGTGTAGGGAGTGGCTTTAATTCCAATTATGAGGCCTGCACATCAGAAGGTAACAACTTCTGGTAAGCTTCAGGTAGTTGAATAGAAGCCAAATCATACCTTTTTGAAGAGCTCTCTAATGAGTCCAAGGCGACTGTCATTTCCACAAGCTCGTCTCCCATCTCAACATCAGTGTTGGCTTCAACTTCCATATCCTCGGTTAAAGCTATTTCCAAATAATCCCTATAACTTAATTTAAACATTTCTTACACCAAAGGATCGATCACATCAACAGGAAAAGCACAATGATCATTAGGAGGATGTTTTATGGCATCAAAAATATCGAAATGAATTACTTCCCTATTAAATTCCATTGTGAGGGTGCCTTTATGAACATCTATCTTAGTTTGAGCTATATTAAGGAATGGTCTCCCCAACAAGATAGGTATCGGATTGCATGAAGTGTCATCATTCATATCTACCATATAAAAATCTGCAGGAAACACTAACTCATTCACCTACTCCAAAACATCCTCAATCACACCATCAGGATAAACATTAGTGCGATCAACCAATTGGATGACTACATTCATTTTTTTCAAAGGGCCTAAATTCAAAGAAGCATAAATCGAATGAGGCATCACATTAATAGAAGTACCTAAATCCAATATTGCTCTACTGATCACAATATTACCAATTTTGCAAGGAATAGTGAACATGCCTGGGTCCCGGCATTTTGGAGGCATCTTCTTTCTGAATATTGCCGACACATTCTCACCCATCATCACTTTCTCATCACCCCTTAGTTTCCTCTTATGTGTATATAGTTCTTTGAGGAATTTGGCATACCTTGGCAATTGCTTGATTGCTTCGAGCAAAGGTATGTTGAGTTCTATCTTTCGGAAAGTCTCCAATATCTCTTTATCCTTGTCCTCCTTGTTTGACTTCGTCAATCTGCTCGGAGAAGGTGGAGGCTTAGTTTTAATAATATTGGGACTTTCGACATTTACCTTTGTACTTGATGACGAATTTTCTTCCTTTTCCAATTCCTTTTCAATCTCTTCCTCAGTAGCAATCCTTGTTGGGGTTCTTTTGGGACCTTCAATCTCCTTTCTGACCATCAGGGTTATGGCACTGACATTCTTCGAGTTCACCTCAGGTTGCAATCACAATTTTCCTCCACCTTGTGATTCTAGGCAATTGAGCCTTACTTCCATTTGACTTATTTGATATTCCATGTTCTATTAACTTGCTTTCATATCCTGTTGAAATTGTAAATTATTAGCAACAAGTTTGTTAACAAGTTCTTCTAAAGATGCACCTGAACTTGAAGAAGAAGTTCCTTATACTCCTTGTTGCCTTGGTTAAAATCCTAGTGGCCCTTGCGGTTGACGATGGAATCCTATTAAAGGACAGGAGCCTGTTAGACAATTAGAGCCTGCTAAATGATAAATCATGTTAAAACAATTTTTTAAAAAAAGATGTTTGTTAAAACTAAAAAGAACCTCTTGCAAATTGAAAACAGAAAGAGCCTATTATAAAAGTAAAAAAGCCTCTTGCAAAAATGAAAACACAAACAATATACTGTGGAAATTTAAAACTTAAAAAGAGAGAGAGAGGAATGACACAGTCGATTTATACTGGTTCGACTTATAACCCAAGCCTACATCTAGTATCTAAGTATCCAACTTGAGTGTTTCATTAACATCTCAAGTAGTAATTTGCAAGCCTATTTAAGCTCACGAGTACATATTTTTCAAGGTTCTCTAGCCTTCCAAACTAATATTATTTAGTTAGACTCTAAAAGCTCTCAACGGATGAAAATGCAATTTGCTCGATCTAAGCTTTATTGATCTCTTTCAAAAATAGTTTTCACTTTTTAAAGCATAAGAGATTTGAAAATGATATCACTTTCAAGAGAATTGATATTGTAGATGTATTTCAAGAGGTTGATCTATTTTTACAAAAGCAGTGGCTCTTCTTTAAGTAGGCATTTCTTTCAACTGGCCATTGCTTTATTTATATCCTTAACTAACTAGATGAATTTAAATCTGAATAACTTCGATGTCATTTTTGCCAAAAATCTTCCAATAATCACGAGGCTAATATACGACCTTCATAATTAGTAAGATCCTTTTGGATAAACCATTTCTAATAAAGTAAGTTCATAAAGAAGGTTCTTGCAAGAAAGGAAGCATACTTCGTATGATTTTCTTTCCTTTTGAGAATTAACCTATTAACAATAAAAGGAAATAGCTCCAACGATAACAAGATTCTTCTGGATACTATAAAATAAATAAAGTAAGTTCATTAGGAAGATTCCTACAAGAAAGGAAGCATTTATCCTATACTTTTATTTCATTTTGAGAATTAGACCATTAATTGTACAAGGAAATAAATATAATTTGAATTTTTAAATATTATGAGGTTGTCATCAAAATCATTAATAATAAACCTTGAGCTAACATCTTATCTTACTAATTTAACTTCTTATCTGATTTTTAAAACATTGATGTTCATCAATTTCAGATTCATCTCTATTTTAATCTATATTTGATTCGTTTTCATTGTCGTCCCAATTCAATTTAATCAAACTAGCTTCCTTATGATTTTCATCACAATCCCAGTTGTTGTCTTCTAAAAAACCACATCTCTACATACTAGCATCTTCTAAGAGATAGGATCATACAATCTATATGTTTTTGACTCCTCACATACCAAAAAAAAAATGCATCTTACATTCTTGGCATGTAGCTTTGTCCTTTTGTAATCAAGAATGTGAACATAAGATACACATTCAAACACTTTGAAGTAATCCATCGATAGTTTGAGTTTGCTCCAAGCTTCTTTTGGAGTTATGTTCTGTTGGAATCCAATCGTGATCGAATCATGGACATAGTAGAAAAACAAACAATTTTACAGATTCCAAGCGAATCCCGATAATTAAATTAACTTTAATAAAACACTAATTTGAATAAGAAATCATACCTTTTGCATTCTAGTTGAAAAACCTTTGAAACTGTTTTTGATTTGTCAATCATGAGTTGTTTGATTACCCAGCCTCTAATGGTATCCACAAAGCAATTCTTGGTACTATTTTGAGAGGAAGAAGACAAAGTACTAGCTTCTAAATGTTCTTCCTTTGTTTAAGTAGAAAAATCATTAGGTTTTTTAATTAAAATTAAATTTCTTTAATTATAATTAAAATAAAATAATAATTAGAATTAATTTAATTTTAATCAAATCAAATATCTCTTATTTGATTCCCAAAGTTTCTCAAACTTTATAATTAAGGACAACTTGATTAAATTGATTTTTCTTTCACAAATTATTCTTTGATGTATGACCCATTAGGTTCCTAATAAATTAGCAATGATTATAAATTACAATTCTAGTTCACAATTAGATTTAAATAAATTAAAACTTCCTTTAATTTATCTTTAATTCTCCAATTAAACAATTCATAACCATAAATCATTATTGATGTTTAGCAATATGTCATGATTACCCAATATCATAAATGTCAAAGTGATTGACATTACATGTCCATGCATTGTTAAGATGTATGATTTAATCCTTTTGTCATTCAAAATTCTAATTGGACGGAGTATGGATATAGTGTCTACTCTTTTGGTCCAATTATGTTCTTTCTTGCTAATTAGTGATTGATTTATAATTGAAATTTAGCAATGCCTTTTCAAATATCAATTCTCTACGTTCGGAGAATTCCATAAATCATTATTAATCAAGAACAGTAGAATATTTTCCCAAATATTTTAGAGTGATGAATCATATATTAACTTACTCAACTATCTCCATATGGTTCTTACTATATCCAGTTACTACCGACTGAATTATCTTATGACGATTCATAAGTAGTATTAAAATATAGTAATGCCCATGTTAGAGAAGTGCTCCAAAGGCAATCACCTTTAGCACTTTTCTACAAACTTTATTTTGATTAATAAAACGAAGCCCATTTTTCATTAATTTGATATTCATTTATATATGAATTGATGTTGATCTTAAATCAAATTAATGAAGTCTACGATACAAAATAAAGCATGAAGGAAATCATGATGAGGTCATGATAATGATATTTCTATCATGTGCAATTATGTTAGTATCTAAATAATCCCTAGTCATAGGATTAATAAGACATGACACTATTAATCCAAACAGACTAGCACATGCTATATTGCTTGATTTGATCAAACAGTAGATCTCACAAGCTGTAAACATGAGATGTTTAGATTTAACATGTGAATGCTTGCTAAGATTAGTATGTACATCGAATGACCTATTATCATATGGATGAGCTATCGAATGTCAATGATTAATCTCATTATAGCAATGGTGCAAATATCCTTAGAATTGAGGTACTCAAGGATATCTTGGATACTAATTCTGTGTTTTAACAACATTTCTTGTTACATCAAGACGAGGTCACTCTTAGGGTGGTGATTGGGTACAACTAATGGTATGCAAAGGTAATTGGATAGCCAAGGATTCACCACTCTTTATAAAAGGAAATGATACCCATGACCTGTTATTGGGGTCATTACTCAGGAGTCTTTAGCCAGAGCAATAATGTGTCATAAAGAGAATCTTCAATGACATATAGAGTAATGAGATCCCAGGATAAGAACTAATATCGCTTAGACTAGATGTAACGTAGTTAGTCTAATGGGAGTTGACATATAGCCCATACTCCTAACCAAGTGGGGTATAATATGGTAGAAGGACGAATTGCACAGTAATTGTCTATAGACAGGTTTGTAAGTTCGATAATTAACTATCGAAGAGTTTGTGAGTTAATCTACTTATATTCCAGTAAATTGGCATCATGAAACCCTTCATGGTTTGCTTAAATTAAAAGTTAATTCAAATGCCTAAAATAACCAGAAACTTAAGGGTCATATGCATAAAACATCGGATGAAAAACATAATGTGTATGGCTATTTTTAAATAGGCCAAGATCATGGCTCATTGGCCACGATCATGACCGAAGGCAAGCCTAATTTTAATTCGAATTAGCCAAGACTAACACTAGTACCTGATTAGGTTCAAGAGTTGAATCAAATCATAAACTTTAGATGCATGGTCAAGTCATAACCTAAATTAAACCTTCTTTGTGTGATACATGCATTAGATTCATTTTAAGGGTAGTTATGGACATAGGCTTAATACAATTGAGTTGTCCATAATCTAAATGTATATATGTGATATACATATTCAAGATCATCTAAGTATTGATGAGACTAAAGAAAAAATCTCTCAACCAAACAATAGGACTTATGCCTTCCATTGATATGGCAAGAACCAGAGTTCTTTTAGAGTTAGGTTGTTGGGCAAACCCAAACCCGCTCTCTACACGAATACGTTCAAAACAAGGAAATTAGATTTTTGGATTAATGTGTTGGTCTTAACTGGAAGCGTTGATTTGTTGGTCAAACCCAAGGTTAACATGGAGAGAGGAAAAGTTGGGTTATATACATGGTATGTATACAAATCAAGAGTTGATGACATAATAAGTGCGCTAAATCAACAGTTGCTGACACAAATTGATAGTTGCATAAATGAATGCAATTGGGATGATGATACCTACTGATTGACCTAAGATGGCTTGTTGGGCAAACCCAAGGTCATTCTTGGTGCTATCAGATATCGACCCATTGAGAAAACTATAAGTTTTCTCGAATTCGTAATAAGGGTTATGGATTTGAATAAGAATAGTAGGAACTATAATGTATATGATTAAATTCCTTATCGATACGCATTAATGTACATTCTAACACTTTCTCTCTCGTTCTTCTAGGTTATTAAATCGTCACAATGTCTTCATCCAGTGTGAACCTACGCTCCCTATTAGACTCCATCAAACTCACAGGACCATCTGAGGGAACTGTTTGATGAGCAAGCTCAGTCTGAAAGGTTTGAGACCTTGAGGTTGCTTTTCCATTCTAAGATGGTTGAGGGATCATAGAAGGCACTGAAGAAGAATGCATACATTAAGAGGTTAGCCAGTTTGGGTTTCATAATGGAACATGAATTAAGTATAGACTTAATTCTAACTAGTTTGATCGATAGTTATTTACAGTTTGTGCTTAACAATCAGATGAACCAAATATCCACAACAATACCTGAGCTGATTAATCTACTCAAAACAACTTAGTAGATTGTCAAGAAAGATAGTAAGACTGTGATGCTGGACCAAAAGAAGAAGAAGAAATCCAAAAAGCTAGTGGGAGGTGTAGCCAAAAAGAAGGCGAAGGAGACAACATCAAAGAAGATATGCTTTCTTTGCAACAAGGAAGGACATTGGAAGAGGAACTGCAAAGCTTATCTAGAGTCCCTGAAGTAGAAGAAGGCATTAGATGACCCACCGTCTACTTTATATATGTTGTTTATCATTGAGGTTAATACTATTTCTGATCATAACATTTGGGTATTAGATATCGGATGTGGCCGATACATATGTGTTGATATGTAGGGTCTCAGGGATAGTAGACTTCTCAAGAAGGGAGAGATGGACCTACGTATGGGAAATGGAGCAAGAGTTGCTGCATTAGCTGTAGGAACATATGTTTTGGATCTTCCTAGTAGGCTAGAGTTAGTTTTGGAAAATTGCTATTATGTACCAATTGCGACAACAAAAAAACATTGTATTTGTTTCATGTCTTAATAAAGAGCGATTTCATTTAACTTTTTCAGGCAACGGTTGTTCAATTAAGTTAAATGAAATGTTGTATGGTACTGCTACATTGTGTAATGGACTTTACATATAAGATATGTGCAATCCAATTTTAAATATTAATGACAATAAAAGACAAAAACGAGATAACTTAAAATCAGCTTACTTATGACATTGTCGACTTGGCCATATAAATGAGAAACACACGATTAAGCTACACAAGAATGGTAGCCTAAGGTCATTTGATTATGAATCATATGACACATGTGAATCTTGCTTGTTAGGAAAGATGACTAAATTACCTTTTAAAGGAAAGGGTGAACGAATGAATAGGTTATTTGACCTAATACATTCTGATGTATGTGGTATGATGTCCATTTATGCCAGAGATGGTTTTGTGTACTTTATTACTTTTATCGATGATTATTCATGATATGGGTATGTGTATCTAATGAGATACAAGTCTGAAGTGTTTGAAATGTTCAAACAATTTAGACATGAAGTAAAGAAACAACTCAGTAAAAGTATTAAGATACTTCGATCAGATCGAGGTAGTGAATACTTAAATGATGAATTTCTATCTTATCTCAGAGATAATGGGATAGTATCCCAGTGGACTCCACCTTACACACCATACCATAGTGGTGTAGTTGAAAGGAGAAACCGAACCTTGTTAGATATGCTAAGGTCAATGATGGGTTTATCAGATATATCGAAATCCTTTTAGGGTTATGCACTCGAGACTGCTATTTATGTGAGAAATATAGTCCTTTTAATGACAATTAAAGTTACTCCATATGAGATATGGACTAAAAAGAGGCCCTACCTTTCTCATATGAAAGTCTGGGGTTGTCCAACTTATATGAAGCGGATTCAATTAGACAAGCTTGAAGCAAAATCTAATAAATGTCTGTTTATAGGATATATTAAGGAAGCAATTGGTTATCAATTCTATAATGCTTTAGAGCAAAAGGTTTTTGTCTAAATGTATGTTGTCTTTTTAGAGAAAGAGTTTCTTCTAAGAGAAGACAGTGAGAGCAAAGTTGAAATTGATGAAGTTCATGACGCTCAAACAGACACATATCAACTGCTAAACTTGAAATTGTTATTCACAGAAATGAAACAACAGTTGAACCTTCTGACACACAAAATGTTTGTAATGCAACTAGGATACGCAATGTTCCAGAGAGATATAGATTTCTCATAAATGAACAAAATGACTTATTGGTTATAGAGGATGATGAGCCTACAACTTACGAAGAGGCTCTGAAGAGTTCAGAATCTAAAAAATGGCTTCAGGTCATAAAGTCTGAAATGGATTCCATATATGAAAACCAAGTATGGACTTTGGTTGACCCACCTAAATAATTAAAACCCATAGGGTGCAAGTAGATTTTCAAGAAGAAAATCGACATGAAAGGTAATGTGATTTCCTATAGCTAGTAGTTAAAGGATATCGTCAATGATAAGGAGTTGACTATGACAAGACATTTAGCCCCATAGCCATGCTTAAATCCGTTAGAATACTCTTAGCCATTACTGCTCATTATGATTATGAAATACGGCAAATGGATGTGAAGATGACTTTCCTTAATAGAAACCTAGTTGAGGATGTGTATATGATACAACCTGAGGGCTTCATATCCAGAGATGGCAACAGAATATGCAAGCTTCAGAAATCTATATATGGATTAAAGCAAGTGTTTAGGAGTTGGAACATCTGATTTGATGAGACAATCAAAGAGTTTGCTTTCTCACAAAATCTTGATGAATCTATAAAAAGGTTAGTGGGAGTGCTATCATATTCTTTGTGTTATTTGTGGATGAAATATTACTAATAGGAAATGATATCTCAAGTTTGCAATCAATCAAAGTTTGGTTGTCCTAGAATTTTTTCATGCAAGACTTTAGAGAAGCAACTTATATATTAGAAATAAAGATTTATAGAGATAGATCAAGGAAGTTGCTAGGTCTTTCGCAGTCAACATACATAGACAAAGTGCTAAATAGGTTTAACATGGAGCAGTCCAAAAGAGGGTTTCTTCCTATGACTCATGGGATAAAACTTTCAAAATCTATGTGTTATAAGACGTAAGATGAAAGGACTCACATGAATATGATCTCGTATGTTTCAATAGTAGGATCAATCATGTATACTATGTTATGTACAAGACCCAATATATTATATGCTCTAAGTGTTACGAGTAGATATCAATCGGATCCTAGTGAGGGTCACTGTGTAGCTTTCAAGAATATCCTAAAGTACTTAAAAAGAACTAAGGATATATTCTTGATATATGGAAATGTAGATCTCATAGTAAGTGGGCATACAGATGCTAGTTTTCAATATGACCAGGATGAGTCCAAATCCTAGTAAGGTTATGTTTTCACACTGAATGGTGTAGCAGTCAGTTGGAAGAGTTCCAAACAAGAGATGATTGCAAATTCGAAGATCGAGTCAGAGTACTTTACAACTACAAAAGCGGTGGAGTTGTTTGGCTTAAGAAGTTCGTTATGGAACTTAGAGTGGTTCCGAGCATAGTAAACCTAATACTGTTGTACTTTAGCAACAATGGGGTCATTGCTTAAGCCAAGGAGCCAAGGTCTTATCAGAGGTCCAAGCATGTACTCAAGAGATATCACCTAATCAAGGAGATAATTGATAGAGGTGATGTGAAGATAGAGAAAGTGCCCAAAGATCAGAACATCATTGATCTTTTGACTAAGCCAGTTCCTCAAATGAAATTTGATTCTAGTGTACTCACCTATGGTATAAGATATAAAGGCGATTGACTTTAGTAGAAGTGGGAGATTGTTGGAGTAGTGCTTTGGCAATCATCTTTAACAATTTTCTACAAATTTTATTTTGATTAATAAAGAGAAAGCATTTTTATTAATTTGATATTCGTTTACATATGAATTGATGTCAATCTTAAATCAAATTAATAAAGTCCATGATACAAAACATGGCATGAAGGAAATCATGATGAGATCATGATAATGAGATTCCTATCATGTGCAATTATGTTAGCACCTAAATAATCCCTAATTATAGGATTAATGAGATAGGACATTATTAATCTAGACATTATTAATCTAGACATACTAGTACATGTTATACTCCTTGATTTGAACAAGCAGTGGATCTCACAAACTATAAACATGAGATATTTAGAGTTAACATGTGGATGCTTACTAAAGGTAGTAAGTACATCGAATGACCCGCTATGAGATTATCATATGGATGATCTATTAAATGTCATTGATTAATCTCATTATAGCAATGGTGCAAATATCCTTAGACTTGAGGTACTCAAGGATATCTTCGATACTAATCATGTGCTTTGACATCATTCCTTGTTACCTCAAGACGAGGTTGCTCTTAGGGTGGTGATAGGGTACAACTATTGGTATTAAAAGGTAATTGGGTAGCCAATAAAGGATTCACCACTCCTGATAGATTGAGATGATACCCACGGCCTCTTGTCATGGTCATTACTTAGTAGTTTCTAGCCAGAGCAGTTATATGTCATAAAGAGAGTCTTCAATGACATATAAAGTAATTAGATCCTATGATAAGAACTAATATCACTAGGACTAGATGTGTTGTAGTCAGTTTAATAGGAGTTGACACATAGCACATGCTCTGAACCAAGTGAGATATAGTATGGTGGAAGGATGAATTGCACGGTAATTGTCTATGGAAAGGTCCATAAGTTGGATAATTAACTATCGAAGAGTTTATGAGGCAATCCACTTATATTCCGATAAATTGGCACCATGAAACCCTTCATGATTTGGTTAAATTATGTGTTAATTCAAGTTGCTAAAATAACCAGGAACTTAAGGGTCACACGCATAAAAGATCAGATGAAAAACAGAGTGTGTATGACTATTTTTAAGTAGGCCACGATCGTGACCGAGGGCACGAATGAGTATATAAGTGCAAAGTTGCGAATACCGTATCGGACTTGGTACCGGATTAGGTTTTGATACAGTATTGAACCGGTACTAGTTAATACTAGGTACCATTTCGAGTAATTTTTTAAATTTATGAAATAGTCCCTGAAATTTTTTAAATTTTGCAAAATAGTCCATTGGTATATTGTACATTTGTACTGTATACTTTATAAGTTTACATCAATCCTATTTCCAAAAATCATAACAATAAATAATAATCACAATTATTATAAAATAACAATAATTTTAAAGATTTCACATATAAATAATAACCACAATTAGTATGAAAAAAGACAATCATCATAATACAAATATAAAAATAAGAATAATACAAAGGATTTAAAATATTACAATAATACAATTTCATCATTTTAATAAATATTAATTACATCAAAACATCCAATAAAAAGAATAATAAATATCCTTAACTATTACAATTTACTAAAAGAATTCATGACGAGGAAACAATCAAGTAAAATTTAAACCTAAAACAGAAATATTTACAATTACATTACATATATAGAATCTAACATAAATTGATAAACGTTATATATAAATAAAAGTAAAAGAACAAGAAAAATAACCTAAAACAAAATTCAATCGTCAACGGGAGCATACCCATTATAACTACACTACCCCAGTTATCATTTGGTATAAAATCCTTATCATTGAGAGAAGTTTCATTATCATTATCATTCAAATTTAATGCACCAAATGACATGTCAATGCTTTCCATCCAAGATTATCTTCCAAATCGTTGACATCTACCAAATTCAGCTCTTCAAAAACCCAATCCGTCAAAAGATCAATATTGTCAATAGAAATTGGATCGACTCTACTTGTAATATTAAGACTCCTAGTAAACAATAAAATTTAATTATTAGAAATTTATAATAAATTATATCAAAATTAATAATGATAATAACATATCTTTTTCGAAAATTTAAATTGTAACAAATAAAAACCAAGTCATTTATCCTCTTATGCTCCAATCCATTCCTTTTTTTGGAGTGGATAAATTCAAATGTACTCCAGTTTCGTTCATAACCTTTTGCACTCACAAATTGACTTAAAATTCGAATTGCAAACCTTTTAAATTTTGGAACACCATTTTCAAATTGATCCCACCAAAAAACTGTAAATTATAAGATAACAAAAGTAGTGGTATAAACAAAATAAAGTGATAATTAATTTTCAACAAATAAGAACAAGGAAATAACTAATACCTGAAAAAAGTTTTCCTTTTTGTCGAATAGCAATCGATACTCCAATATCCCCATAAGACAACTTATAAAGCTCCATTTGTGAGCTTAAGAGATCTTGCATCGCATCAATGTTAACAATTATTGTAATAGTTAAAAGCATTCTTATATTAACTTTAGCTTGCTTACTAAGATCCAGTCTAAAATAAACACTAGAGTCTAAATATGCCCTAACTGCAAACAACGGAGAAGAAAGTTGTCTTTCCCTTCTTTCATTAATGATTGAAAGATATAGTGTGTACAAGGAAGGCCTATGTTTCAGATTGGCCTTGATTGCTTCTGTCGCTTTCTCCATGGCATCAAAAATATAACCGATTATTAGCTTTCCTTCACTATCAGCCAAGTGAAGTACCCTCACTAAAGACTCACAAACTTGGATAAAAAATTGACATTGAGAACAAAATTATCTATCTTCTAGTATAATATTACAAACCTCCACTCCATCTTTAGACCTGGCATGCTGAGATGCAATCCACTTATCACTTGTAAACATTTGTCATAACTCTTTCTTTATCAAAACAAAAGACTGAAGTGATAAGAAATTTGTTGCAAATTTTGTCACAGCAGGACGACACAAATTCCTACCATTGGTAAATTCCTTTCTTATCAAATTCAATACCCATGCACGATTATAAATGAACTTTGTCATCTTTTTATCTTTTTGCATAGTCTCATCAATAATAAGAAAATACTTAGAATCTCCTATATTCTCTAGCATTAAGTCAATTCAATGTGTAACACAAAGAGTCCAAAAATAGAATTATACGTATTTTGCAACCTTTTTCCTGCATCTTATAAGCAAAATCATTGTCAGTAATAAATTGAACAATATTTTCTGGCGCTATTTCATTCACAACTTCATCAAACATCACAAACAAAGTCTCAGTATTTCTATTAAGGCCAAGTGCATCAATAGATTTCAAAAACATAGAGCCATTTGTAAAATAAACCAAAAAATTAACAATAGGCTCTTGTCTTCTATTTGTCCAACCATCACATATAATTGAACATCCATAAGTACCCCAATTCACTCTTCTTTCTACCAAATAACTTCTAATTTTAGAAATATAACAACTCAAAAGTTTACCTCTTAAGTCATCAATCGAAGGACCTTTATATCCCAGACTATAAGAGGCTATTAAACCCATCACAGGTTGATAATAATAAGATTGAGAAGCACTGAATGATGAAACTATATCATACCACCATCTAGCTAATGCCATATCAACATTATGAGTCACAATTCTTGATTGCATTGCACTACGAATTGAAGGTTGGGCTCCAGCAGTTGTTTGTGGTGTAAAGAAACTAGTCATCTGCCTTTTCCTCTTCCTCACATCAAGTTCAGATATTTCTTCTTGAACCTGAGATGAAACACTACGAGTACCAGTATCACTACCACCTTCAACATTTCTATAATCACCACAGAAACTAGAAAACGAACATACACTACCAATTTCAAAATTCAATGTTTCTCTTATATCTCTCTCATGTTGATATTTGTCAAGCAATGTTTTCATTTGCCACTTCACATCATGGCTTACTTTTTTACATACATCTCCTTTAACTTCAGCTCAATGCTTCTTCAATCGGTGATTCCTCATCCTTTCAAATGTTTGTTACAAAACAAGCAAATTGTATGATTCCTCATACCTGGGACTAATGCAACATGAGCCCAAGTTGAGTCATTATATCTTCCTGAAATAGTTAAACTTCCTTCCATTTATCTTTAACAAACATATAAAGATGTTAGTTTTATAAGAAATTAATCCTTTAGTAATTTTATCAACAAAATTAACAGTGTTAATGCTAAGTCGTTTATAAGGCAATGATATGTAAAGAACCTCCCAAACCATTACCACATAGGGTTTTTTACTAATTGTCCTCTTACAATAATCAAAATGAATCAAGAAGATTAGGTATAATAAAATATTCCATTGTAAATTTGGATAAGATTATTAGAATCAAATTGAAATTTAAAAACTAATATACATCGTAAACATTGCAATTAATTATGACTTCTTAAACAAATAATAAAAAATTAATTTAATCTAAAATTTAATAACTCCAACTTTATATCTAAAGTAGTAAACTCTAATTGTTGTCTTTTTATATGAATATGAAGTCATTTGAGCTCTTTTAATTTAGGTTCATCTGTGTATGTTTAGACAAATTTTCTTTTCTTTAAGTAACGTAATTGCACTTACACAACTACATGCTTATGTTTATATAAACTTGGTCAAATAGAGGAACAACCAAATGTGATTTATACACAATAGGGTTATTATTAAAAAAACACTACTAAAAGTTATAACCAAAATTTAGCAGAGCATGAATGGATCTTCTTAATTTTCTGTTTTAATTTGTAATTTTATGTTTTTATTTTCAAATTTAGTAAACAAAATTTATTTGTTTCAAACTACAAATGAACCAAGCCATTACAATTTACCGCATAGTAACATACAGCTTTCATATTTTCAAACCACAAATGAATCAAACCAACAAACGTACGAATTTCGTAATTCGTATTTTCATTACCAACCAAACCATTCACAAACATACGGCTTTCATATTTTCATTACGAAAACCAAAAACCAAAAAAACTTTACTAACTTCAAATCTAATCCAACTCCAAGTCTCCAACCAGTGACAAACAATTAACCAGAAACAATCACCAATCCTTTACAATTTCATTCCATTAACTAGAAACAATCTAGAAACTGAAAAAAAAACACACCTAACGAAACAGAAATCACAATCAATGATGTTTGACTCGGGTTGGGTCGAGATCCAATAGCTAGTTGGCTAGTAAACGTCTAAGACTAAAGAGGGAGAGCAGAGTCAATGGTGGCTGGTCATGGAGGATGGCTGAAGGGTCAGTGGCGACAGGTGACGTTGCGTGGTGGAGGAAGATGTCTGAGGTTTGGAAGATGACGTCTCTTGATGGAGGAGCAATGGAACAACACCAAAGAACACCGTTGGAGCACGACCACCACTAGGGAGTGGAGAGGACAACGAGAGGAAAGTGAAAAAGAGAGGATCTTTGTTAAGAGAGAAAGCAAAATTGAAAAATGAGAAGCAGAAAGACGCAGAGGCATCGGGGGGTTGGGGGGGGGGGTGGGGTTATTTAGGGTTAATTTTTTTTATGCAAATTGGTCCTCAAGATTTGGAGATTCACGATACCGGCCCGGAAAATTCCAATATTGTGAGTATCAGCCGATACTAGATGAAAACACCCGATACCGGCCGGTTGCTAAAGCTGATACCAACAATAGCAATACCGCTCAGTTTTTCGATCGGCACAAAAAGGTATCCGTATCCATGCATAAGTGAGTTCTTCACTTATGTACACAAGAGTCTAACCAATTCTTACACACTTGAGTGAGAGCATAAGGGCTCTAGAAGAGTTCTGGAGTAAGAGAGAGGTGTCTTGAGTCTTGTTCTTGCAATTTATGCAATTGTTATATAAATCAAAGTGTATGTAACAAGATTCTTGATCTTTCTTTTCATTTTGAGCATGTACTAGAACTCATCTAGTTTGGTGCTCAAACCACCCTTACACGTTGTTTCTTCTTGATCTTTACATGTTCTTGGGTGATCAAGGAAGGATTTGGTGTTTGCAAGAGGCCAAACAAGGTGAAAAAACAAGAAAGGAGGAGAAGAAAAAGGTAAAAGTTGTTATATTTCATGTTCTTTTACATGTCCATGCATGCATGTATGATTCTATGTTTTTTCAGGTTGTCATGGTGTTGGAATCTAGATTCTGACACTTCCGCTGCATTCTCATGCATGTGATGCATGCTTCCATGACATCCCCAACAGCCCATACGAGATACCTTGATAATCTCAAGTATGAGGATTAATTATACAACCACCATTATGAGATAATCTACAGACACATAAGTAATATTCCATTCGAAATTTTCATAATCGGGTCAATTCATGACTTATTCTCTAATAATCACCCACAAATTAGTTTAAGTATCTCTATGTTTTAATTTATGATATCAATTACTTTCTTCATAAGAAAGAAATGTAATGTGTGCTAGTTTTATCGTTTCAACAATATCTCATCTTGGGGAAACTACAACTATAAACATTTACAAACAATACATAAGTGTAAATTGAATTTCATAATTATGATCTCATCAAATTTCAATTACACAATAATTATTCCAAAAATTTTACCTTAGTATTAAAACATAAAATATTAATTAAATTAATACATAAAATAAACAAAACCTTTTTCATTAATTAAAATAATGTCATACATTAACTTGCATTCAATTGATTAGCTGCGAGGACATAAACTAACATGTTCTTTGTTGCAAGTGTTAAGACTCCTATTGAGAATATGAACTATCAAGTTAATAGCTTCATGTCGTAAGGTCTTGAGAATGTTCTTTTCAAAATTCATGCTCCAAATATGTTCATGATTATTCAATTCTTTTGCTCTATTATACCATTTTGTTGAGGGGTGTATATAGTTGTTAGTTTTTAGTTGTTCTAGAATACCATTCTTAATTAAAAAATTAGTCAACATAAGGGATGTTAACTCTCCCCCTAATTTAGTGCAAGGACTTGGTCTTCTCCCTCCTGAAGACTCTCCCAAAAGTAACTTTTAATGCTTGCTCTTCCACAACACGAGTTTTCATACGTTGATTATATACCATAGAAGGCTAACTTAATTCATCAATGGTATGAGCATTCAAATCATTTGACTCCTCAATAGAATATATTTTCTCGATTATTATTGCATCATTCATCCTTGATTTATTGACTCTCAGTTAGTTGACTATAGTTAGACTATGAGCAAAAATACTCATTTACAATCTCCCCCTTCTTCATGTTTAACCTCTCAAACTCCCCTTGAAGAGCTTGGAGGAGACAAATTCGTCTCCTTCTTTGAATCTTGCATTATCAACTGCCTTTTTTTGTACATCTCCATGAGCATATACCAGTCATCGTAACGCTCATCGAACCTAAAAATCGTTGCTTGTATAAATCCACTCTCATTTGTCATATTCAAACCACTTGACAGCGTGGAAGACTGTTGCTCTCTATATATATAGCCTTACAAGAATAACAAAAATAAAGTGCATCCTACCTTTTACATGCCTATTATTAACGTGGTAATTGACTAGGAAACAAATAACTTAAATCCCAAAAAAGTAAAGATTATTCAAATCACTGGCTCACAATCTGAAATAAAGCTGAAAACTAGTTCTAGTCTAACAAATTTATCAGAATGGATTTTAAATATTGGTGCATGACAACTTTTAGTGAGACAAAGCTTAATTTTTTTGATGTGATCATGAGAAAATTGATAAATAAGTGATTTTTACTGTCTTTCAATAAAATCGTAGTTCTTTATTGGAGAAGCTCCTCTCTTTCTTTGTATCATAGGAAAATTTTAGATTTTTATAGGATTATTTTTTTTAAAAAGGTAATAAAGAGAAGGGCGGTTTATTCGTTCATTATTAGTGGTATCAGTCTCGTTGCCAATTTGAAGTTAAATTCTTTATTCATACGAATAAAAGATTTTGTCAATTAAGATTAACCGGAAACGTGTAAAAATGGCAGTAAAAGGTTTCATTCACGAACTATTTGTGTCAACAAACTCGTGCGATTCAAAGTTGCCTTGCTAAACGCCCAAATGTTATGTGTATAGTACCCGTATCCTACAGAAAATAGTTTTAAAATAAATTACACTGATATTTGTATCAAAAATATATCATAAAGTTTTGATTTATATCGATTATATTAAGGAATTGAAATAAAAATATTGTATAATAGTAACAATAATAACAATATTTCAGTAAGAATCTCTCTTAAATGTAGGGTCTAGGAAAGTGTAGAAGTACGTAACCTTACCTCTAACTAATAGAAAGAAAAAATGGTTTTTGAAAATGGTTGGAAGAAAACAATAATCTAATATATAAACAAATAACTGCATTAATAATAATAATAATAATAATAAATAAAAAAAAATAAATAAACAGATAAAAAATAAAATAAACAAGTAATTGAAATAAATAAATAAAATAACTAAAAGGGCAAATATTACAAACAAAAGAAATAAAAAGACAAAAAAATGGAAAGAAAAGACCTATGAAAAGATAATGACCTCTTTATGTAGGGTCTTCTACTTATATCTTAGTTTTGTCAAAGTTTCCTCTTAAAGGCTAAGTCCTCAGTAAGTTTTAGTAAGGTCATATCGTTCATGATTATTTTCCCTAAATTTTGTTAAGTCTTCTTTTTCTTCTCATATCTTCTCACTGGAATATCATAATGTTTCCTTTTAACATATCTGAACCACCTAAGTTATATCTCCCTTAATTTATTATCAATGTTAGCCATCCCAACTTGTCTCTTACCAATCTATTCCTGACCTTATTTCTTCTTGTAAGGTTGTACATCTAATGAAGCATCATCACCTCTACTACCATTAACTTATGATTATGTATATATTTGATGAGCTAACATTCTGCCCTATAGAGCATGGTCAATTTAATTGCTAAAAGTATAATTTATCTTTTAACTTGAATGATATCTTTTTGTCACATAAAACTCTTGAGGTGTGCTTCTAGTTAAATCATCATGATTTGATAGAGTGAACTATAGCGTCATCTATCTCGCCACTGCTTTAGATGATGGACCCCAGATACTCAAAGCAATATTTCTACGGTTTAACTTTTGTACCAATCCTAAACTCAACTTCGAATGCAACCCTTTGACCCAAAAAGTTACATTTGAAATACTCAAACTTAATCCTACACCCAATTTTAGATAAAACGATGAAGTGTTGCCCAAATACGCTAAATAAAGGAATGAGAAAGCCTACAGGGAGGTCATTCATTCATTTTCTACATAATTTTCATCAAAATATTTTTCTAAAAATAATCCTTAAGTTACTATAAATTTTAGAAATTAATATTTATTTAATAAACATGCTATAAAAATAATATGATGTTACAATTTTTGTTTCAATTATAAGTTACATTTGGGTAAAAGAATGATTGAAGTGAGTTATTTTAATAACTTGTGACATAATATTTAGGGCGCGGTTATTTCATATGGGAGAATGGTAATAAGAATGAAAATGAATATAGTAAGAAATGAAAATTGAAATAATTATTACAATTATGATGGTTAATTAGCAGGAAGGAATAATTTCTATTACCATTGATAGTGATTGGTTTATTAAAAATCTTAGGAACTATATTCTAATTTTAATTCTAATTAATTATATTTGATATTAAATATATTTAAATAATTATATTGTTTTACTAAAAAAGGAAAAAAACAAAAAATTTGTTAAATTTTTGTTTGACATCAAATCTTAATATATTCTAGCTAATTATATTTAATTTTAATATATTCTAATTAATTATATTGTTTATCTAAACAATTGAAATTAATTAAAATTTTACATCAAATTTTAATATATGCTAATTTATTATATTTAATTTTAATATATTCTAATTAATGATATTTAATCAATTATATTGTTGTGCTAAAAAGGAAAAAAGAAACATTTGTCAAATTTTTTATCAAAATTTAGTATATTCTAATTAATTATATTTAATTTTAATGTATTCTAATTAATTATATTTAATATATTCTAATTAACTATATTTATAATATATTTGATTTTAATTAATTTTATTAATATATTCTAATTAATTATATTTAGAATATATTTAATTTTAATTAATAATATTTATATATTCTAATTAATTATATTTAATATATTCTATTTAATTATATTTAAGTAATTATTTTATTTTATTTTTAAAAAGGAAGGAATGACTGTCATTCCTCAATATTTGGGGGGTACAAAGTAATCCTCAAAACCCAAATATCAAAATATTGTTCATGCAATGATAATATATACCTAATCTACATTTTTCATTTTCATACCCATTAATATCTTCCAAACTCATGAACCAAGCACTCTCTTAGTTAAACTACTGACGTTTTCCCTTTGTTTAGTTAACAATGGTAGTTTGGCTTATTCAACCCATCCAACTGAAAATCAAAAACCTCCATAAAAGAGCGTTTTTACCTAACTAGCTAATTAAATTTGTTAGCCTAACGACTGTGCCCTCACTGAAGAGAGGGTAACAAGTTTGGAAAGATTTTATAAACCAGAAGGGATGTTACCTTGAAGAGAATTGTCTTCCAAGACCACTTCCTTGAGATGGGTCAACTTTGAGAAGCTTTCAAGAACTAGACCCATAATATATTGCATTCTACTAGAATGTAGTGCCTCTAAGAAAGACAAGCTGCCTAGAGCAAGATCGCGTCCTTCAGTATGAGCTTATACACATGCTTCTGGAGCCACTCGATTAGCTACGGCATCGGGTGCATTTCCCCAAGGGTGCCCTAAAGTTCCTCCACCAAATTGTAGTACAGAATCATCTCTAAAGATCTCAATTAGAGCAAGTATATGCCAAACATGAATACCTCCTGAAGCCACGGGCAGAACACTGTGGTAGAGAGACCCAATCTTAAGTGAAATAAATACCATGACTTCAATCTTAAGAAACTCTTGAAGTGGCATAAGCTAACTTAAGGAAAGCTGAAGGCAGGAGACAAAATAATTGTGTCAAATCTAGCTCTCATACGAGCAAGGGCACGAGTAGAAGTAGTTAATGTGATTTTGAACTAGTTGGTGTGTCCAAATAAAAGACAAGCTGCCTAGAGAAGGTGACAACACACCAATCATGTAATAGTTACTATCTCTTACATCTCCTTACCAACAAATATTATAGCATTCAATGTTCATTATTTCTAAAATATGTAGATGTATATTATTTTATATTTTTCAAGTGTACGCAATAATTAAAAATTATATAATTTAAATAAATTATTTAACAACTAAGAATTTTGTGTTAGTATTAATAAATTTTCTTTTTTTTCCTCAATTGCATTACTAACTATCAAGATTGAAAATCTAAATTCTTTCAAAATATTCAATGAAATACTAAGATATAATATCCATGTTCTTATAAATTTTTTTAATTCATGCCTATATAAGTCATTTTATCTATAAATAACTAATACTAAAAAGCTAACATGTTATCTGTTGCTCAAATCAGCTAATATAATCAGCTATCAACTAATCGCTGATAGAATCATTTAACAGCTAATGAGCCAAACAGAGCCTTCGTATACTTAGGGCTTGTTTAGTAAACAACTGATAAGCTGTTTTTAGCTGATTGACCCATATTAAAAAGTTTTTTATTTATTTGGTTATGAGTTGGTTGGGTTAGCTGATTTAACCCAACCAGCTAATTTTTTTAAAACTCCTCTACTAGAGTATTTGGGGTTAGTTGTTTGTCTAATGACAATATTACCCTCCACTTGACTCTCTACTCTTGATCTCATTTCTCATTTGGTTCTCTATAATCTTCTTGGCTCTCAAATCTCCTATGCTCACATCTCCTGCTCTTATGTCTCCACCAAATCGCTAGTCATCGGTTGTTGTTGCCGAAAGACGAATGGCTAGAAACAAAGAGAAAGTTAACTTCACGAGACAAGTACTGAGAGATTTATTGAATAATAATGGAGGAGTTGGAAGGTTCTTGAAATCATAGAAGAAAGTTTGTTATGGAGAAGAAATTGAAATGTTAAAGATAGAGAAAGGACATTATTAATCAAGCTTTTTACCACGGAGGACGTTCTTATTAAGGCCTTGCTTTGGTTTATCTAATTTGGATTCTTCTTCTTGTCAGACTTTGGTAGGTATCTTATTTACTTAAACAAATTTCGCTTCTTTTCTTCTTTCCAACTCATTCTAATGCTCAACCTTTGATAAATTCTTCTTCTTCTTCCTTTCAAAAAGTCGTAGAAACCTAAAGTTTCAGGTGTTAAAAAGCATAACTGTTCCTCCTTTCGTTTATATTTCTTATGCTTTGTGGACAGGCCACTACTAAGTTTTTTTTTCCATCTTTTAATTTCAATTATGTCTTCAATATGGTTTTAACTCCTTACTGGACTGATTTGCTTTTTTTTCAAAATTATGATGGCTTTACAATGCAAGACGTCTACAGAGCAGGAAGTTTCCAATTATTTCAAGTAACTAAAAATCAGTGATTTCATAGATTATTAGTTTTTGCTTTCAAAGCATGCTTTTATTTGTTATTTATCTACTTTTGTAACAAATTTGATCATGTTCAGGATGTTAGGATCCCTTGCCAACAGAAGAGAATGCTTGAATTGCCACATTTTTCTTTGTGGAGACAATCAAGCAAATATTTGTGAAGGGGAATCCTTATTTTGTTTATAGGGCTCATGTTGTAGTGAAACATTACCGTGAAAAGTCAAAACTTATTTATATGTAAAATTTTTCTGCTTCTGGAAAAATGTTGTCTGCTTTTGGAAAAATGTTGTCATATGATTTCTTACTAGAATGTGGTAGATCCTAGCTATATTGGTTAAACATCTTATCTTCAAGTTTGAATTGTTGTTGTTGTAAGATATATTGTTTGACAAAAATGATGCTAACGTTATGAAATCATCACCCTAACATGCATAGGATCTTATCACTGCACATTATTTGGACTCTATCTTTAGTGTGGCATTACCATCTTTCTGGAGGTCATATTAAAGGGGCCAGGGATCTTTTTTGAAATTGTTTTCCCTCTACAAAAGTTACTCTCTTATGGTTTACCTAGTGGAAGTGGTAGGTTGCGATATTGTTTCACCTTAAATCAGTTACTCCTTGTTCTCTTAGACATTATTTGATACCCTTTTTTTAGTTGGAATCATCAAACGGTAATAAAACTAGGCATCATCTGACTCGTGTTCTTTTTATCAACTAACCTTGATGCTTACTTTATATAGTTATCCAAATTTTAGAAAATTGAACATTGAATGCTACTGTTGCATTTTTAATTTTTTCCATTTATACAAGTTATCAAGGGGATTTTTACGTGAAAATGAAATATTTAAAGCGAATAGCATAGGTCTATTTTTTTATTTATAAATTTTGGTGTCATCTCCTTTGCATTAGAAGTCTGCATTACCAACATCTTAGTCCGAATGTTGGTGTCATCTTCTATGCATTTAAAAGTCTGGATTAGCAATATCTTGGTCACACCAAAGAAAAAGATTACATAGTTGTTGCTGCATTAAAGTTTCTAATATGTTTTACAAGGAATCTATGTTAGATAGTGGAATTTATTGTTCAGTAACATTTTCTCTTGAGTAGGAAATATTCAGAAAAATTACAATTTTAAATTCAGTATGGCTCTTATTATACAGGTAGAGATTATGAGATTCACTCAATCTCATGTGAGTAATAAATAAATTCTTCTCCACACCTTCTATTACACCATGTAGCATCCAAGGACTCAATCTTCTAAAAAGTCCAGTAAGAGTGAAGACATTCGCATGATCACTCACCTCAACCTACCAGGTAATTTTACTTTGTTAAAAGAAGCTTCTGTCAAGATAATTATTTAGCTCGATGTTCGTTCAATAGACCAGGATTCTAGCTATAATCAATTTAATGGTACATCAGTGCCTGCAATATGAGATTTAATGAAAGCAATCTGAGATTTAATAAATGAAATTTTAGATAGATTTATCTTTATTAAATGAAGTTTGACAATAGTTGAGATAAATATGGATTTGCTATAGTCTTTATTGTGTCAACTGAAGTATATAGTAGGTGTCACTATTTGTTGTACAAAGTTGCATTAATTTTGTAGAGGTTGTAGCTATTCTTTGTATCTATTGCATTTGACTTCATTTATAACTCCATTGATTACTCATAACTACCCCACTGTCTCTTTTCACCTTTAAAATGGAAAAGTTCAACACAATATTACATTACAACACACTTATACACAAAACCCTCCCTATATTGCATTGATATGTAAAGAAAAAAATGTTACAACAGTTTGTCAATCGGACTTTGACCAGTGACGTCTTCTTTAGTAAGTTGATTCTCTCTCTTCTTCCCTAAACACATGTAAGTCACCATTTTTAATTGTTCTTCTTCACCATTGTTAATTGCTCCCTACCAACAGTTTTCATTAGGTTGTGTGGCTTATGTTATTTGGTATGTTGTAGAAATAGAATAATTGAAGATGAACAGATTGAGCTAGAGAATTGTGATTCTGATAGTGGCTACAGGAAATCGAAAGAAGAAATAAAAAGCAAAGAAAAAAGTGCTTATGTGTTGAGTTTTAATAGTTTTATAATGTCTATAATCATAACCATTGTGTTTTAATAGTTTTGATATTCCTATTTATAGGGAGATTAGTCTTCCAAATATTCATACTGTTAAACAAAACGCATGGATATTTTTCTTTATTTGGTAAACACTCATGTTTTTGAAATGTTGTATCAAACTTCTCTAAAAATTTGTTATTCATAGTAAATATGCAATCCTAAAAAGTGTGATTGTTTTATTCTCCAGATCTTGTTAAGATAGTTTCATAATCATGCTTTAAAACTTGATTATTTAATATTTACAAATTTATATTTATCTTTGCTAATATTATTTAATTATTTAATAGTTCTTTTGTTACCAAAATATAGTATTTTCTTAAGTTATTATATTTAAACAAACAATAATTTAATAGAAAATATTTAATAAATTTCTTATTTACAATAAATATGCAATCCTAAAAGAACACATACACATTAAATTTTTTTTATTTGACACGCACTCGCGTTTCTGAAATACCATCTCAAACTTGTCAAATTTAGTGAACAGAAAAGTACCATTATTTTTTATAATGACTTTGTTAATTTAGAACTCTCTCCAATCATTCTATTGAAGCCTAACTTGCAACCATTTTGTTTTATCCCTAGCTCTCTCTTTTCTCTCTTTTTTATTTTCATGTTTAAGATGATTTTCTCTAGATTTTTTATTCTTCTCCGAATCTTTTTAAATGGTTTTGTAATCATGCATTAAAACTTTATTAATATTTAAAATTTTATATTTATCTTTTTCTAATATTATTTAGTTATTTAATAGTTCTTTGGTTACCAAAAGAATTAGTATTTTCTTGAATTATTATATGTATAAACAAACAATAATTTAATAGAAAATATATTGCAATAAAATTTTAGATAATTTTTGAATAATTTTAAATTAAGTAATTAATAAAAATACATCGATGACAGAAAAGTATTTATATATTTATTTTGTTGGAATAGTCTAATTGTAACCAATTTAAGTATAGTCTAATTGTAACCAATTTAAGTAACTCATTGGCGAAAACAATTGCAAATTGATTAACTAGTATATAATCTTCTATAATCTTGTATGATTAGATGACATCATCCCAAAAAAAAAAAACAAAGGAGAAAGTCAAGGGGGAATCATATAGGTAGGGTTAGTTCGCCAAAAGAAACACTTCTTATCTTTTGTGACATTTGTAACCAATATATTCAAAGGAGTAAGGAAAAACGTTATGTAGTTATTTTTCAAAGGACAACATAGAAGTAGGTGAAGGAAGAGCTTCACAAAGCGACCAACTTACAATGAGATACAACTGAGCTTAAAAATAAGTTTGATTAGATGAGAACGAGATGGAGTCTTTGGAAACAGTTGAAAGGGAAAGAAACAGGATTAGGACGGGACTATGACAAAGGAACAATTGCTGCTAGTGAGGAGTGGTGGATTTTGAAGATTAAGGTTAGCCCATTTTAAGTTGTTTTCCTTTACTTTAATGCTAAATAGTTAGTTAAATATAAGTTTATTATTTTTTATATGAGAACAACAATTTTAAAACATTTAAAGAGGAAGGGCTTGAACCTGAGCTTAAATGTAAGTTGGATTAACTTTTTGGATGTTTAGCCCAAGGAGAGATTAGATTTTGTCTTGTGGCTAAACCTCTACAAGAAGAACAAAAAGTTGATGAAGTATATGTTCCTTCTCCACCTGATAGTCATAATGCTCATCATCAATTGTCAGGTTATCATGATCATGAGAATATAGATGAGACTAGTGGTCTAAAAAATTATCATATAACTAGAGATTAGCAAGAGGTGTGGAGAGAAACTATCCCTACCCTTGCATCTACTCATGTTGCTACGCCATAGGCTTCACATGATGAAGGAAGTGAGAGAAGAAGATACAAAAGGGTTTTGGAGAATGATAGTTCATAAAGCAACAATAGTGCAAGAACTAATTTCACTAAAAGGGTAGGAATATCTATAGCAATGTATAAGAGGCTTGACAATATGATGCAATTGACTCAAGAGAGACAAAGTGCAACAACAGAGATGAATAGTTCTATTATGAAAATTTTGATCACGATAAATATTGGTGCATCATAGAGCACTAATGTAGGTGTGTCACACATGATGTTACGAATGCTCTGGGAAAACTATATACTTTGCCTTGTATAAAGACTGGTACTCATAAATTTTACTTTGCTTGCAAGTTGATTGAAGATCCGCAATGAAGGGCCATTTTTTCGGTTTATCAGATGATACAAAGAGAGTTGAATTCATAAAGTTATAGTTGAATACATAAAGTTATATGAGTATTACAAAAATAAAAAACATTAAACTTAGCTTCTATCTATACATTACTATATTTAGTTTATTATTTTTATTATTTATGCACTTATGTTGATATGGTATGTTTTAAGACATTATGAACTTAGTTACCTTATTTTATTATATTATATTATCTTGTTGGTAATCTATAATTTTATTTCGCGTTATATTAATTATTTACTTATATCTAAACATATAAGTGTCATTTTTGTTTAGAATATAATTTTACTTATTGATTTATAGGTATGGATGATAATGTTATGCAATTATGCAACTTCTGCAAATTAAGCAATTTTTGGACAATGAGATTGAGTTTTAGGATTCAATGGCTTGTTTAATGGGTTACATGGGTGTGTATTTTTTTAACCACAAATACAAGGAACCATGCATGACTTCCTATCAAACAGGAGAATTATAAATGAATGAATTATTAAATGGTTATGAAAAGTAGTGTTTTAATACATTTAGGATTAATCAAAATACATTTCTCAATTATGTATGGTTTTGGAAAACAATTATAGTTTAAGACCTTTGGATAGGATGTTTATTTTGGAGAAAGTTGGTTTATTCATGTATTTCCTATGTAAAGGTTCCCCTAATAGAGATACCTAAGAGCGCTTTGAACATTTAAGTGAAACTGTGAATAGAGTTTTTAAAGAAATTTTGAGTGTTATGGATGGATTTTCAAGGGATATAATCGTACCAAAAGATCCCAAATTTAAGGAGATTCCACAACAAATTGCCAATGATGCTAGATATATGCCACATTTTAAGGTAATTGAATATGTTCTTACTCCCCCTGCATTATATTTTTCACTGAAAATTGTTGTTTTATCATCTTATGATCATTGTTTTGTATTAGGATTGCATTGAAGCTATTAATGGTACACATAGTGGTAGTTATTGCAGAAGAGGATCGAATAAGATATAGAGGAGGGAAAGGAATAACGACTACAAACGTATTAGCAGCATGCGACTTTGACTTACTATTTACGTATGTTTTAGTAGGTTGGGAGGGGCAAGCACATGATTCTCGTATTTTCCTTAATACAATTGATAATCTGAGACTTAAATTTCCAAAACCACCGATAGGTAATTTTAAGATTTATAAGATTTGTTATTCATGATTTAGACTTTTTATGATATCATCTACATTAATTATATTTCCTCTATGGACACTCAGGTAAATATTACTTGGTTAACTAAGGCTATCTAGAAAGAGAAGGATATTTGACACCTTACCCAAAGACAAGGTATCATCATTCCAGAGTTTCATGGTGCAAATCCAAGAGGATCTCGGGAAGTTTTTAATCGAGCCCATTTGTCATTGAGAAGTTGTATTGAGAGGGCTTTCGATATTCTTAAGGCTCGATGGAAGATAGTGGAGAAAATGCCGAAATATTCATTGATGGATCAAAATAAAATAATTTTTGCAGCTTTTGCATTCCATAACTATATTAGACTGGACAGGTCAAGGGGCTTTAATTCATAATCAGTTGGCAAGATTATTATTGGGAAGGTTCTTTAAGAAAGCTAAGCTTCATGAAATAATTAGAAGTGACAACTGGTTGCTCTCCTCAGAAGAACTAAGTCTTTTGCCCATTCTTCAATGTAAAAGCCTTGGGGAGAATGAGACACACTTATGGGATGCGGTACCGGTATCAGAAATCACCAATAAGAAAGCTAAAAAGTTGATGGATGGGGTAGTTACAAGATTATAATGGTGTTCCCTGATTTGGAGCAAGGTTCTCAAACCAAATGCAAGCTTTTTCCTTTGGCTAGCTATGTTGAACAGGCTCAGTACTATGGATAGACTGAAATTCCTATCCTCTTCTAAGTTTTGTATTCTTTGTAACCTAGAGGAAGAGACTAGGGATCATCTCTTCTTCGAGTGTGGTTTCTCTAAAGAGGTGTGGGCTAGAATCTCTAGTCTATGTGCCCCTGGTACTAATTATTGCAGCCTCACTAATATCTTACTGGAGATATCTCAACTGCATATCTCTACATATGATAAGGATATACTTATGGTTGCAATTGCTACTTGTCTTCAAGCCGTTTGGAATGAGAAAAACAATTGAAGGTTTAAAGGGAGATCAAACACTCTACTCTCTCTTATAAAACTTTCTATTGCAAATATCAGGGAACAATTGATTATAAATCGATTGGAACTACATGTAGTAGAGGACTGGCTCTCTCTAGTAGAGGACTGGCTCTCTCATGGAGAATAAAGTCCTCAATGATTACTCATAGATCACGGAATTTTACGGAGGGTTCATGTAATCTGGGATACAGTAAAGAAAATAGTTACTAATGCATTGCTATTTCTAAAGCTCAAGCAAATTCTCGAATTCACCTACTAACGAAAGAAGGAGACAAACGAAGATTAAAAGGACTCACCTATAGGTATTCGAGTGTATTTTTCCATTCCTCCTCTAGATCTACCGCCTCACCAGTCGAGTTCATGAAGGAAGGTCCACTATTGTCTCCTCCAAACACCTGATATTCAAATGAAGCTTGTTAATCTTTGGAGACTCACAAAACCTTTAAAAGTTGATCTCCTACCTAAGATGAGAACTGCCTTTGAGCGGAGAGACAGACAGAAGAACCACCCCATCACCTTCGTAGTGTCGTGCCTCTAGTGTGTTTCCTCCCCAATTGAGTAATCATTTGAAGTTTTGAGAAAGGTGGGAGACATTTTACCCTAATTACAGATACGACATCGTACAACCTCTCCTAAGGTGACTTTGAACGTTGTCATTTTGTTCTACTGTGTTCTATAGTGTAATACTTGTCGTTTTATATCACATGGGAGAGTTCCTCTCCATAGATGTACACTAAACTTATTTTTCTCCTTGATGAATTTTTTAAATTCTAAAAAACACTATATTAAAGGAAGTACAATTGGCGACCCAACTTTTAACATTATCGATCAAGATCCTAAATTTATACCTCCAGATATATTTCAAAATATTGAAGTTAACTCTACGCAAGAAGGCATTGAAATACAGAGAAGTTAGGAGATGACAACTATTCGTAATGATATTGCTTCTAGTTTAATGGTAGTTAGATGCCATTCTTAAATTGTTATGAACCATTGCTTTAAACGACAGTTTTCGTTTCTTTTACTCTATTTGAATTGTGTTATTAAACTTCATTTGGATTGTTATGTTTTATGTTTGGATGCATCATCATCATCGTCATGATGATGATGATGATTATTATTATTATTATTATTATTATTATTTATTAAAGGTATAAACTTAATTTTTGTAAAATTAAATATCTAAAATATAAATAAAATATTCAACGAAATATCAACATATATAATATACATGCTCTTATATATTTTTTTAAATTATGTACTCATAAGTCATTTTATATATTAACAACTAATATTAAAATATACTAATCAAATCAGTTGATATAATCAACAACTAACGATAAACTGAGCTAATAACTAATTTAATATGTTGTTTGTTCAACAAGGTCTTACGGTTGATTATCTTCAAGCACTCCCTTTCCATCGCAAACGGAGAAATTCAAAAGTCTAGTCCCCGTACGCATCAACAGACTGTCCCCGACCCAACCCAACCCCAACCCCAAGCTTACGCAGATGGTGAACGTAACTTTCTACTGCCAAAATTCTTCGCCTGTACGTGAAGTCACGGGCATCATGTTTCTAGAGACGTCAAACAAAAAGGAACATATAAAATATTGAAGTTCAAACATGTTACATGTGTTGGACGTATTGTTTTTTTTTTCCTTGCATTGATAATTTGTTTCTTCTATAAGAACTTGGTGTGTCAGGTCTCATAGTTCCTTCCTAACATTGGCATCTAAATGCTCGGAAAATCATCAAACAAGCAATCCTCTATCCTGATTTATGATTCATAACATAATTTTAATAAATCTTTTGTAATTTGATCTATTTCATTTTTAAACTTTTACTTATTTCTTATAGTGTTTTAATTTTTTTGACAATTCTTTTTTATCATATTTCTTCAATTTTTATTTATTTATAACTAAAATTGTATTGTATAAGAACTTAAAAATCAAATATACATTAGTTTAATTAAAATAATTAAATAATAAATGAAATATGTGAAATTATTTATATAATAATATTTTTAAATATAAAATTAAAAATTAAATAACAAGAAATCCAATTATATTTAACCATATAAATAGGGATAGCAATTGACCGACCCTCTTTAATTTTTTAAATAATTTTTAAAAATTAAAAATATAAAGTAGTGTTTTTCTAATTGAGTCCAACCCTGACTTACCCACACATATGCCAATCTCAGGCACAACTCTTCTAAATAAAACGATATCATTTTCATTAAAATAGATGAGCCTCAGGTCAGTTGAGCTTGGACTAGGCCAATTAGAAACACTTGAATTTAGACCCATAGGTCACCCATTGTTATCCCAACAAATAAACAAACATTTAAAAATTAACTTAAAGAGACATTGCTACACCTCCAAGACTATTTTGACAACCACTATTAGAAATTTTAATATGGATAAATTGTTGAACTCACCAATAAGAATTGAGCTGAGATTAATTATTGTCAAAATGACTAGAACATTTATATAGTTGGCCCTTATTATTTATAAAGCTTTTAACATTTTCATGTTTAGTCAATATCGGATACTCTAACACTTCTGCTCAAGTGCAATAGGGGCTAAATATTCAGTTGTTACTTGAAATAAATACAGTAGTAACCGAACCGAATCGCTGAGACCAGACATTCAGACAAACAACCGAGAAATTAATAATCTGGACTAAACCTACTATGATCTCATATTAAAATTTTTAATATGGATAGAGCATAGAACCCATTCACAATAATTGAAATTGGGTCAAGTATTGTCAAAATGATTATAATTAGTCATTTAGATAATTGACACTTACTTCTTATAAACTCTTTACATTTTCATGTTTAGTTGATATGTGATTCTCTAAATGCCACGGTAAAAAAATAAAACCCAAGGTTCATCTTCATATGATTCTTTGATGATTGAATCGCAATTACCATATTAAAAAGGAGCATATGGATATTGGTGTTCTATTTTTAGAAAATGGCTTCTCTTTAAGTTTAATTTACTCCCTAAAAGAGTCCGAAAACCGGGAAGCTCAAGTGGGATCTTTTCTTTTTCTATCAATTAGGCTGTTAGACTCGGCTCGACCCAACTTGACCTATGACTACAGTGGCCGATGGCTCAGGCCAACCCAATTCATCATTTTTATATTTTAAAAAAGCTTCCAAAATGATATTATCCCGCCTAGTTGGTGGCTCGCCCGACCATGATCCATGACCCAACCTAACCAACCGTGGCCTGATAAATTCAACCATGGTCAGTCCATTAACTGATTAATTCAGGCCAAAGTTAGGCCAAGCCGGCCGATTTTAAAACGCTGATATCAACTGACCGTGACGTGATCAATTCAACCATAATCAGTCCATTAACTAATTAATTCAGGCCAAAGTTAGGCCAGGCGGGCCGATTTTGAAGCGATTTTGAAACGCTGATGTCAACTTCAAAATCATAAAGAGTGAGCACTACTTGTTGTGGAAAATGAGGATCAATTATTTAATCCAACGGCTTTCAAAAAAAAATATTTAATCCAACGGCTTTCAAAAAAAAATATTTAATCCAACAGCCACGCTTTGGCTTTGTAGACTTTTAAACGCCCTTCCATTGACTTTGACTTCATAGTTGACTTGACTTGAAGACTTGGACAGTTGGACGAAGCATCCAATCAGCTTCATCACTCCAAAATTTACGTCGACAACTACTGAAGAGACCCAATTTTTTTTAAATATTTACAAGGGACTTGATTTTGTATTTATTTTCACTCAAAATTTAATACTGTCTATCCCTCTTTGATTTCTACATTATTTTAAATATGGATTATATATCTCAATTTTTATTTTACAACATTAAATATCACAATCTATATTTATGTATAACATTTAATGCTTAGTATCTCTCTAAAATTTAATATTTGTAATTTTAATTTAAAAATTTGCACGTGAAAATGGAGAGAAATAAGCACTGGAATTAAATTTATGAGACAAATCTATCTATTAATTGATTATTATTATTATTATTATTAACTTATTTAATTTTCAGGTTTGATGGATTGCATTTTTCGTTATTTTTAATAATTATCGTGTCAAATAATTAATAATCACGTTGACATGATGAATCATGTAAGCATGGTTAATTATCAAGTTAATGATAAATTAATTTTGTAATAAATTGAAACTTTATGTATTTAATTATTATGAATAGAATTATAAAATAAAATAAAGTTTAAAATTATAAATATAATTTATCCTTCTTATTATTAGTGTCTTACGAAGGAATTTGATCTATATTGAAATCATAATGTAAAGAAAGCTTTTTTAATTCTTATTTCTAAATATAAGAGGATGATTGGGTTTGCATTGCATAAAAATCTAACC
>JAOSBN010000007.1:29126769-29146407 GCA_027563595.1 Erythroxylum suave
GCAAATTTTTAAAATTTCAGGGACTATTTTATAAATATAAAAAATTGTCCGGTACGGTACCCGATATTGTCCGATACTGGTACAGTACCGTTCCAGAACTGAATCCGGTACCGAGTCCAGTACGGTATTCGCAACATTGGTTATAGGAGATTCTAGTAGCATCAAAGGAATTCACCCGAAAGGATAGGCAGAGTGTTGGTTATCCCAGAACTCTGTGCTAATTTTTGTTCTGTTTTTCCTTTTGTAATAAAAAAAGAATATACAACTAAAACGCAACACTTTAAAAAGTTGATGGTCTGACATGTCGCATCCGTAAAACTAAAGGAGAAAGGCTGATGCATTAAGGAACACGTGCATGACACATGCATAATTCATTTGACTTGGTCAACAGTAGTTATCCTCAACTCTTATAAATAGGACAAGTCCAAAGTATCAAAAACATAACACAATACATTTACAAGTCTAAAAAGTTATATTGTCTGCAAATCAAGTGAGAAAAATAGTGAGAGTGCTAGAGTACCTATCAAAAGGGTACTAGGGAGTTTGTGAGAAGCTCTTGCAAGTGTTTTTCAAGAAAACACTCAATTTCTTGTATACTTTCTTTTTTGATACTAGTAAAATCCGATATGTGAGTTTCGACCCGTGGACGTAGATAGCTGTGTGCTATCGAACTAAGTAAATTGTGTGCCTTCTTTACTTTTCTTGCAAATTCCATTTCTGCAACAAATTAAATCCAAGTTTTAATCATCATCAATTCAGAAACAACATCAAATTTCTAACATATTGGTATTAAAGCCATCAAAGTTGCTGTTCACATTCACAAGTCAAAGAATCCATCAAAGAAAGTTCAAGCACAAGTTTACCAAAGAACCTATAAGATGGTGGGAAAGGAGATGGAAGTATTCACAGGAAAGGAGGACTTTGCAATCTGGAAATTACAGAAGCAAGCCCTTCTTGAATCCTATAAGTGCTTTGGGGCCATAGATGCAACATATGAAGATGAACAAAATCCTGTGAAGAATCTCAAGAAAGCAAGATTAGCAGATTGCAAGCTGATGCTGCATCTTTCACCTATTTTCATCAGAAAGGTGAAAGATTGCAACACAACAAAAAGTTTATGGCACAAATTGGATGAGATCTACTCCAAAAGGTGCTTACCGAATAAGTTCACACTGCTGCACAATCTTGCCAACTTCAAGATGAACACAACAGTAACTCTAGAAGACAATTAGGATTACTTCTTCAAATTAATTCAAGATCTTGAAGCCACTGGGGAGATAATTTCTGAAGAACACCAAGCAATGGTGATTCTAAAGTCACTACCACAGGAGTATAATTCATTTAGAAAAGTGGTTAAGCATGCTAGTGGTGATGCTCTAACAGTAAAGAGAGTTCTTGACTCTTTGATGGATGAAGTGATAGACAATAATCACTTTAAAAAGGAACCAGAAGTGATGTTCTTAGAGAACAGATCCGAGAACAAATCAGTATAAAATGGCTCAAAGAAAGGTGGGTAGAAAACTAAAGGAAAGGGCAAACAGAACAAGAGTGATGATGGCAAGAAAAAGAATAAAGCTAAAGGTAAAAAATGCTACTACTGTGACAAAGTAGGACACTTTACAAGGGATTGCAGGAAGAAGAAGAAGAAGGACAAAGAGGCACAGAAAGGTGATGCAGGAAATGTTGAAAGACTAGAAGAATCTAGTGGAGATGAGATTATGGCATTAACAACTGAAGCTGATGAATTGACAACAGACTGGATTTTAGATTCAGGCTATACAATGCATGTAACTCCCCACAGGGAGTGGTTCTCTACATTTGAGAACTTGTCGCCAAAGTAAGGATGGCTGATGCAGGGAAGCAAGATATCAAAGGCATTGGCAATGTTTCCATCAAGATGTATGATGGAAAGAGAAGGACATTGAGCAATATGAGATAGGTCCCTGGAATTAGAAGAAATCTTCCATCCGAAAGTGCTTTTGATAAGCAAGGATACAAGATAAGGTCCAAGGATGGTTTAAGAGAAATCATCAAGGATGAAAAGGTGGTTATAAGGGCAATTAAGAAAGGAGGTTTGTACTATGTTGAAGGAACTATAGAAATCAACCTAACAGTAGAGGCAAAGGAGCTGAACTCAACAATTCTATGGCATGCAAGACTCGGACATACAGGGAATAAGAGCCTCAAGCACCTAGAGCAATAAGAAATGCTACCAAACACTATTGTAAAGAAAATTGACTCCTGTGAAGCGTGTATCCTAGGTAAACACTATAGAACTCCTTTCCCAAAATTTGCAAGGAAAGCCACCAGCAACATGGAATATGCTCATAGTGAACTATGGGGACCAGCATAGACTCAAACCATGGGAGGCAAGAAATATTTGATGTCAATTATTGATGACAGATCCAAGAAATGTTGAATTTATCTCCTAAAATCTAAGGATGAAACACTAGAAGCATTCATCAAGTGGCCCACCCTGATGGAAAACCAAACTGGAAAGAAGGTCAAGTACTTAAGAATAGATAATGGGATGGAATTCTGCAACAAAGAGTTTGATGACTACTGTGAGTAGAAGGGAATTCAGAGGCATAGAACTGTGAAGGTTGTACCTCAGCAGAATGGAGTAGCAGAAAGATTGAATAGGACCCTACTTGAGAAGACAAGGTGTATGTGCTATCTTCAGGACTATCTCAAGCTCTATAGGGGGAAGCTATCAAAACAGCAGCCTACTTGATAAACAGATTGCCTATATCCGCAAATGAGTACAAGACTCCTGAAGAGATATGGACTAGAACTAAACCTAATTTGACTAACTTGAGACCTTTTGAATGCAGTGCCTACATCCACCAAACAGAAGGAAAGTTAGAACCTAGAGCCATTAAAGGAGTGTTTCTAGGATATCCTGAAGGAACAAAAGGGTATAAGGTCCTAATCCTACAACCAGGAGCTCACAAAACTCAAATAAGCAAAGATGTGGTGTTCAGGGAAACTGAATTCCCACTGCTAAAGCATAAAGAGGGAGGAATGCATGTTCAGGAGACTTTCCTACAATAGCTGGGTTCAAACAACAGTTTGACTCCCTTCTATGTCCTACCCTCCACATACGAAGGAGGAGAAGTAGAAATAACTACTGAACAGACAAGAGAAATAATAGAAGAATCAATGGACTCAATTTCTAACCATCAAGAGGGAACATAACAAGAAGAGGGAACAACAGAAGCTCAAACTCCACTACATGACTATCAACTAGTCAGAGATAAGGAACCAAGGTAGATAATACCAAACAGAAGGTACTTTGAGACCAACCTAGTTAATTATTCTTGTTTAGTTGCAGAAACAGTTGAATCTGAAGCACCAGAAACCTATGAGGAGGCTATGGAGAGGACTGATGCAGATCAGTGGAAGGACGCCTGCCTAAGTGAATATACGTCTTTAATGAAGAATGAGACTTGGAAGTTGGTTCCTAAGACACCAAACTCTAAGGTGATTGAATGCAAGTGGATATTTAAGCTCAAGAATGGAGTGACTGAAACTGATCCTAAGACCTATAAGGCAAGACTAGTTGCAAAAGGCTTTAGGCAAAGAGAAGGAGTAGATTGTAAGGAAATCTTTTCTCTAGTGGTCAAGTTTAAAACAGTAAGGATAATACTGACCCTAGAAACATTGAATGATTGGGAAATACATCAGATGGATGTAAGGACAGCCTTCCTAAATGGAAGTCTAGAAGAAATTATCTGTATGAAGCAACCCCTAGCTTCACAGATAAGAAGAAACCAAATCATGTTTGTTTGCTAGAAAAGTTTCTATATGGCCTAAAGCAAGCACCTAGGCAATGGAACAAGATGTTTCATGAAGTGGTTACAGAACTAAGGTTCAAAAGAAGTGCTTATGACTACTGTCTATATTACAAAGACCTAGAGAAAGAAGAAGTGGTCTACATGCTAGTATATGTTGATGATTTAATCATCACAGGAAAGTCAATGAAGAAAATTCAAGAAGTGAAAGATGCTCTGAAGAAAAATTTTGATATGAAAGACCTAGGGAGAGCTAAGAAGTTACTAGGAATGCAAATCATAAGGAATTAGGCAGTAGAGAGACTATGGTTGATACAAAGGGACTACTTCAGAAAAGTACAAGTTCAACATGGAAGACTCTAAACCTAGTCTTGCTCCAATTGCCACACACTTATAGCTGATAGTTACTAAGAGTCCAATAACAGAAGCAGAAAGGGAACACATGCAGAAATATCCTTATGATGTAGGTGTAGGTTGTATAATGTATATTAAGATTTGTACTAGACCTGACTTAGCACATGCAATCAGCCTACTCAGCAAATTCATGTTTAATCCAGGTCTAGAACACTGGCTGGGTTTTAAGATGGTACTTAGATACTTGAAGGGGACCCTAAATCATGGTCTATGTTTTACCAAACCTAACCTAGAAGTCCATAAACATATATGCATAAATGGCTATGTAGATGCAAATTATGCAGTAAATAAAGACACACGCAAATCATTATTAGCATACTATTTCGCAATTTCAGGCAACACAGTAAGCTGGAAAGTACAATAACAGTCAGTGGTGTCATTATCTACAATAGAAGTAGAGTTCTACGCAATTACAGAAGGCCTAAAGGAGCTAATATGGCTAAAGGGACTACTGTCAGAGATCAAAGTTCAAATATCAGATGCAGCAATACACATAGATAGTCAAAGTGCTCTTTACCTGAGTAAGGACCTAGTCCTACACGAGGGATCAAAGCACATTGATATTCGGCTCCACTTCATCAGAGACAAGATTCTCCATAAACCCTCACATAATCTCTTCAGATCAAGAACGCAGATGAAGAATCAAAGGAGAAAGAAAAAGGAACATGCGAAGCTTATGAAGAGAAGAAGACAAAAACTAATATGTGACTTAAGTGAGTAAAATGCACAGCATAAAGGAAGCATGAGTGGTGCACGTGGACTGCACATGATCAAGACATAAAATATACAACTAAAACGCAGCATTTCAAAAAGTTGATGGTCTGACATGCTGTATGTGTAAAACTAAAGGAGAAAGGTTGATACATTAAGGAACACGTGCATGACATATGCATAATTCATTTGACTCAGTCAACAGCAATTATCCTCAACTCTTATAAATAGGACAAGTCCAAAGTATCAGATACACAACACAATACATTTACAACTCTAAAAAGTTACATTGTCTGCGAATCAAGTGAAAAAAATAGTGAGAGTGCTAGAGTACCTATCAAAAGGGTACTAGGGAGTATGTGAGAAGCTCTTGTAGGTGTTTTGTAGGAAAACGCTCAATCTCTTATATATCTTCTTTCTTGATACTAGTAAAATCCGGTGTGTGAGTTTCGACCCTTGGATGTAGATAGCTGTGTGCTATCGAACCAAGTAAATTGTGTGTCTTCTTTACTTTTCTTGCAAATTCCATTTTTGCAACGAATCAAATCCAAGTTTTAATCATCATTAATTCAGAAACAATATCAAATTTCTAACACTTAGTTCTTCATATGGTTGATTAATGAAGTTAGGTTCAACAAATAGAGAAAGAGTTAGTAATTTAAGACATTATCCACTCAATTTAGTAAAAGGACCATAATTAGTTGGTTTCCACACGAGAAAGAGTAATAAGTTCAAAAAGTCATGCAATTTTTTGGAAAATCTCTAGACATCTTTCGTTGGGGTGTGCAAAATTCCACGTTGATTATAGGAAAAGCACTTGTATGGCTGGAGCAGCTTTCTTATCCAAATTTCCACGGATGATCACTGTATGACAAGTGAGACATGGAAAACAAGAAATGAAGAAATATTGGAGTCTTCTTTGTCAATAGTCTTTCAGGAGTCCGAAAAAAGCACTTATAGTGCACGTAACAAAGCATGAACAACATCTAATTTTGTTTGATTAAAGGCACATCACCAGTTGTATCTTCATTTTATCGATAATAACTATTTAAGTTAATTGAAAAGCAACAAATCAAGTTCTTTCCATGCCAAGAAGATGGCAAAGTTAATCTGAAGGCTCTTCTTTACAATCTTCTTCAACTTCACTGGCAAGAGTTGGTTGTTATTTATAACACTAACTTTAATTACAGATCCAGTATCAAACATGAACTTGTCTTAACAGGAAAAAATGTGAAAAAAAACTGTTTTGTTATTACACAATGAGCAAGCACTTGAACCATTTAAACAATCTCTTTAATGTATAAACAAGCTCCTGAAACTTTGGAGCGAACTTTATGAAAGTTGTTAATCTTTATGTTGCTAACATCTTTTTGCACCTTTCTTAATACGTGGACCTCTTAACGAGTCAGAGAAACTCAACGTCTATAATCTTTAATTAAGCATGCAACAAGATACCTTAGCAACTATTTATAGTAACTTTATTCATCCTCCCCATTATAGGCCCAATACATAATTGGCCCACATTGATTAGAACTAGACTTTAACTCAATTATCTAAGCCCTTTACTGAGCTTCTTTATTATCTTTAACTCGAATTAAATTTGATTTTCTTAACTATAATTTTATAAATAAAGATTTCGCAATTAATAATTGTCCAATTAAAAATTACTATCATTCTTCCCCTTGGATAAATATCAAGGACAATTGTTGTACCAACCATAAAAACATTAAAATTAGTTAAACAAAATCATTGTAAAGATCGACCAATTTAAAATGTTTGATCCAAAGATAATGAAAGTCTATCATTCGGTCTCGTAAGGTGTTCGATATTGGAAAATATTAAATTTATGTATCACATGTGACACAGATCCAATACAATCACACACATCTAATACTATCATGAATGAGAAAATGAAGTATGACAAACTACAATGATACCCTTATGATTTGAAATGCATCATCTGTCCATATGTTGGTCTCAATTTCTATGAACTTTATGCTAAATTGCATAAGAGAAAAAAAAATTTCTCTTACTGAATGCAAAATCACATTAGAGAAATCACTTATGAGATTAAATACTTATATCCTCCTGTGTGTTATCAAATATATGGATTCATGTATGTATTTGTATATGTCTTAAAGACATAGGTTAAGGGACAATATGTATATATATGCGCAACAACTTTTAAAATGCTTAAGATCGACACATATCTTAAGACTTTTTCCTATGTTATGACAATGTACATCAAACTGTATGAATTAGAACAAAATGATTATCATCTTTACGTATAAAAATATATGGTCATAATACATGAATTCTGTACAAATGTATCAAGAGCAAATATAGTGATCCCTGACTAATAGTGTCTAATAATACTATACACATGTCGCTCAAAAATAACTAGGATCAGTAAGCATGCACTTAGTCTTCAAATGTTCCACCTTAATGTCACATTTTTGTATTAATTCCTTAATGGTCAAATATTTTACCTTCAAATGCTTAGACCCTATGATGTTCTTATTGCTGTTACTAAACAATACATCAAATAAATTACCATAATATAATCGAATAGGTTTAGAAATTACCAATAACTTAGAAATCAAGTTCCTAAGCCAAAACACCTATGAAGTAACCCCATAGCATGCTACAAACTCTACATGTATAGTTTAAGAAGTTATCAGTATTTGTTTGACACTCTTCCATGATACTACACCATCTGCTAATATAGAATGTACCTTGATGCAAACTTCTTGTCATTTGGACACTTAGCAAAATTTATATTTGTATAACCTATAAGGTCTAAACTATTAACTTCCCTAAATGTCAACATATAATCCTTAGATCCCTTTAGATATCTCAAAACTTTTACATTTCAATGGTTTATTCCTCAGATAGCTAGATAACTACCCAACAGTCCAACAACAAATGCAACGTCCATTATAGTGCATACATGGGCATACATCAGGATACCAAATGCACTATAATAAGGTTCATTATTTGTAGCCTCTCTTTTTATATTATTCTCTGGAAATTGTGTCAAAGATAATCTCTCAACATGAGAGATAGGTGCTATGATAGGTTTACAATAACCCATATTAAACTTTTGTAATACTCCTTCAATTTATACTCTCTGCTAAAGATTCAACAAGTGTAGAAACCTATTCTGATGAATTTAAATACTTATGACATAAGATGTCTCTCCAAGGTCTTTCAGTTCAAAATGCCTGGCCAAAAGCTGTTTAACCTTATACAATATGGTCAAGTCATTTTTGCAAGCAGGATATCATCCACATATAAAAGTAGAAATATAATCTTGCTCCCCTTAACCTTATAATACAAGCATCTTTCAAATTTATGTTCCACAAAGCTAAATGAGTTAACAACTTCATCAAACTTTAAGTACGATTTTCTTAAGGTTTGTTTCAAACCATATATGGATTTTCTCAATTTACAAACCATGTTCAGCTTTGTCTTGATCATAAATCCTACAGATTGTTCCATATAAATCTCTTCAGAAAGGTTTCCATTCAGAAAAGCATTTTTGACAACCATTTAATGTAGCTCCATATTATAATGAGCTAGTATTTCGATAAAGACTCTAAATACTTCGTTGGAGGATATAGGAGAAACAATAACATTAAAGTCGATCTATTCTCTCTAAATGAACCCTCTGGTAACCAACTGGGCGTTAAACTGCTCAACTTTACCCTAAGAGTCCTTTTTGTTCTTATCAATCCAGTTACAACTGATGCGTTTGCAATTGTGTGGTAAATCCACTAGCTTCATACCTTATTATGCTTATGGACTGCATCTCATCCCTCATTGCATCTTATCACAAATCTGGATCTAATCCATGTCCAATATCACAGTGTTGTTTACCTAGATAGATTATGTAATTATATGAGATAGCAAGTCTTCTCATTCTAGTGGATCTTCTTAAGTGACCTAGTTTACTATGCTTTTATACCTTAGGAACCTTAGTTTATATAGGTATGGGTTCCTGCCCTTAATTGATATGATACTAAGACTTTGATCCACTAGTTTTGACTATATGAGTGATGAATATGAAATAACTGTGGTATCCACCCTTCTATCATCTAAAAGGTAATAATGACCACCCTTATTAAGATGAGAATGACCACTCTCATCATAGACATCATGCTCTATAAATTTAGCTATTTATGATTCTACTATTCTAAATCCTCTATCTATAAGGTAAAATCTTTATCCCTTAGAGTGGCCAAGATTTTCAACAAAATAATAACGAGTGAAATGAGAATGCAACTTATCTTTATAAGGAAGCCCCATATATGAAGATGGGTGAGGCTAGGCTTCTATCCTTTCCAAATTTTAAAAGATGTTTTTAAAACTGCTTTGCTTGGCACTTTATTAAGCGTATATAAGGCACTCTTTATGGCTTTACCCCAAAGGTAGTCAGGTAAATTAGTCTTGCTTTGTGTTGACTTCATTAAGTCCTTTAAGGTGTGATTCCACCTTTTGACCACATTAGCTACACTATTTTGCTCATGATGACCTGGTATAATGAACTAAGCCACTATTCCACATGATTCTACATATTTGGTGACCCAGCCTTTTTTTTATCCTGACACCTCATGTCTGCCACAATATTCACATTTATGGTCAGATCTGACGATCTTAATTGACCTTCCTAATTGTTTCTCTAGTTTAGCCTTAAAGATCTTGAATTTTGAAGAACTTTAAACTTTTCCTTAAATAAGAACACATATTTATAACAAGAATAGTCATTAACAAATGTTAGAAAATATCTTGCATTACACAATGTAACTTGATAAGGTCCACATGTATCCATATATAAGAGTTCTAATAAGCTAGAAGCATGAGTAGACCATTTTTTCTTCATTTTCATTAACTTACCCCTATAACAACCAACACATATTTCTAGATCATCATAATCTAGAGTTGAGAGAATGTTGTTCTTAACCAATCTCTCAACTCTATCTCTATAAATGTGATCTAACCTTTTATGTCATAATATGTATGAGTTCTCTTTTATTAGGGTTCTCTTTCTAGTGACCTGTTCGACAATATATGAAGAAGCATATGTCTCATTAGGGACAAGACACATTCTATATATTCCATATGACAAAAAGGTGGTACCAATATGTTTTACGTTGAAAGATAACTTTAAAACAGAAGTTTCAAATTCAAAACTATAACCTTTTTGTAAATTCAAAACAGATATAAAGATTAAATTTTGTCTAAAAGATGAGATATAAAAGTGTCATTTTATACAAGATTGAACCCTGTGACAAACATCCCCTACAGAGATTACATTAACTTCTTCGTTATTGCCCACCATCAGTGTTTTCTGCTCCCTATTAGATTTTCTCTTTCATATGAGTCCCTGCATTGAGGAAGCAATATGATTGTAGGCTCTATGAGCGATGATGTGCATCTGGATGGAGCAAGTGATTGCTTACCACGTGCCAGACGTGCATAGACACCCATCACCTTCAATGGCCTATGGTTAGCAAGTGTGTGCTCACCACATGCTAGACGTGCATAGTCATTCGTCACCTTCAATGGCACATGGTTAACACATGTCGTTATGTGCAAACGTGCTAACTGCTTCAACCATGTGTGTTCCACACGCCAAGCATGCATCCAATGTTCTACTTACGCATAGGCCAACTATCTGGTGCTCGTGTATCACACGTTCTAGACGCTAAATGCATCCTAAAAGTAGCAAACTACTTCTTCAACGTTTGTTCCTCTAGTTGCCAAAAAAGGCAAATTTTGATAACTTTTTCAATGATTATTCACTATATTCTAACAATATTTTGTTGAAAAATTACCCTAAAGTCTTTTTTGATCCATTTTTCCACACAAAACTTATTCCAAATCAATTCAAACAATAAATATACAATTTATATAAGTAAAAACATATTAATTTCTCCAATTTCCTTGGAGATATTTTAAAATCTTCATTCAAATTCATACAATCATGGAACCATTCTCATACTACAATATAATAATAACGCGAACTTTAATTATAATGGACTTGTATTAACGGAGAAAATGCGAAAATACATGTTTTGTTATCTATTGCATGATGAACAAGTTGTTGAACTATTTGAACAAGCTCCTCAACATATGAATAAGCTCCTGAAACTTTAGATTGACTTTTATGAAAGTTGTATATCTTTATTTCGTTAACCTTTTTTGTGTCTTTTTTTATGGATAGGCCACTTAACGAGTCAGAATGTCTACAAACTTTAATTAAGTAGGCAATGAGAGAGCTTAGCAGCTTTTTATAGCAATCTTATTAGGCATCTCCATCACAGGCCTAATACATAATTGGCCCATAATGATTAAGGCCCATTTTCCTAGCCAAACTTTAGCCTAATTATCTAGATCCTTTATTAGGCTGCTTTAGTTCATATCAAATTTGATTTTCTTAATTATAATTTTATAGACATCTCGTAATTAATAATTGTCCAATTAAAAAATTACTAACACTAGTTCCTTATTGCATCCAATTCTCTTTAACCAGAGCAAGACCACCACGACCCACCACAATTTCTCAAATAACATTTCAAACTAAAAGGAATTTATGAAAAAAAGGAAGATATTGCATTTTATCAAATAAAAAAGTTATTTGAATCAACGTTTTAAAAATTAGACTGGACATCAAACTGGTCAAAGTAAAGTTTTAAGGTTTAAAAGTTCAAACTTTATTAAATCGTTATAAAACTAGTATATAATAAATAAGAAGTAAAAATTATAAGAATAAGTAACAATATAGTATAAATAAAATACTTTATTGAAATAAAAAGAATGCACTAATGCTTATTAATGTATAATAAATAGTGATAGATCTAAAAAAATCATTTAAAAAGTTAAAGTATGTTTAAAGGACATTAATAACGACTATAACTTTATTTTTACTTCTTTTTTAATATGCTTCTTTAAACATATATCTTTAAAATTTAAGCATCCCTCATCAACACTCTTAAATTATCTTAAGTGAAAACACATAAGGAAGTAAAATATTTTTCACATGTATAGTCCTCTATTTATATACATGATAGGATCTTAATATGTAATCTAATCCCTATAATTGTTCCCTATAATCAAGCTAATCTCAATAGTAACCCCTATAATTATGTACATAATTTGTAACACTCTCTCTTAATTTGGAACATAGATATCAATCATGTCCAGCTTGTTAAAAAGATATTCAACTCAAGTCCCATTTAGAGCTTTTGTAAATAGGTCCCCTAGTTATTTTCCAATCTTCATATATCTTGTCGAAACTAAGTTTTGTTGCACCTTTTCACGAGCAAAATGACAATCAATCTCAATATGCTTAGTTTGTTCGTCAAACACTAGATTATAAGCTATATGAAGAGCTACTTGGTTATCACACCATAACTTATCTAGCATTGAACGTTTGAGACCAATTTCAGTCAATACCTAATATATCCCCATTATTTCACGCACTAATTATACCATAGCTCTGTATTCTAATTAGAGCAAGATACAATATTTTGTTTCTTCCTCCTTCATGATATCAAATATTCTCACACAAAAACACGATAGCCTATGGTAGATTTTTTATCAATCTTAGATCTTACCCAGTCTATATATGAAAAGCGTTATATTTGAGTGACCATGATTTTTATACAATTGCCTCTTTCGGGAGCTCCCTTCAAGTAACACATGATTTACTCTAAAGCAGCCCAGTGATGAACTTTCGAAGAAGACATAAATTACCTTATAATTCCAATTGAATAAGTAATATAAGTTGAGTTACCGTAAGATAGTTCAAGTTCATAATTAATCTTCTGTACTTCTCATGATCTTAAAATAAATATCCATCTTTTATAAGTTATAAATTAGTTGACATAGGAGCATTACATGGTTTAGCCGCTAGTTTCCCAATTTTGGATAATAAGTCAGGCATACATTTCCTTTAGATAAAAAAAATACATGTCATATTCCTTGTCACCTTAGCTTTTAAGAAGTACTTTAATACCCCTAAATACTTTGTCTAAAATTGGCTATGAAGAAACATTTTTATAGATGAAATTTCTACAGGATCACTACTAGTAATAACAATATCATCCACGCACACACAATAAGAATGACAATGCTAGATGTAAAGTGTTCGTAGAGAACTTAGTTATCATAGGTGCTCTTGCTCATTCCAGATTGTTCAATTGCTTGACTAAATTTGTTAAACCAAACACGAGGACTCTGTTTCAAATCATATAGGATCTTTGAAGATGACACACTTCCCCATACTCCCCCCGAGCAACAAACCCAAATGGTTGCTCCCTATAGACCTCCTTCTGCAAATCTACATGTAAGAAGGAAATTTTAATGTCTAACTATTTCAAAGGTCAGCAATAGGCGGCAACCATAGAAATAAACAAACATATTGAGGTGAACTTTGCCACTAGAGAGAAAGTATCAAAATAATCCACTCCATAGTCTAAGCGTAGCCTTTACCAATAAGGTGAGCTTTAAGTCGAGCTAATGAGTGTTGATGATAAAACCTATCTACTTGTTTTACGGTAAAAAATTGTAACTGAATGGGTCGTGACTTATAGTTAAAAAGAGGGATGTTGATCCCACAAGGATTGATGCCTACACAACACTTAATTTAGACATAACTTTGTTTAAGAAATGAAATTGTTAAGTGCAAACAATTTGCAAAATTAAATTAAAATTAAAATTAAAAGGGTAATGCAAATAATGGACAATACTAAATTTGTAGAAAATTTGAATTCCGAATCTAAATGCTAGAGATTACTTTTTTCCTATTTTGTCTTCCTCCTATTTTATTGATTGAATTGTGTCTTACCCTAGATTTTCGAATGTACTAATTATCCACTCTCAAGGTGTAACTATTCGTCCCTAATCAAATTAACAGGAATCAACTAGACATCTCTCAACCTACCTAATGACTCTACCGATTCAACTAGTTATTAAACTATCCTATGGGTGATCAATTGACTAATCGATATCTCTCTTCTAACTATTTAATTAACATAACAATTGTACGTCTATAGGTCGCCAACTCTCGTTGTACAATCCTACACATATATAATGTCACTCAATCTCTCGATTTATTGCAAAATAATAAAAAAAATCACCAAGAATCAAAGATAACATCATTCAATTCAATGAAATAGGAGTTCTACAAAATAGTTCAAAAGCAATGAAATCTCTCCATAACATCATCAACAATCACATAAACCATTTTCACAAAGAATAGAAGAGATTAAAATGACAGAAATTTGAATAGGAATACTCCTTCTCTTCTTTTCCAAAATCTGGAATTTTGATGTTGATGTGCTATTTTGCCCAATCTTAATAATGATTCTTGTCTTCAATCCTTCCTTAATACTCCAAACATGTGTTCTTCACTTAAGGATGGTGTTCTACAGGTGGGTGTCGTCTCCTCTGAAGATAGAGGCTTAATTCTCTTTAAATAGTCCAAAAACCCTATGTTTAATGAAGCCCCATAGATTGCCTCGAATTACAATTCCCACATCCGTGGGAATTTGCATGATTCCTATGAGCATAGGAATTGGTCACAGACGCTCCTCATTTCTTATGTAATTCCCACATCCGGTGGGAATTTGCATGATTCCCAAAAAGGTAGGAATTGGGTACATAACCATTCTTCTTGTCTTCTTTTCTTTGATCTTTTGTTCAACCTCCAAGTTGCTCCCTCTTCTTTCCTACACAAAAATAGTTAATTCTTACCCTCAATTAGCATCAAACACACAACAACAACAATGGAAATCAATCTTAATGAAAACATACAAAATAAATCCTAAACTAGAACAATAAACGACAATTATACTAGAAAATGCATGCCAAATTCCTATAAAAACATAACCTATTGCACACCTATCAACATCCCACACTTGAATCTTTTTTTGTCCTTAAGCAAAATAAATACAGTCAATCAATTCTACCACTTCATTTTCAAAAATATCAAAGCACAAAATCCCTTAAATTTAAGCCAACTCAAATATCAAGTTAATGCACATATCATGACTACTTTTTCATTGGTGTACATAAGCAAACTCACAATTGGCACAATCACTCCAAGATAAGTAAAGATGCAAAATGAATCTTCCTCATTGTTTTCACTCATTTCACTCAAATGTTTAAGGATTAGTGTTTCACTCAAACTTCCTATAGGAAACTACACTACTGTAGGCTTACTAATACATCAATTCTCCTATACAATGATTACATGCATAAATAGATCAAAAGGACTTGTTTAAGATTGTAATGTGGTAAAGGTTAAGGTGGGTCAGAAGAGGGGAAAGATGGTTAAACACAAACATTAGTAAAGTAAAAAGTAGATAAAATTGGGATGATCAAAACATACTCTAAGATATACCAATGTAACCAGTATTCTGCACTTATTGATGCTAGTTACTTTTTCTTCCTTTTTCTTTTCTTTTTTCTTTGTTCATTTTTCATTTTTCATTTTTTTATTTTTTCATTTTTTTTCTTCATACATGGAAGAACTATGAATCAAAACTAGCACTCTATAAAATGTAGTCCATGAGCAAAAATATACTCAACTTGTCTCGGTAAAAATTTCACACAATCTCAACTAATGTTTTACTTAATACTTTACTAAGCTTGTGAAAAGGGTAGGATAATAGGGTTTAAAGTTTAAAATTTCGGGTGTTTTTAGAAACAAAAGGCTAAGGCTCAATGGGGGTAGCAAGGGATAATTAACAGGTAGGTCATTTAAGCCAAGGGTTAACACAAAAATGGCCTAGATCATCTCTTTTAAGCATGCAACCAGTAAACTCAAACCGATTCAAAGCAAGTTCTGAAGGTAGTAACCTACAGAAGTAACACTCAACAAGGAAATGAAATGAATATAGAAGAGTCATATGGCTTAATGATCACTTTGGCTTAATTGAAAACTCATTATGCATCTCTACAATAGCTCATTGTTCAAATGTTGATTTGTGACTAAGCTTATGTAACCAACTACTTTTCATCACTCTGTATGATTCACTTTATACACAAGTAGACTAATCCAAGTTCAAGCATGCATTCAATCTAATTCCAACTAACATAACAAAATCTCGCTGACACAAAGCACATATAATATGTCTAAACATGCATCCTATGTAACACAATTTTGGAAAAATGCAAGTAAGAAATTTTGATGTCACCTCCCCATACTTAAAGATCACATTGTCCTCAATGTAACAATTTAACCCCCAAGTGAGTGAAAATGGCATCAAACCAAATAAAAATGAAAACAATGCAAACAAAAGAAATTGAAACAACCAAATTATATCAAACCCAACCAAAGAAAATGAATGCAACCAAAATTAAAGAAATTAAAACTAAAACAAGACATAACACACACAAATGACAAGAAAACCAAATAGATATGAAATGACATGCAATCACACAAACGAAACAACAAAACTTAAAAGTTAAAGGGTAAGAAAAGCTTGTTCAGATGATGGTGGTGACAATGATGGTATAGGAGCTTCAAAATTGTTCCTCCTACAGAAGTTGGGGAACCTCTTCTTCGAACTATGTTGCTTTTTATGTACTATTCACATTTGTGTGTTGAGCTCATTTAATTGAGATGTCACCCGTTATTGGTTGGAGGCTATTTGTTCAAGGGTTTGTTGGAGTTGGTCAACCTCCGCTGATACGTTTGGTTCTATTGCTGCTGCTTCGTCCTCTGGATCCTAAGCTGCTTGAGGTGTGGAAGGTTAGGACGTGGCTATACTGATGCTTCTCCTATTTCTTACTGCAATATGCGTCTAAGGATTACGAAGTTTCATAAATTGAACTTCCACAATCTTGAGACGCCTTAAAAACAATATGTCCATGTGGCATTGTACGCACCTCTTCCAAATTGTAGTTATAAAAACGAGCTAAAGCAGTAACAATATACCCCATTCTAAAGTATAAACTCTTTTATTGACAACACTAACGATTGATCTAAAATTTGTAAAAGATGTGTTGATTCTAACCTTCCGATCCAGGCATCATAAGAAGAAAAGTTCTTTAGCTGAACATTTTCTACTTTTAGTTTTATTAAATATAGTTAAACACAGGAATTTATACAATAGCAAATGTTCGACACTACGTATTAAATAATTCGGTGCATTGCGTGAATCAAAACTATCTTCCCCTATTAAAATTTTCCAGTAGTCATCCACATCAAATTCAATATGATCAACAAACTTTGTGTTTTGGAAATCGAAAAGATGATGCATGACATTATAATCCAGTTTGTACACATCACTGAATAATCTAAATCAAAACACATCCATTTTTAGGGTGTAACGGACATTAGTGAAAAATTCAACTATCATCATAGCATGAATATGCATGTCACATCGGATGAACCTATTCCACCCAATGTTGTTAGCTAGTTGCTCAATCTTTGCCCTCAATCCTATGTTCTCTAACAATTCAAAATCAAAATACCTAGGAGTGATTATTCCCTTATTCTTAAAATCACAAAAACACATACCTTCGTCTTCCAAGTAAATCGGGAAGGGAGATCGGTAAGTTGCTGCCAAATCGCTTTTGCCTTCACTGAAAACTTGACAATGCACTTCATCACCCGGTTTCCAAGCCATCATCTTCTTCAGTGCCATTGTTATAGAAAAACCTATAAGAATAAGAGAGAGAAAGTGAGATTTGAGCTTTGGAGAGAGAAAAAACTTACCTAAATCCTTGTTTTTTGGATAGATTAATGCATGAAAAGATGAAAAGAATGTAAAAATAATGAAAGAACTGAAGAAAATACCAAGAATCTAAAGGGAGAATGAAGAGTTTTAGAGAGTGGGAGGAGAGAAATTCGTAGGTAGGAGAGAGAGAATGAAAATTTAAAGATAGCGTGAGAGAAAAAATGGGAATCACCCAAATTCCCACGAGTGTGGGATTTCTCCAGAAACTTGCTAGAGAGGATTCCCACGAACGTGGGAAATCTCTCTAGAAATTTTTCAGGAGAGAAAACCCACGACTGTGGGAATCACTTCAATTCCTTATGTGGGAATTGGTGATCCTCATAATTGCAAACCTTCTTTGAAGCTTATATGTACTCCCTATGCTCCCAATACTTACAAGCACATCAAGATAATATCATTATCAAGAAAATTGAGAAGAAAACAAATTGAAACCCAACCAAAATCACATAAACAATAATCACATCCAATTCAAACATGATCATAACTAAAGAAATCAAACAAAAACTAGACAAAAACAATACAAAAGAAATGAAACACGCTAAGTTAAGGTCATTAGCTTGACTATTCAACATATACTCGTGAAAAAGTGGAAGATAGGAGAGAGATAACTTCCCTTGCTTGTGGATATGTTCCTCCATAATATGGGTTATAGTAGTGCATTGACCTTGAATGTTTCCCCATTGTCATTTTCCAGCTCCATAGCTCCATGGGGGAACACTTGAAGAATTTTGAAAGGCCCACTCCATCTTGACTTGAGTTTTTTGAGAAATAGTCGAAGTCTTGAGTTAAACAAAAGAACTAAATCCCTACTCTTGAATTCCTTCTTCTTGATAAGGCTATCATGCCACCTCTTAGCCCTTTCTTTATACAACTTGGAATTTTATAAGCATCATACCTCAACTTATCCAACTCATTGAGCTGTAATAATCGCTTTTCTCCTGCCAACTTCCAATCCATATTCAATTTCTTTATTGCTCAATATGCTCTATGCTCCAACTTCAATGGTAAATAACACGCCTTGCCATATACAAGTAGATAAGGTGTTGTGCCTATAGGGGTCTTGAAAGCTATTCTATAAGCCCACAGTGCATCGTCCAGTTTCAATGACCAATCTTTTCTTGAATTGTTCATTGTCTTCTCCAAAATCTTTTTCAGCGTTCTATTCACCACCTCCACTTGACCACTAGTTTGGGGTTAGTACAGGTTAGCCACTTTATGATGTACGTTGTATCTTCTCAAAAGGTTCTTAAACAATTTGTTGTTAAAGTGACTTCCCCCATCACTTATGATTGCTCTAGGCACCACAAATATAGGAAAAATCTTCTTAATGAACTTCTGAACCACCTTGCTATCATTGGTTAGAGCGACAACTACTTCGACCCATCTGGGCATATAATTAACTCTAAGATATAGGTATTGCCTTCAGAGGGTGGAAATTGTCCCATGAAGTCCAAGCCCCATACATCAAATACCTCCACCTCCATTATGTTCGAAAGTGGCATTTCATCTCTCTTTGACATCTATCAACACTTGAGCACAAAATCTCGAGCATCCTTAAACAGAGTTGGTCAATAGAATCCACACTCCAAAATTCGTGCAGCAGTCTTGTTAGGTCCATAATGCCCTACATACGGTGAGCTATGACATTGAGTTAAAATCTTAGGCATTTCATCTTTAGGAACACACCTGTGAATTAAGCTGTCAGTACAGATCTTATAGAGCATAGGTACATCAGAAATATAATGAGCACATTGAAACAGGAAATGTTTCCTTTGTTGATATGATAGATCAGATGGAAGAATACCTCCTAAGAGGTAGTTTAATATCTGCAAACCAGGAAAGGAAAGGGTTATCTGTAGCACCCCCTCACCGTAGAGTATACACCGGGATGCCCGTAGGTCATCCCGACACATATCCCACGATGAGGTTGCACTACGAGCAGTCACTAACACTTCACATGGCATCAA
>JAOSBN010000007.1:29190690-29206834 GCA_027563595.1 Erythroxylum suave
AAAACTAAACATATCATATTATGCTTCTACAAATTAATTAAAAGGAAATCTTAAGAATGATTGAAATAAGAATGATTTACCTCAAAATCCGACTTTGAAGGCTCCAAGAGTCGTCAATAAAATGTGCTGTAATAGACATGTAGCCCTTTTTTTGATTAGAGGTCCACATATCAGTGGTCACCGCAACACGACACTTAAGCTTCCCAGGCATCTTATACATCCTCTCTCTCTCGATCATATATATTAATGATATCCCTCTTGATGGTATGCCTACTTACATACTTGAAAAGAGGCTGGAGGCTAGCCATAAATCTTCTAAAACCCATATGTTCAACGATGGAAATCGGATATTCATGCATAATAATAGCGTTTGCAAGTTCTTTCCTCGATACTTCTTGATTGAAAGTGAAGTTACCTAACTTGAACTTTCCATCATTCTTTTTCTCCACTTTTACCATGCTCTACCTTATGTCCAATTGGTTTCACTTAAAACAAGTCCCTAAATGACTATGTAAATGCTTCGTCCCATATTTAGGACCTGCCTTTAACTTATGCTCATAATGAGTACAAATAGCAAACTCTTCCCCATTGATTGTCTTCTTAATAAAATCATTCCAAACGGCTTAAGTGAGCTTACGCTTTTTTGGATATTCACTCTGGTTGTGAGATTGGTCAGGCAACACAGTTTGCTTGTCTGCAGGTTGAGCACTTTCAACCGGTGATGGACTCGATAAAGAAGCTGGTGTAGGTGTAGGCGTGGGCGTGGGTGTAGTGGTTTCTTGAAACGAAGATGGCCCATAAATTCGAGAACAGGCATTCTCACCATATTCAGACATTTTTAAGACCTGTCAAAGGAGTTTGTCGAAATTAATATGTTACATAATTAGATAGAATAAGCATAGAATATAGCTAATATAAACTAAAAAATTGAAAATTTAGATTAGATCTTATAAAAGAAAAAAAATCAAAACACAATCATAACAAAGCCGCGACCTCTTGGACAATCCCTATAAACATATCCAAACATGTCAACTAGCTAATTCCCATTAAATTCACAAGCACTAAATCAGATGTCTGTAGGCTTTTTCAGGCAGCCCACGTTTTCCCTTTCTTAGGAAATTTTCATAGACAATTTGGAGCAGCAATCTTCAGAGTCTTAGGCATATTTCAAGCAACAATTGGCAATTTCGAGCAGCAGTGGAACACCCAGTAGAAAATTTTTGAGCAGTAGCATAGACAACAGTCATAGGTTGCTCCGAGCAGCAACGAAATGAGGAGCAGGGGGACGAGGAGCAGGCTGCAGATCAGAGAGGAGGAGGAGGAGGAGGAGGAAGAGTCGGCTAGAGGGTCGGGCCAGAGCTGCAGATCAGAGAGGAATGTGAGCTTAGGAGGAGTCGTCGGCCATGGTTGACCAGCTGCAGTCGGTGAAGCAGCTCAAGGAAGGGGGCGGCAGTAAGGAAAAAGAAAAGAAAAGAAGAAGATGAAAGTTAGGGTTTGAACTTTTTCTTTCGCGGCTCTATGACTCTGTTCGTCTGTCTTTGATGGCACAAAACGAAGGGGTTAGACTGAATTCAGCAGGGGTAACATAGTAATTTCACCTTAACGGGTTTGGGACGGGTTTTGAAGTAAAATATCATACCTTTCCCAAACCCTACAGGGTTTTGACGAAAAATTTCCAAACCCTTCCCGCGACCTAACGGGTAAAACCCGTTAATTTCCCATTAGGGTTTGGGATGGGTAAAAACCCATTTACAAATACCCATGAACATCCCTATATTTCAAGAGTTCCAAGCTAGGTTTCAGTTAAAAACCAAGAGCAGTTGGTTTGCGAATGCGCCAAATTTATCTTCCACTTGCAACTCAAATCTCAAACGACGCAATCACTTCCATAACCCATTGTGCTCGCTATATCTTGAACGTGTAATGACGTGTTTGTTCTGCTTGAAAACCCCATCCTCTAAAATCTCGATTGTCCACAAGTTTCTATCTTTAGCTTCTCCACACCTGACTGCTGGTAGCTCAATTGTAGACATTGTTGATACCCGTAAGGAATGTTAGCAAATATTTAAAACTAATTAAGTTCGCCTCACACAACATTTTAAGCTATTGTGGTGAAATAGTCGCTTAATATAGTATCAGAGTCACTTTCACTTGAGGGGGTGTGTTAGCAAATATATAAAACCAATTAAGTTGGCCTCACACAACAGCTTAAGCTATTATGGTAAAATAGTCACTTCACAAGAAACTTGTACCTTTTCCATCTATCATTCTTTGTTTTATTTTATTTTTATATTTCCAATGGTTCATTTCCTTCTATAGAGCTCTCAAGGGTCCATAAACTATTTCCCATCTTGACTCTTTGGTGACTTGGCAAAAATGGCGATAAAAAGGATTTTCGTTTCTTGTTGTCTCGTTGGGTTTGGTTATGGGAATAGCCAAGGGTATCAAATTCCATGAAAGGGATTTGGAGTTTGAGGATAGTTTGTGGGATCTATACGAGAGGTGGAGAAACCACCACACAGTCTCTGGGAGTCTTGACGAGAAACACAAACGATTAAACGTGTTTAAGGAAAATGTTAAACATATTCAGAAGACCAACAAGATGGATAAGTGTAGTAGTGATGGCTCAGAAGTTCAAAATAGTTTGCAATTTGGTCTTCGAATTCAAGAAAAGTTTGTTTTGTTAGTTTTCTATTAATGACAGTTGTAAGGAAGTTGAGGGTTTATAAATAGTTGTATTCCCAAAGTTGATAAAGTTTCATACTCAATATACCACTGAGTTTTCCCATTTTTCCTTCTTCCCCATTTTCACTTTTTTTTATAAGTTAATTTGCTCTTGCGATTTTCTTTCTTTCTGTTCTTTATTCTTTTTGAATTACTTCCATTAGTATAGCTTTCAGTTCTTTGATGTTAGACAGATAACAACAACAAAGTGGTATTAGAGCTAGATTTTTAAGGGATCTCTGAAGGTATAAGCAAGGTTCTTGGCTCGAAAAGAACAACTCTTTCAGCGGTTGGCTGTGATTGCGTGAGAGAATTACTCAGAGATGGCTGAGAGTTCATCCTAGGGCCTACAGCCTGTAATTTTTAATGGAGAAGGCTATCAAATATGGGCAATCAAGATGGAGGCATACCTGTAAGGACAGGATCTTTAGGAGCCTATTGATGAAGACTATGTGGTCGAAGTTCCAGCTGAAGATGCCTATTTCTTAATTGAGATGGCTGAGGGAGAGACTGACCAAGAAGGCTCGAGTTAAGTCCTACTTGTACCAGTAAGTAGTGCCTTCAATTTTTCACTTGATTAATGGGTCTCAGCTCTGCAAAAGAGATTTGGGATTTCTTAAAAGATGAATATGAGGGTGATGAGAAGGTGAAACATATGAAAGTGATGAATCTCTTGAGAGAATTCGACATAATGAAAATGAAGGAAGATGAATATGTTAAGTGTTATAGTGAGAGGTTGATCTAACTTGGTGGTCAGATCCTCTTAGGAGTTGAGATTAAGGATGAGAGGCTGGTTCAGAAATTGTTGGTGTCAATACCTGAAAAATATGAGGCTACCATTGTCTCTCTTGAAAATTTGAAAGACATCTCACAGATAAAGCTTGCTGAAGTAGTGACTGCCTTGTAGGCTCAAGAGCAAAGGCATCTGATGAGAAGAAGTGAAACTGCTGAAGGGGCATACAAAGCCTTTACCAAGACTAAGAATCAAGAAAATAACAAAAAGAAAAGAACCAAGTCTAGCTCAAGCTTTCATAATAGGCAGACTCAACATAAAGATACTAGCAAGAGCACAGGAGGTGACAAGACAAACAAGTATAACCCTTGTCCTCATTGCGGAAAATCAAATCATCTGGCCTTCAAATGTTGGAAGAGACCAAATGTAGTGTCTAGGAAGTGCCATCAAAAGGGACATATGGAGGCAATATGCAAGAAACAAGCAACTCAAACTGCTGCAAATGTGCAAGTTGCTAAAGAAGAAGGGTAGCTCTTTGTAGTCACATGTGATCTTGCAGAGACATATCCATCTGAGTGGATGATTGATAGTAGATGCACGAGTCATATGACTCCAGATCCAAGTTTGTTCAAGTTTCTGGATCAAAAAGTAAAGGAAAATGTGAAGCTGGAAAATGGAGATTGCATTCGAGTTAAAGGGAGAGGGGTGGTTGAGATCTTTACCAAGAATGGAGGCAAGATCATCCCAGATGTGCTATTGGTGCCTAAGATCCAACACAATCTCATGAGTGTGGCCCAATTGATTGAAATACGCATGTCAATACACTTTGAATCTAATGTGTGTAAAGTGTTTGATGGATCTGGGCAGGAAGTTCTCAGCACCAAGATGAAGAACAAAAGTTTTGCCATAAGACCAGAAGAGATGCAACAGAGGGCACTGGTGAGTGACATTGTTGAATATGATCTTTTTCACAGAAGACTCGGGCACTACCATATAAAGGGGATGGAAGCTATCCTCTCGTTTTGTCACTTAGAATGCAAAGTCTGTATAATGGGTAAGCAAACTCGAGTACCTTTTACTAAGTCAAGCTGGAGGGCTAAAAAGAAGCTCCAACTACTGCATATCGACATATGTGGTCTAATGCCAATATAATCTATGAATGGAAGCAGATATTTCCTATTGATAATTGATGATTGCTCGAGATATTGCTAGACATATTATCTCAAGAGCAAAGAAGAAGTTGAAAAAATGTTTAAGGATTATAAAACTCTGATTGAAAACCAAACTGGTTTGAGCATCAAGTCTATTCAAATAGACAATGGCTCAGAATTTGTTTATGACAATTTCAGTTAATTTGTAAGGATGCAGGTATCAAGAACCAGCTAACCACACCTTACACTTTACAACATAATGGAGTGGTGGAGAGGAGAAGTAGAACAATGGGAAGACAAGAAGCTACCAAAGAATTTTTGGGTAGAAGTTGCCTCCACTGTCTGCTTTATGTTGAATAGATTGCATACTCGAGCTCTTGAGGATATGACACCATATGAAGTATGGTATGGAATGAAGCCAAGGTTGAAGAATTTGAAGGTGTTTGGATCTTTTTGTTTTGCTTATATACCTCAAGCTAAGAGAAATAAGTTGGACAACAAATTTAAACCTGCAATCTTTGTAGGGTACGCTGAAGTGACCAAAGGGTATAGGTTGTACTATCCAGCACTGAAGAAGCTGAAGTTGAGTAGAGATGATCAGTTCCTTGAAGATGAACACTGGAATTGGTCTGAAGGACAACAAACAAGTGAAGAAGACACGCAGGTTGACAGATAACCTCTTGTAGTTCTAGTAGCTATTAATGATCAGAAACAACATGAGGAGGATGAGCTGGAATCTGAGGAAGAGTAATTCCAGAGAACCGAGATGATGATATTGACAATGTGCCAGTGAGAGGAACAAGGAGTTTAGCAGAGATTTAGAAGAGAAGCAATGAAGCAATAATTGAACCTTCAAAAATCCTGGAAGCACTTCAACACCCAAGGTGGTTGAACCTATGAAGGAAGAAATTTCCATGATTAACAAGAATGAAACTTGGACTCTAGTTGACAAACTACCTAATAGGAAGGTCATTGGACTCAAGTGGGTATTCAAAACCAGATTGAATCTTGATGGTTCTGTCAACAAACATAAAGCTAGACTAGTGGTGAAGGGATATGCACAGTTGGAAGGAGTAGATTTTGTAGAAAATTTTTTACCAGTAGCTAGGGTCGAAACAATCAAACTCCTTTTAGCACATGTAGCTGAGAAAAATTAGAAGGTACACTAAATGGATGTAAATCTGTCGTCCTTAATGGTGTACTATAGGAGGAGATTTATGTACATCAACCAGAGGGTTTTGTTATAGAAGAACAGGAGGAGAGTGTATATAAATTGAACAAAGCAGTCTCTGGCTTGAAGTAAGCTCCTAGATGCTGGTATTTGAGAATTGACACATTTCTGTTGGAGATCAACTTCAAGAGAAGTTGCAATGAGCCAACTCTCTATATAAGGCTACAATTAGATGATATTGCAGTAGTATCAATATGTGTGAATGATCTGTTGTTGACTGGAAGCTCGAAAGCACAGATTGCGTTCCTGAAACAACAATTCAATAGCATTTTCAAGGTGACTGATCTAGGTTTGATGAAGTACTTTCTTAGAATGGAAATACACTAGATTAAAGAAAGCATAACAGTAAGGCAAAAAAAGTATGTGTGTGATGTACTAACGAGGTTTAAGCTGGATAAATGTAAGCAATTATCACTCCCATCTGTCCAAAAGAGAAGCTGGTGAAGAAAGAAAATGGAGATGAGGTTGACAGTAAGAATTATAGAAGTATGGTGGGTTGTTTTATGTATATTGCAGTTACTCAACTAGATATCTTGTATCCAGTCAGTGTGCTCTCCAGGTATTTGAGCAATCCTAGGAAGCAACACTAAGTTGCTATCAGGAGAGTGCTAAGATATCTAAAGGGAACAACTGAATATGGACTCCTATACGATAGGATAGGTTAGTGTGAGCTTAAGTTTTTTGTGGATAGTAATTGGAGTGGAGCAATAAAAGACATGAAGAGTACTTATGGGTATTGTTTAACCTTGGGTTCAGATTGTTTTTCATGGAGCTCAAAGAAGTGAGAGTTAGTAGCTCTCTCGACTGTAGAAGCTAAATTAGTGGCAGCCATAGTAGCTGCTAAACAATTCATATTGGTCAGGAAGTTGCTTGAAGATCTGCAAGTTCACTTGAGATCTACTACGGTGGTGTATATTGATAATCAAGCTGCCATCTCCATTTCGATGAATTTAGTCTTCCATTGGAAAACTAAGCATTTCATGCTCAGATATTATTATTTGAGGGATGTGCAACAAGAAGTGGAGTTGAAACTTGAATATATCAAGACAGAAGACCAAGTTACCGATTTTTTCACAAAGGGATTTCATGTATCTTGATTTGAACATTTGAGGAAGTTGGTAGGTGTTAAGAAACTGACTTTCTATGCCAAGGAGGAGCATGTAGTAGTGATGGCTCAGAAGTTCAGAATAGTTTGCAATTTGGTTTTTTTAATGTACACGTAATGTTTTGAGTTTTTTTTTTGAATTCAAGAAAAGTTAGTTTTGTTAGTTTTCTGTTAATTGACAGTTGTAAGGAAGTTGTGGTTTTATAAATAGCTGTATTCCTAAAGTTTTAAAGTTTCATACTTAATATACTAATGATTTTTTCCCATCTTTCCTTCTTCCCTGTTTTCTCTGTTCTTCAGAAGATAATTTGCTCCTGCAATTTTCTTTCTTTCTATTCTTTATTCTTTTTGAGTTACTTCCATTAGTATAGCTTTCAGTTCTTTGATGTTAGACAGATAATAACAACAAGAAGCCCTATAAACTAAAGTTGAACAAGTTCACAGATATTACCAACCAAGAATTCAGGAACACTTATGCAAGCTCCAAGGTTAAACATCACATGATGTTCCGAGGCATGCCATGGGAAAATGGGACTTTCATGTACCAAAATGTGAATGGAGTCCGACAGTCTGTTGACTAGAGGAAGAAGGGAGCTGTCACTCTTGTTAAGGACCAAGGCCAATGCAGTAATATCTGTCACTTCTTATAAATTTGAACTGATTTCGATCCTTCAAACTATTGTTATTGCTTAAAGTTTTGGTTCCATATGATGCTGATGTGTGTATAGGTAGTTGCTGAGCATTCTCAACTGTTGTAGTAGTAGAAGGTATTAATCGCATCAAAACAAACTAGCTGGTTTCTTTGTCGGAGCAAGAGTTGGTGGATTATGACACCCAGAAAACCAAGGGTGTAATGGAGGGTTAATGGACTACGCATTTGAGTTCATTAAAAAGAAAGGAGACTTAACTACAGAGTCTAATTACCCTTACCAAGCTCAAGATGGATCTTGTAAGGTTTTAAAGGTTGATACAAGATCACCAATTAAAGTATATACAAGTCATTACTAGTAACAAGTAATTTTCCCTATTTCAATCTTTTGCAGGTGAATGTATTGGCAATGACTATTGATGGGCACACGAATGTGCCTACCAATGATGAAGATTCATAACTCAAAGTAGCTGCAAACCAACCAATTGCCGTGGCTATAGATGATGGAGGTTCAAATTTCTAGTTCTACTAAGAGGTATTAACAGATGAATTCCATTACTATACTACTTAAATGGCTTTATTGATTTGGTTTTGATGCGTATTAGGGTGTCTTCATTGGACCATGTGGAACAGACCTGGACCATAGAGTTGTAGTTGTGGGTTATGGAACTACTGTTGATGGAACCAAGTATTGGATTGTCAAAAAATCATGGGGTCCTGAATGGGGAAAGAAAGGATACATAAGGTTACAGAGAGGCATTTTTGACAGGGAAGGACTCTATGGTATAACAATGGAGGCTTTATTGGAGAGATCATCGTTGGGGGGTCCATGGGTCCACGCGTGGGCCGGCGCGTACAAGTGTATACATACAAGAATAAACACCATTTATAACCCAGAAGCCTAAGCTATTGGGTTAATGGGCAGTCCTTGTATATATACACTTCACCATTCTCTTTCTTATCCGATGTGGGATATCTACTCACATGTGACTATTCTAACAATCTCCACCTTACATGTGAGTCCCATCCACATCGAGCACACTCCCCCTCGAATGAAAGCATTTTTTTCACACATTCGGGTGCGGTGCATCAAAGCGCTTGGCGCCAACTCTCTTTTGCTTAACCATGGGGAAGCTTACAAAGCCATGGGAGCGCACATCTTGCTCAACCATAGGATCATCATCTATAGGAGCCTAACTATGCCGTCACCACTCGTCCAGTTGAACCATTGGCTCTAATACCATTAGTTGGGAAAACCCGGTAATTTTCCCTCTAAACCAAACAACTATTGAATTAGACCGATTTAGTAATTCCTAGGATAGACTACAATAGTCTCCTAGACAAAATTACCATTCCAAGTAAATCCCTAGGAAAGACTGGAGGGGTCACAAATGGTCCTACTTAAAATCTAGTCTTTTAGACAGGACTTACGTGCATGGTATATTTTCACAACCTAGACCTATGTATACAAACACAACAATACACGGGAATAGTAAAATACTCCCAAACGAATCGTACAAAACACTAAAAATAAACTCGAGAATTAATATTGAATACTATACTACAACCGAGAAGAAAAAGCAACAATACAATTATGGAATAATAAAAGAGATAAGGAAAGAATACACCTGAAAATTTGATTACGGAGTTCGACCAAATGTGCCTAGTCTCTAAGTACCTCAAAAATGGCTCACTTTTATTGAAATGTGGGAGAAGAGATACAAATTTTAGGATCTTCCTCTTCTCCCCTTTGATTGGCTTTGCTGATGACCTCTTGCTACCAATGCTTCATCTGCTGTAGTTGTTTTGTTTTCATTTTATCCTTCTTTCTCAATTCATGACTATACAAAGCAGAACATACAACATCTAAAGACACATTCTCCTTCCTATGAAGTAACATACTCTCCAAGTGTTCAAATTCATCTGGAAGAGATAATAATAAAATCAAATCCAAATCTTCATCCTCAAATTTCACATCTAAATTCAACAGGCTACTAACTGATTAAACATAGTGATGTGTTCATTTATAGTAGTACCTAGTCTGTAATCAAATTGGAACAGCCTTTTCTGGGGATTTACTTGGAATGGTAATTTTGTCTAAGAGACTATTGTAGTCTATCTTGGGAAGTATTGAATTGGTCAAGTTCACTAGTTGTTTGGCTTAGAGGGAGAATTATCCGATTTTTCCAACAGGTTTCATATCCCATCAAGACTTCCTCATCTAATTCTTTTAAGGATGAACTCTAATTAAACATACAAACATAAACTGATTACAGATTACACTACCAGTCTACCAGTTTTAGCTTTTACTTTATTTTTTCCCTATTTCTATACATTGTATAGAAATATTACTGATATAGTTACATCTCTTCAACGATGAAAACCTGCATTACATGCTTGACGATGTATCTCTATAAAATCCTTTTCCTACTTCATAAATCAATAAACTTGTAAATAATAGACTGTTGTTCTATTTTATTACTGTTAGGACATATGTTATAAATCTAAGTAATTAGTTTTGGCATTCTTTATTAATTGGACCTATAAGATATTAATTGGATGATGATAGCTAACCAACAATTTTTGTTTGACTTGGATTTAAACAGCTATTTTGGATAACGTTCTAGATATTATAGAATCCTATCTTGAATAGATATGTATCTTGAGAAGATTTGAGGAGGATTACATTGATGTGTGGCTGAAGGGCATCGCTAGAATTTTCTGGTGAATAATAACAAAAACAAAATGCTGAATGGGTCTTTTTGGCTGTGGGTCGTTGATGGAGTGTGTCTGCAACTGTGTTCTGTCTTTGGTCTTTGAGTGATTTAGTTGTGTTTTTGGTGTAAAAGTCGTAGTTTATGGTAACAACTATAGCTTTCTTTCTATGAGGTTTTTACGTGAGTTGGTTGACGGCGTGTGGAATTAGTTGTGAGTTTTCTCTACTGCATGTTCTATTTTTGGGTGATTTGGCATCTACACAATTTTCTCCTTTTGAATCATCATTGAAGGCTATGTGATTGTTGGTTTGGTGTGGGAAAATTTCAGAAGTTTTCATGATTTTTATAACTATATTTTCAGGAGCATTGAGCTATCTTTGGCAGCTGAATTTTGGTTGATTGATGCAATCTGATTTTTGAGGATTTTGTTTTGAATAGGGGAGTTGTTTTGTCTGTTCCTTATGAGGGATTTTTGAGATGTCGATGATAGCGGTTTTCATGCAAAAAACTTCCAGTAACCTTGGTGTTTTTACAGCCCTTTGTGTATGACGTTTCAGTGAAGAAATGTTTGTTGATTTGAGACGTTTTTATGGCTATTGTGCGTGGGATTTTTAGTGAAGATATTGAAGCCTCATAGTGAATCTTTCGATAGACAACTTAGTGTTCTTTCGTTGATGAAGCGGTATATTTAAGGGAGTTGCTTTTTATCTCAAGTGTTTTCTTTGTTTATGTTGGTTATTGATTAATCACTTAAGTTATTTATTTCTTATCTTTATTATCAAATATTGTTGAGAAAATCCTTTGTTGAGGTTAACACGAGTCGGTCGTGTTATTAGGTGTGAAAATCTTTCACGAGAAGTGAGGCTGATAGATAGTATTAAGGGTTGAGTGGTGTCGGATCAGTAAAGCCTTGGGTAAATCTATTGTACTTTGGTGAAAGTATTAATCTAGATGAGGGCCCTGCAGACGTAGGCAAGGTGTACCAAAATGCATTATCAAATTTTCGATGTTGATCTGTTTAATTTTGTATTTATTTTTCTATTTTTGTTTGTGTTGAAAAATTAAAAGTTGTTGATATAGTTACTTTATGTTTTAGTAATCGACAAATATAGTTACAAGTAACTGCAGTAGAACTTTACAAGTAACTGTGGTCAAATCGAAGTTTTTGTGAAACTACCCGCCTATAGTTCTTTCAATTGGTATAAGAGCAAGTCACCGTTTTAGACTTGGTGGCAAGTTGGTACAGATCCTAGTTTCTCAAGTATGGCTACAAGAGAGGGTGCATCGATTACCAGACTACCACTATTGGATGGATCTAACTATGCTGCATGGAAATCACGAATAAGAGTCTTCATCCAAGCTTAGGGTACAAAAGCTTGGCACTCGGTAGTACATCAGTAGACACATCCGATGATTATTGATGATAAAGGAGAGGCAATTTGAAAAGTTCCATTTGAATGGATAAGAGTCGAAGAAGAAAGTGCACTTGGAAACTCACAAGCAATGCATTCGATTTTCAATGTTGTTGATGAAGGACGTTTCTCAATGATATCAGCTTGTGAATCGGCTAAAGAAGCATGGGATGCTTTGTAGAATATTCATGAAGGGTCCAAATATACGATATTGTCAAAATTATAGATGTTAGCTGTGAGATTTAAAGAACTAAAGATGGATGAAAATGAGACCATTGGGGACTTTCATGAAAGATTGCGAGATATAGCAAATCAGGCACATCAACTTGGAAATAAATATTCCAATCTGAAACTAGTTAAAAAGACGTTGACATTTTTGCCTCCGAGATTTATTCTGAAAATTAAAGCAATAGAGAAGGCTCACAACATTAATGATCTATCATTAGAGAAGGTAATTGGAATTTTTACAAATTTCGAAATGAATCTTTTAAGGGGTAAGCAAGAAAGAAGCAAAGGATTGTCATTGGAAGCTGAGATTGGTAAAGCCATGAATGACTTCGAAGATGAATCCGATGAGAATGAGGGTATGGGGTTATTGACAAGAAATTTCAGTAAGTGGTTAAAGAAAGTGAAGAAGGATACATCCAATTTTAGGCAAAAAGGTGAGAGCTCATCAAATAGTAATTTCAAACAACAACGGAAAACTCAAAAGGTAAAAGAAAAGTGAAGAAAATTCAATGTCATGAGTGTCAATACTTCAGACATGTGCAAACGGAATGTGTTAACATCTTGAAGAAGAGAAAATGGAAGTCCTATATTAGCACTTGGAGTGAGAATGAATCCGGAAGTGAGTATGGTAGTGAAAAAGAAGCTATGAATAATGCTGTGTTAGTTGTTTTATATAAAAAGAGTCCAGTTACTTACTTTATAGCAACCAATAAGGAAGTAACCGATGACGAAAATGTGAGAAAATTAGAAAATTTCAAGAAAAACAGAGACAAATAAGGTCAAGTTTCGATATCAGATTATGACAGTGATGAAAGTGGTTTAGATGATAAAAGAAAGAATATTTACAAGGCTTATGAAGTGATGTATGAAAAATGGGTGAAAACATGTAGAAATAATGAAAGGTTGAAAGAAGAAAACTTCTCTATGAAGAACATTATCCAAGATTTAGAGAAGAAATTGATGGTAGCTTTAGACAAGCTCGGTGAAGCTAGACTAAAGTTAGCAAGTACCAAAAGACAATGTTGAATGGAGGCATAGAAAAGTTAGAAAGTTGATCGAAATCGGCAAGGTTAAAGGGGATCTTCAAGGCATTGGTTACAAAGGTGAATATTTCAAGTAGAATGATGAGAAAATTTATTTGACCAGATCTGTCCAAGGAGAAATATCAAAGAAAAATCGGAGGTTCATACCTACATGTTACTTTTGTGGAGTAATCGGGCACATAAGATTGAAATGTTACAAGTTGTTACAAATGATGTTTCAAAGGGGTCAAAACTGAAAATCTAGACACTCATCATTAAATTTTCAGCAGCAACCTATATTATTGAAGCCCTCTTGGGTTAGAAAAGGTCAAGGACAAGCACAAAGACGTAGTGAAGGAAAAACAAGAAAGTGTCCAGATTCACAATTAATTCTAGTTTTTAAAGAAACTATTCAGACTGAGGATAAGTCAGTTACTTTAGATGAAGAAATCAATCAGACCATTAATGACTGAGATAATATGATGAGGAATAAGCCCAGGTTTGAATTTCTTCAAGGGGCACAGGGACTATGTACTTTACATTTTTAAAGTATAGTTTGATATTATTTATTATAAAAAAAGGTTCGAAGGAGTTATCTTTTAGGCTTTCTGAGTTTTTATTTATGGGTTTTCTGAGGTTCAGTTGACTGATGTGTACATGAGGCTATACTTGATGATGAGGTTTATGAATTTGATTAGTCTTATAAAGATGGAATTGAACTGAGCAATGATATGTTAGCGTATGTATTAATTGGTAGTAAATTGTCATCTTGCCTTTTTGCTATTTCACTATGTGCTTATCATTTTTCTGTTGCACCTACTACTGATTATTATGTTTCTTTATTTGCTAAGATTGATCGAATTAAAGACATTCTTGTTTTGACATTGTTTTGTCCCAAGAGGGAGACATAAAATTGTTTTTGATGACTGTTCAGTTCATAAGGAGATTTTAAGGTATCCCCGTGACTATTAATCTTGCTTTTTAACATCTTTTTGTCCTAAGGGAAGAAATTTGTATGATTGGATAATTGTTCATTATTGTTTCTTTGGATGTTTCTTGCACTTGAAGAATTTAATGGATGTTATTTGGAACTTGATGCTTGATTAAGGGGGAGTATTTGTCATATGAATTGTGAATTTGATACTTATATGTCCAATTATGATATATAGGAGGAGTTTCATATTTGTGACAAACAATGTCAAAAAGGAGGAGATTGTTAGCATATATGTTATATATCTAAGTAATTAGTTTTGACATTTTTTATTAATTAGATCTATAAGCTATTAATTGGATGATGATAGCTAACCAATAATCCTTGTGTGAATTGGATTCAAAAAGCTATTTTGGATAATGTTCTAGATGTTATAGAATCATATCTTGAATAGATGTATATCTTGAGAAGATTTGTAGTGGATTACATTGATGTGTGGCTGAAGGGCATCGCTAGAATTTTCTGGTAAATTAAAAAAAAAACAAAACGCTAAATGGGTTTTTTTGGCTGTGCGTCATTGATGGAGTGTGTGTGCAGCTGTGTTCTGTCTTTAGTCTTTGAGTGATTCAACTATCTTTTCGGCGTAGAAGTCGTAGTTTATGGTAGGAATTGCAACTGTCTTTCTATGGGTTTTTTCGTGAGCTGGTTGATGGCGTGTGGGAATCAGCTGTGAGTTTTCTCTGCTGCGTGTTTTGTTCTTGGGTGATTTGGCAGCTGCAAAATCTTCTCATTTTGAATCATCATTGAGGGCTGTGTGATTGTTGATTTGGTGTGGGAAAACTTCAGAAGTTTTCGTGATTTTTGCTGCTGTATTTTTGGGAGTATTGAGCTATCTTTGGCAGCTGATTTTTGGGTGATTTTGAGTGGTTGATGCAATATGATTTTTGAGGATTTTGTTTTTGATTAGGGGAGTTGTGTTTTCTGTCTAGTATGAAGGATTTTTGAGCTGTAGATGATAGTGGTTTTCATGCGAAAAACTTCTAGTAGCCTTAGTGTCTTTGCAGCCCTTCGTGTATGACGTTTCGGTTAAGAAACGTTTGTTGATTTGAGACATTTTTGTGGCTATTGTGCGTGGGATTTTGAGTGAAGATATTGAAGCCTCACAACAGATCTTTCGATGGACAACTTCTTGTTCTTTCGTTGATGAAGCAGTATATTTAAGAGAGTTGCTTTTTATCTCGAGTGTTGCCTTTGTTTATGTTAGTTATTTTTTAATCACTTGAGTTGTTTATTTCGCATCTTTATTATCAAATACAATTGAGAAAATCCTTTGTTGAAGTTATCACGAGTCGGTCGAATTATTGGGTGTGAAAATCTTTCATGAAAAGTGAGGTTAAGAGATAGTGTCAAGGGTTGAGTGGCCTCGAGTAAAGCCTTGGGTAAATCTACTGTACTTCAGTTAAAGTACTAATTTGGGTGAGTACTCCGCAGACGTAGGCAAGGTGTATCAAACTGCATTATCAAATTTTCAGTGTTGATTTGTTTAATTTTGTATTTATTTTTCTATTTTCGTTTGTTATGAAAAATTAACAGTTATTGATACAGTTACTGTATATCCAGTAACCGACAGATACAATTTCAAGTAACTACGACAGAATCTTATAAGTAACTGCAGTTAAATCGAAGTTTTTACGAAACTACACTCCAACGGTTCTTTCAATTACCTAAACTTGCATTGGCACATTCTTCTTAATTTTGACAATTGAACTTACAAGCAAGCTGGTATAGCCAATAATATAATAAAGATCGAAACTTTATTACAAATTATTGTAGACACCATAGACAGTTCATACTCTTGCAATAAGATTTTAATGTAACGTCAAACATGTAATTAAACAACATCAACCATAACACCTAATGGGATCATTGCAACCCTTTTCCGCAGACTGTTTCAATCCTCCGCCACCGCCTTTCTCCAGATACTGTTGATGATACTCCTCAGCCCTGTAAAACCTCTTCGCTGGAAAAATCTCAGTCACAATCTTCTTATCCTTCAACTCCAATTGCTTCGCTTGCTTAGACTCCTCTGCTAACCTTGCTTGTTCTTCACTGTAGTAGTAAATCCCTGATCTGTATTGCGTACCCACATCCGCACCCTGATCAATCAAACCATTATGTCTATATTGATCTAGAACATATATATAATTCGTTCAAGTGTCAATTTTTAGAAATAGTACAAGA
>JAOSBN010000007.1:29206934-29221903 GCA_027563595.1 Erythroxylum suave
AATTAATCATTGTGGCCCATCTAATTGTCATGGACTCTAATATAATATGGACCCAAAATAATGGTGATTGGGTTTGTTAAATTTTAATTAGAGTTCCTAGGGTTATTTTAAATATACCCTTCCCTCTCCCTTCATTAACAAGTCAACGTTACAAAGCATAAAAGTTTTTAGAAATATAGTTTCTGCACCATTGATAGAACTATGAAGAGAAAGAAGGCTGAGAGTAGATAAAACTCGAAGAACAGTGCACAAGACTTAATGGATTCAGGTTTTATGTCTATATTAATGTTCGATCCTATAATGTTTCTTCATTCATATCCCATCAAGACTTCCTCATCTAATTCCACAGGACCTAATTCTCTTAAGGATGAACTCTAATTAAACACACAGACATAAACTGATTACAGATTACACTGCCAGTCTACCAGTTTCAGCTATTACTTTATTTTTTTTTTCCTGTTTCTACTCATTGTACAGATATGTCACTGATATAGTTGCATCTCTTCAACAATGAAAACCTGTTTTACATACTTGATGATGTATCTTTATAAAATCCTTTTCCGGCTTCAGAAATCAATAAACCTGTAAATAAGAGACTGTTGTTCTATTTTATTACCTAAACTTGCACCCAATCTTTTAGCACATTCTTCTGAATTCTGACAATTGAACTCGCAAGCAAGCTGGTATAGCCAATAACATAATAAAGATCGAAACTTTATTACAAATTATTGTAGACACCATAGACAGTTCATACGCTTGCAATAAGATTTTATTGTAACGTCAAACATGTAATTAAACAACATCAACCATCCCACCTAATGGGATCATTAAACATCAAACATCCCACCTAATGGGATCAGTGCAACCCTTTTCCGCAGACTGTTTCAATCCACTGTCCCCACCCTTTTCCAAATACTGTTGATGATACTCCTCAGCCCTGTAAAACCTCTTCGCTGGAAGAATCTCAGTCACATTCTTCTTATCCTTCAACTCCAATTGCTTCGCTTCCTTAGACTCCTCTGCTAACCTTGCTTGTTCTTAACTGTAGTAGTAAATCCCTGATCTGAATTGCGTAGCAACATCCTCACCCTGATCAATCAAACCATTATGCCTATATTGATCTAGAACATATATATAATTCGTTCAAATGCCAATTTTGAGAAATAGTACAAGATTAGAATATCATCTATAAACTTTTATATGCATTAGATCACATAAAACTCGTCCATGAAAAACCAAAAAACCCATCAAAGGTACGAACCTGGGGATTAACCGTAGCGGGGTTACGATGGCTCCAGAAAACAGAGAGGAGGTTGGTGTAGGGGCACAATACCGGGTCATATTGGATCCGAACAACCTCGACGTGGTTGGTGATATTATTGCATACCAGTTTGTAATTGGGATCGTGGACATGGCCCTGGGAAAACCCAACTTCGGTCTTCACTACTCCGACGACGCGTTGAAAGTCTAACTCAACGAACCAGAAGCAGCCAGCTCCGAATTGAGCGAACTCGTGAGATGGGTTATCAGGTCGATCCGTCTCGGGCTGGAGGGCCAGGTTGGTTGAGTTGGGATTGGCCATTGTGTAACTTGGTTCTACTGTGGAGTTCAGAGTAAGTACACAGAAATGGAGAACGGGAAGAAACATATAAATACAGGAGCCTAGGGTGGTGGAATTGGCGGGGTAGGGACACCGGGTTAAAAGCTCCTGCATTTGAATCTCTTGTTTATACTTTTTTTTATCGAATTGACGTATTCGATTGACATAATATACAAGTTATTATATTAATCTAAAGATTTAACTAGTACACATGAGGCAAATGGTTGGATGTATCTGGTTGTGGCGGGAGTTTTAGGACAAATTCGGCATTCTGATCTATCTCCTATGTTTTATGTGTAAATGGTTATTTTGAAAACGATTTCAAAGATATTTCCTTTTTCAGTTACGTGTCTACTATTTTCAGATTTTTTCAATTTAACATCAAAATTTTAAAAATTTTAATTTCGTGATTATTCTTTATAAAAATCACTTCCAAAATTATTAATTACAAAAAATTATTTTTTACTAATACAAATAATAGATAGACATATTTAGTGGATATATCAATAGCATAATTTGGTAAGAGTCTCTTTAAAATGTAGGGCTTGAGATAGTATAATAATACGCAACTTTATTCTTATACGATAAAAAATTGTTTTTGATAAACCACATAGAGTGTAAATTAATAATAATATATAGTATAAAGAAATATGTATAATTAAACATATAAAAATGTCATATAGTATAGAACATAGTAAGGATTAATAAAATAAGATGAAATAATTTAAAAAAAGAGACAAATACAAGAATAAAATCACACAAGTCATTATAATAAAGTAAATAGATTAAGTAAGAAACTAATTAAGCTAAATAACTACCAAAAAAAAAGTACTACTTACTCAAAATATTAAAGTTATCTATAAAATAAATAACTCGAAGGAAAAAATTTAAAGGACTTAAGAGAACAATAAAGACCTCTTTAGGGGAGATCTTTTATCTAAACCCTAATATGTCAAAGTTTTCTATTATCAATCTTGTCCTTGGTAAGTTTCAGCAAACGTGTATCATTCTTGATCATTTCACCTCAATTCTTCTTAGGCTTCTTTTTTTGTTTTCTTCCTACAATTTTTAAGTGCTATTTTTTCACATCATCCCATTACAGTATCATGGTGTTTCTTTTTAATATGTTTGAATCACTTAGGTCTCGTCTCTCTTAATGTATCATTAATACTTGTCAACTTTAATTTGACGCTTACCAATACATTCTTAATCTTATTTTTTCTAATAAGGATACACATTCAACAAAGCATCATTATCTCTATCACCGTTAACTTTCAAACACTAATTATTTGATGGGCCAATACTCCGTCTCATACCATATAATTAGCCTAATATTAGTACAAATTTTTAAAAATAACCTAAAATATTTTAAATTTTATATTTTAATAAAACTAATCAAACAGTAATTATTTCATAACTTATTATGTCATATTAGTATTTTTATTATGTGATTGTTACATCTTTTTGTTTTTGAAAAAAACCTCATTATTAGTTAGGGACAAGATTCCATAATATTGGACCTCTCCTATTAGATGTTGTTTATATTATAGTTACATCTTCTTCTTTTTTGGTAAATCTAGTTACATCTTTTTGCTAAATGGAGAAGCCGAATGGGAACATAATCTCATATCCCTAAGTCACAAGTATGAAATTAACCGTCAGCTGTAAGGCATAAATCACTTCACACATCTTCCCCGAGTTAAAATCAATCAAATCACTTGCTATACTCTGGCCGTCAAGCTTGAACTGGAAACTGAACACATCTCCTGGAGAGACACCCCTTAGAAAATTATGATCGTCTCTACATAATGGCTCCTCGTCCAACAAGTGACCATGTATCAGACTATGTTCAGAGGATTGATTCTCATGGAGGTCAGCTCTAGCAACCTCTACAACAACAATATTAAATGTAAACCTCGCCGGACGTGAGATTTGGAATGATCTAGTAGTAAGCAATTTTAACTCAAACTAATAGAGAGGTTATTTCTAAATGACCCATGTGTATAAATGAAAATAAGAGTAAAAATACTAAAAAAGAATACAAATAAATATAAATAAATAGATATAAAATAAAAATGAAAATAAATAAAAATAAAATAAAATAAAAATACTAGAGAAAAATAATAATATATAATATATAATATTAAAAGAGATAAAATGAAGTTAAAATATTATTAAAAAAATCATAGTAATACTAATAATCATAGATACTAATACCACTAAAACGAATATTAAATATTATAAATATTCTAATAATAATGCTGACAATAATAACAACAACAACAACAATAACAATAATTAATAATACGAATAATACGTAATTACCACTTAGGCTAACTACAATAGGCAATAGGCAAAATTAAATATACAAGAGCTACATACCATGATTTCTTTATGAGGAATCTTTTACCTAAATTCTAGCGCACTAAAGTTTTCTACTATAGATCATGTCCTTGATAAGGTGAAACATTAGCAAATCGTTCTTGATCACTTTCCTCCAATTCTTCTTAGGCCTTCATATTTTGTCTTACAATCTCTAAGTACGATCCTCATGCATCTTTTCACTGGAGCATCTGGGTGTCTCTTCTTAATATGACCAAACTACCAAAACCTTGTCTCTCTTAATTTGTCCATAATATTAACTACCTTTATTTTGTCCCTTATCATTACATTACTAACCTTATCCTTTTAGTAAAATTGCACATTCAACAAAGTATCCTCATCTCTGTCCACTACAAAAAAAAGGAAGTTTAGCGACGAAAATTACCATCGGAAAAGCTACACATTTCGTCGACAAGCTAAGTTAGCGACGGAATTTACCAACGAACAATGGCGTCGAAGAAATAATCGTAGGTAATAATTTGCGACAAACCACATATTTTTGTCTCAAATTTAGATAGACATGTTGTGTTACCATCGATGAATACACCGACGGTTATTCTGTGTTGATGGTAAGTTTGGCGAGGGAAGGATTGTTTCAGTCGATAAATTTACTGACCGAATTGGTTATTCCATCGATAAGTTAACGACAACATTGCTAACAATTCTTAGTTATCCGTTGGTAAATCGAATAGATTTTACCAATGAACTTTATTTTTCTGTTGTTAAATTTACTAAAAAAATTATTTTTCTCTGCATTTAATTTTATTTGATAATCTTATGATTGATGCATAATTTATACAGTTATCAATTATCTGCTGATAATATTTTGATTTGTTTCTATATTTAATTTTTTAAAATAGAAAGTTGATCGATAATATAAAGTAAAAATTATCTTAATTGATAATAAAATTTTATTTTGTACATAATAAGTATTTAATTCATACGAAATGACTATTAATACGCTATTCATTTGGTGACTACAGATGCTCTAACTACTACGACGAGGTGCTACTCCTCCTCTTCAACTCACCCACCTCATTACGTAGTTGAGCTATGTACTCCATTGACTATTGCAACTGAGTTGCCAATGTCTGTACTCTGCTCCGAAGCTTATAGACTTGATTGGGTATGATATGTCTACTAGATGATGTTGTACTGAATGTGGAAGATTACGAATAACATATGTTCGCAAATGAACCTAAGTCGAATATTCTTCTACGACGGTCCCTACCACCCACTACATGAAGATATAAGTTTGACTCTCATCAACGTCTTCAGATTACTGAGACTGTCGTTGAATGCTTTTTTGTATTTAGTCCTATGAGAAGGCAATGTTTATGTTAGTAAGTGATAATTATTAAGCATTAACATTAAGGGATAAATTTCACATACATTTAGTTCTCTATATCGAGTGTTGACGAAGGTCACATCATCATGTTTCTTAGTGAGTGTGCAAATAGAGTTGATGAGTTATAGGCTTTGTACCCATAGACTTTTCCTGCATTATAATAAAATGTTATAAGTGAACTACAATTTATAAAAATTTCAGCAGAATTTCCTTTATTTTTATGATATTTACCCCCTGTTGAATAAAGAAAGTAACTCAACAATACAATCATATATAGTACTAGACATTTATAACATTATCATTCTCCATAATACACGTATTTTCATTCCAAATTTCACATCAAATTAAATTGAAATACATCAAAGTAAAAAAAATAGAATATAAATGTAAAGTGTAGATACGTACAAGTCTCTCTGCATGCTCGTGATGAGTAATAGATCTTCTGGTATAAGTGGAGAGACTCTCTCCCCTTGATCCTCCACTTTTGTTGATAGAATTAAGTTTTGAAATAGATATTGCCTTGGGTGATGTCCAATACTGTTGCCAACGACTCCATATTTGTTCAAAAATAAAAGATGGTCGTACACTAGTCTTGTATATCGCACCAATAAAGTCTCGATAACGTGTACATACTCGTCTCTCTCATACTTTATAAATGACCGCATCAAATTCAGAATCCCAAAAAAACTTTTTGTGAAACAAAAGGAAAAACATACGATAAGTACTTATAATGTAGTATTTATCTAATTAATGTATAAAAATCAATTAAAAATATTTTTTTACCTCAATCTCCTGATAGTAAAATTCCTTTGTTGCCTAAAAGATATTCTTTCATATATAACCATCAAGATCAATCTTTTCCTTAAATTTGGATGTCATGTTTCTTGAGCACGGTCCAGACGGAGTCAACCTAATATTAAAACTATTAATTTTATATGATTTTTTAAATTTAAACCTATAGTTTAATTATAAACATATGGTGTTTCATGTATTTTCACTTACAGATTATTGACAATTACTATGTATGTTCTTCCATCAGCTTCCTTAACTCTAAGTTGAAGGCTGCCTCCCTTATCTGCATCATTTACCTCTGATATCTTTGTCGGTATAGGGGTGGTGGATGGTGTAGTAGCAGGTACCGAAGGTGATGCCTCATCTACAAGTGTAGTAGCTGGTGGTACAACATCTGATTCAATTGCAGCTGCAAAATGTGATGCTTTACCTAGACAGTAACTAGCTCTTAATCATGGTCTGAGCCTTGGTCGCATCATATTCTGTTTTCTTTTTAGTGGCATATTTCAACCTAAAATTCATATTTGATTGAATATTCCAGAAATATAACAATTTCAATTCAATATTCCACATAATATATTGAAAATTCAATAATTGATTTGTTGAATATATTATTTTATGACAAACACAAATTAATCGCTATTAGCATTTAATTGTAAATCAAAATCATCATCATCGTCTTTTTCTGAAGAATTAGAATCAAACTCAAGCTCATATTTAGATCTCTTGACCTCCTCATCCTCTCCAGATGAAATTTCATCATATTCATTACTTAGATCGTTCAATGGTTCATTCTCGTCATATGTAACAGATGCATTTATTTCATAAAGATCTTCCTGAAAGGCTTCACTTTTAATTCTCTAATCTACTTTTCCATGTGATTCAAAAATACCTCTAGATTTAACTTTGCAAACGACCAACCAATCTTCCTTATCTCATTGTAACCTAGGAAAAGGTAAATAATACACTTGGATTGCTTGCATTGCCAACACGAAAGGTTCAAGTTGTCTAAATCTTCTTTGCTTGTTGATTTCAACTAGATTGTATTGGCTATGCATTTTCGTACCAACATTTGGAGTTAGATCAAACCAGTCACACTTAAATGTCATAATTCGCTTTATTGGCAACGAAGGGTACTCAAGTTCAAGTATCTCAATAATTTTACTATAGTAATCCATTAATTGTCCATTTATGCAAACTCCACTATTTACTGTTGCCATGCTATGACCGTGATATTTTGTATGATATTTATATCTATTAAGAAATATAAAGGATACAATTTAACAGTTCGCAAAGGTCCCTTCGCAAGATCACATATGAACTTGTTCTCTATTGGATTTTCTAAGGCCTACACAAAAGAAATTATCATATTAAACAGTATAATGTCATTTAAACACTTTAATCTTATAATTCAATCATTTCAATAATTGTAAGTGAAAACTTACATATTTTTCTAACCATCGAGGAAAGTATCTTCCAACTTCTTTATTGATATCATCATATGCTTTCTCAGGCATTAGCTTGCATAACCATTCCTTGTATAATATAAAAACATTATTATGTATTTCATTTGTGAATAACACTAAATTTCAACAAATAATCAATTTCAAATTATTGCAGGAAAGGTTGAAACTCTTGACAATTCAATAAAATGTAACCACGGGCAGCCTCAATTTCTTCCTCTATTAACATTCTTCTTATTGAACGTCCATATGTTCATCCAGGATTTGTGAAAATGGATAAGTTACCTTCAGCATAACTCGTTCCTCCCCCATCATCATTGCGAGGAACTTTTCTCTCTTTGTGTGAACATGTAGCTCAAAATAATGTGAACAAAATATACTTGCTTCTTTCACTAAATAAGCATTACATATCGAACCTTCAACTTTAGCCTTATTTTTGACTATTTTCTTCATATGATGCAAGTACCTACGTTAGCGAATAGGGTTATTACAATTTAGTTATTAAAACATGTTATTACTTCAATTACTATCATTTTTATTGAATTACCTCTCAAACGGATGCATCCATCAATATTGAATTGGATCGACAATTTTAGCCTCATGTGCTAAATGCATATATAGATGCTCTATACAGTTAAAGAAGCTTGGAGGAAAATTCCTTCTAATTTACACAAAATTATTGGAATTTTCCTTTCTTGTTTTTCCATTTCATCTAACTTGATTTCAGATGATGATAAGCTTTTGAAAAACAAAATTAATTCTATTATTACTTCCCAAATCTTATTCCCAATTTTTGGGCCAATTGGATAGGGACTAATTTCATTCTTTCAAAAATACGTAGCAGCTTCCGAAATGCAAATGGAATTGGCCTTTGCATAAACACATGTCAATCATGACTTTTCATCCCAAATAATTTGTATTTCCTCATGTCCACACACCTTGCTAAGTTTAAAACATAACCATCGGGAAACTTTAGACTTTTCAATCATTCACATAAATTTCGTTTTGTTTTTTGTCAAAAGTGTAACATACTTTCGGATATTTACTAATGCGAAGATCTTTATGTAACTTATTCCTTCTACAAAAAGTTTTCAAATCAGCTCATGATCCTCCCTTTAATATTCATTATGATATTGAACAAATTGTTAAAACTAATTTTTTTAATATGCATCACATCTAGATTATGACGTATCAAATTAGCTTTCCAATATGGCAAATCCTAAAAGATGCTTCATTTTCTACAACCAAAGTTTTTACTAATGCTTGTATTAACTTCATCAGCTTCAAATTTGTAACTGTCAACAACCTTAATTCATCAATCTCCTACAATATCTCTTCACCAGCTTTGTGAGAGAGAGGAGGTGTTTGTACTATCATATTCTTAATGAAATTTTGTTTATTGCATCTAAATGGATTATCTAGAGGAAGAAATTTCCTGTAGTTGACAAACCAACATGTTTTGCCCCTATTTGAAAGATAAAACGCATCAGAATCATTATTACAATAAGGACAAGCCAATTTTCCTGTTGTGCTCCATCCAAACAACATAGCATATGACAGAAAGCTCTCAACATAAAATTTTGTTTCAGAGACACATCATATGTCTCAACGCCATATTTCCATAGATGTTGCAGTTTAAATATCAATGGTTGTAAGAATACATCAATTTACGCTTTGGATTTGTAGGCCCTAGCACAATCACTGTTAAGAACATATATGCCTCATTTATACATATCCGAGGAGGCAAATTATAAGGAGTAATTGTGACTGGATATGATGAATATTATTGGTCGAATTGACCAAACGGTTGGAATTTATCCGTCGACAATCCTAGCCTAACATTTTGACTTTCTGCTGCAAACTTATAATAGGTGTTATTGAAATGTTTACATGCCAATGCATCTGATGGATGACTCATTATTCCATCTTCCTGTTCGTGTTCATTATGTCATCTCATGTGAGATGCAATAACATCAGAAGCATATAGTCTTTGAAGTCTTGGAGTTAGCAAGAAATAATACATCCACTTCCAGAGTACTAATTTCTTTTTCATAGAACGCTTTCTAGGTTTGAACCTAGATTGACCACAAAATTTGCACTCTTGTAATTCCACATCATCTCCCCAATACAACATACATCCCAATTTGCAACAATCAATCTTCTCAACAAGCAAACTAAGACCCCTAATAAATTTCTTCATATTGTAAAAACTATCAACCATTGTATGGTCAGGAGGTAATGATTCATTATACAATCTAAAAATTTTATCAAAACTATGATCAGAAATATGCCCTTCAAAATTCATATTCAATATTCGAGTAATTGAAGACAATTGAGTCATTGTCTCACAATTTGACCATAGTTCTTAGTCAACTGAGTGCAGTAAGTCAAAAAATTGTTTTGTATGTGGGTTTGGTTCTTCAAGATTTTCTATTTTTTCCTAAAATGTATAACCGACTGCATCATAAGTCATTTGCATGTAAGGATTTTCAATTGCGCCCATATTATTTTTTCTAAATCTAGTCCCCTCTTCAAACTCATATACATTAACTGACGAGTGTACTTCATTATCCTTTGTGGTGCTATAAATCAATGGCTCCCCATGTCGTATCCATATATAGATCTTATTAGCTTTCTTGAACAATTTGTGGGAATTAGTTATAATCTCTCCAATCTACATACGTCAACAGAAAATTTGTTCCTATTTTTTAACAAAAGTGAGATGTAGGTATAAACTTTCATTTCTTAATTGAGATTTTCTTTAGACAAATTTGATTGCATGATTTTTCTCATCATTAGACTTAAAACATTTACCTTTATAGCCAATGCCTTAGAGATTTCGTTTAATCTTACCAATTTCTAGCAATTGTTCTAATTTTTCTGTACCTCCATCTAACATTCTTGTTCCTTTTTCCGTACAGACCAACTTCAATTTTGTTTTACCAAGCTCATCTAATGTAAACAACATCTTTTTCTCTATATCTTGAATGATGTTCATTATGAAGAGGTTTTTCCTTCTTTAGCTTTTCATTTTTCTTGCATATTTGCACTCATTTTGTTTACATTAATTCATAGGCTTTATAGATATTCTCGTTTTTGTCATCATAACCACGTTCATCATTGTAATAATCTAAAGTTAGACTTTGAGCTGATTCACCTATGTTTTTTCCTGAAATTTTTTTATTTATCCACGTTTTCATCTTTAGTTTCTTCCTTCTTGGTTGCTATTAAGCAAGCAACTAGACTTTTGATGTATAAAGCAACCAATGCAGCACTACTAAAAAAATCTTCTTCACTACCATATTTATTTTTAGATTCATTGTCACTCCAAGTGCTTGTATAGGACTTCCCCTTTCTCTTCTTCAAAGTGTTAGCTCATTCCATTTACAAATGTACAAAACCTTGACATTCATGACATTGAATTTTCTTCACTTTTCTTTCATCTTTTTGAGTTTTAGCTTATTGTTTGTAATTACTGTTTGATTAGCTCCCACCATTTTGCCTAAAATCGGATATCCCTCTTCACTTTCTTCAACCATTTGTTGAAACTTCTTATAATAACTCCATATCCTCATTCTCATTGGATTCATCTTCCAATTTTATTCACGACTTTACCAATCTTGGCTTGCAATGTCAATCCTTTGATGCTCCACTATTTTCCCTCTAACAAATTCATCTCAGAATTGGTAAAAATTTCAATTATCTTATCCAATGACAATTAGTTGATATCAAAAGCTTCCTTGATTGAGGCAATTTTCGATATAAACCTCGGAGGCAATGATCTCAATGTCTTCTTAACCAATTTTAGGTTAAAGTACTTCTTCCCGAGTTGATGTGCTTGGTTCGTTATGTCACACTGTCTCTCATGGAAGTCTCCAGTAGTTTCACTCTCATCCATCTTCAGTTCTTCAAATCTCACTTGTAACATCTGAAGTTTTGAGCTTATCACAAATTTCGATCCCTTATGTATAGTTGCAAAGTGTCCCAAGCTTCTTTCAACAATTCATAAGCTGATATCGTAGCAAAGCGACATTCATCAATTGCATTGAAGATGGCGTGCAGGGCTTGAGAATTTCCAAGCTCTCTCTCTTCTTTAGCCCTTGTCCACTCAGATGCATCTTTAAGCACTGCTTCTCCCTTTTCATCAACCATCACTGGATGTGCCATGATATTTAAAACTGAGTTCCATACTTTTGTTCCTTATGCTTGAATGAATACTCTCATCCGTGATTTCCACGTAAGACAATTTGAACTATCTAACAAAGGTGGCCTGATGATTGAAGCCCCTTTTCTTATAGCCATAATTGCGAAATATGAACCTGCACCAACTTGACGTACCAAGTTCTAATTCGGTTACCCTCTCTAAGATCAACTGAAAATTGTCGAAGGGGTGTAGTAGTTTTAGAAAATCTCCTATTTGAACGTAGTTGTTTCTAGCACAATCAAAAAAAAAAAAGTTAAACACACAAATGCAAATCAACACTGAAATTTGGTAATGCAATTCAGCACACCTTATCTATGTCTACAGAGCCCTCATCCAACTTAATACTTTCACTTATGACAATAGTTTTATACAAGGCCTTACTGAACTGACTCACTCAACCCTCGAACTATCCCTCGTCCTTACTACCTGTGAAAATATTTCATACCTGATAACACAACCGACTCCTGTTAACCTTAATAGAGGATTTTCTCAAAAACTTTTTAACGAAAGACAATAAACAAACAATTCTAGTGATTATAATAAATAAGGAACAAAAATGAATACATTTAACATAGAAAGAAACTTTTCGATGAATTCAGCTAAAGAAACTTTTTTATGAATTCAGCTCTTTTAAAGATAGATCTGAAAGTTGTTTGATAAGATTACTTCAGTAGTCAGATCATAAAAATAAATCAACAAAAAGAATTCATGGCTGCATTAGGAAACATCAACCATAACTGAATAAGGAGAACCATAGCTCCACTGAAGCCACGCAAGAGCCACACATGAAATCAGTCAACAAAACCAGACCTTTAATTGACATTAAAAAGTGGTACAAAGATACCCAGCTGAATCACTCTATTGTCGACTGAAAAACCACGACTGCCTACTACCTAATAAATCAACCACCAAAAAAAAAGGGACATACTACAACCAACAACTCCAGACCAAGAAAAGAATCACGACAGAATGCCACATAACAACCACACTTAAAGAGCTCACAGCTGAAATCAATCAACCACCAAACAAAAGAACACCCAGCCTTGAACCACACACACAAAGATCTCTCATGAAAAAATTCAATCCCCAAAAATTAGACCTACAAGTGCTCATGGAAATCAACAACATTCACGTAACCTGCTAGAGGTCTTTACTAGATAGAGTTCTAACTCTATACGTTTTTGCAAGATAGCAAATTTTTAAAATTCAACCTTCGGATCATATAGAGATCCAAGGTATATTCTATCCCACCTTGATTTGGATTTTAAACTAATCAACATTATTTTGAAGGTCTCATTAGCAAAAAATGTCAAAAACAAGTAATAAGATATATAACATATATCTTAACGCATTCCTTAGTCATAATGTGCTCAAGATGTGTATAATATTAAAACTAAAACTTAATCACGTTTGGTAAGCTATTTTTACATGAAAAGAGAACATTAATAGGCATTGGATAGGTAATCTGAATCGAATGATTTTGCATCTCATACCACATTGAATAGAGTTTAAATCTAATTACATAAAGGACGAAAAAATAATAGCATTGTTTAATTTTCTAATCTTTGGCCTTTACTAATTAGATCATATGTATTAATGTAATAATCAGACTTACCAAGAAAAATATGTATTCATTGACATATATATGTGAAAATTGCCTAGCAATTTATATATATATATGTCCAATTGCCTAAACTTACAAAGAAAAATATGTCCAATTGATTGGACATATATATATGAAATTATCTAACCTCAAGTCCCCAAAAATTTATGTTTGATTTTTCAAATTAAGGATTATGATGATTGATTTGTTTGATTTGTTGTTCATTTCATTGATTTGGATTCATCTAGGTGATTGAGGCTAAAACTATTTCTGTATACCTTTTTTATCATGATGATTAATTTGTTTGATTTGTTATTCATTTCATAGATTTGGATTCATCTGGGTGATTGAGGCTCAAACTATTTTTATATACTTTTGTCAACTTAAGGATCATGAAGAAAATTTTTTGGATTCATCTGGGTGATTAGGCAATTTTCATATACATATTTATATATATACGTATATATATATATATATATATATATATATATGTATGTATGTATGTATGTACCAATGGTTAGGCAATTTTCATATAAATATGTCCAATCAATTGGACCTATTTTTCTTGGTAAGTTTAGGCAATTGGACATATATATATGAAAATTGCCTAATCTCAAGTCCCTAAAATTTTATGTTTGATTTTTCAACTTAAGGATTATGATGATTGATTTGTTTGATTTGTTGTTCATTTCATAGATTTGGATTCATCTAGGTGATTGAGGCTAAAACTATTTTTGTATACCTTTTTTATCATAATGATTAATTTCTTTGATTTGTTGTTCATTTCATAGATTTGGATTCATCTGGGTGATTGAGGCTAAAACTATTTTTATATACTTTTTTCAACTTAAGGATCATGAAGAATTTTTTTTGGATTCATCTGGGTGATTAGCCAATTTTCATATATATATATATATATATATATATATATATGTACCAATGGTTAGGCAATTTTCATATATATATGTCCAATCAATTGGACCTATTTTTCTTGGTAAGTTTAGGCAATTGGACATATGTATATGAAAATTGCCTAATCTCAAGTCCCCAAAATTTTATGTTTGATTTTTCAACTTAAGGATTGTGATGATTGATTTGTTTGATTTGTTGTTCATTTCATAGATTTGGATTCATCTAGGTGATTGAGGCTAAAACTATTTTTGTATACCTTTTTTATCATAATGATTAATTTCTTTGATTTGTTGTTCATTTCATAGATTTGGATTCATCTGGGTGATTGAGGCTAAAACTATTTTTATATACTTTTTTCAACTTAAGGATCATGAAGAAAATTTTTTGGATTCATCTGGGTGATTAGGCAATTTTCATATATATATATATATATGTACCAAAGGTTAGGCAATTTTCATATATATATGTCCAATCAATTGTACCTATTTTTCTTGGTAAGTTTAGGCAATTGGACATATATATATATGAAAATTGCCTAATCTCAAGTCCCCAAAATTTTATGTTTGATTTTTCAACTTATGGGTCATCATGATTAATTTGTTTGATTTGTTGTTCATTTCATAGATTTGGATTCATTTGGGTGATTGAGGCTAAAACTGTTTTTG
>JAOSBN010000007.1:29222003-29235970 GCA_027563595.1 Erythroxylum suave
TTGATTTTTCAACTTACGGATCATGATGATTAATTTGTTTGATTTGTTGTTCATTTCATAGATTTGGATTCATTTGGGTGATCGAGGCTAAAACTATTTTTGTATACCTTTTTTATCATGATGAGTGTTTGATTTGTTATTCATTTCATAAATTTGGATTCATCTGGGTGATTGAGGCTAAAACTGTTTTTGTATATCTTTTTCAACTTAAGGATCATAATGAAAATTTTTTGGATTCATCTAGCTGATTAGGTAATTTTCATATATGTGTTCAAGTCTCCAATATTTTATGTTTGACTTTTCAACTTACAGATCATAATGATTAATTTGTTTAATTTGTTGTTCATTTCATAGATTTGGATTCATCTGTTGATTAAGGCTAAAACTTTTTTGTATACCTTGTCTTTTTGTAAGCCTTGAATGACAGAATGAAAACAATCTTTAAGGACAAGAAATAGACAAGTTCTGATAGAAAATCGCTAGTATGTGTTTTTTTCTAATAAGTTCTGATAGACATAATCATTTTTTTTACGTCTTGTTTTCTAATTTTTTAAAAAAGTTGTATCGAATAAATCACTAAACTTATGTAATATTTAACAAGTCACGCAATGTGTATAAATTATTTGATAAATTAAGTGACGAATTTAAACTAATATCAATTGATACTGAGAGATTCCACATATTCTCACTTTTCATGAATTACATTCATAGGCAACTATAAGTCTTCAAACCTATTAGTCATCATTGGCGCCGATTTAACTATAATGTTTGATAGGTAGGTATCGTGGTTTTATTGTATTGCATTTGGAATCTCAAGCTTAGATTAAGGTCTAATCACTAAGGATAATAAGTAGAAGACACATCACGCATGCATAAAAGGGGATTTCGTGACGGCCTGCCCACCCTTTTTTTCATTAGAAATTAGAAGCCAAGCCATAGCCATGATCATCTACTTGTCCTGCCAATGAAGTTCGATTCTGAAGTCAATCTATGACTTTGATGGCAGACTACTTGTTTTTATTTTATACTTTTTTTTGGGACCTAGCTATCACTTTGTAAGAGTAAGCGAGCGCATAGGGTTAGGGAATGACCTATAAAATAAGAAGCATTTTGCTTGGCACTACAAGTACAGGCAGCTCTTTATCTTAGGCCTTTTTGATTAGATGTTAATTAATGGAATAGAGTGAAAAGTTGTTTGAGAGGGATGAAAGGCTTCATAATGTAATGTAGTGAAATGTTGTTTGAAAGATGGATGAAATAAAATGTAATGTATAACAAATGACTATTATACCTCTTATATTAAAATGATTATTGCAAGAGGTTTAACGCTATAATTTTAAAACATAAATCATGTCTAATTATAAAGTCTTGGTTGTAAACCGTGACAAATTTTTTTTTTATTTTCTATTTTAAAGTAATAAAAATTTTATAAATTATATAAATACATTATTATTAATTATTTAATAAATTTTATTCTATTTTATGTTATTTATATTTAAAAATTATTTATTTATATTTTTATATAGAAATATATACAAACAATCAAAGAATAATTTTTATGTATTTTCTATTTTTCATTAATTAAAATTTTATTAAAATTTTATTTTATTATTAATTATATACAATTTTTATTAATAATATAAAATATTATTATTAGCGTAAGGAGAAATAATATAAAAATATTATTATTTATATACAATGAGTATGGAGAAAGGGGGTTAGGGTTAGAAGAAATAATTGGTAATAAGAAAAATTATTGAAGGTATATTAGTTAATATATATTTATTATTTTACGTTTCATCCTAAATCCCCAAAATCGAAGGTTTTTATTTTCATTGTTTAGGATGGAATGGAACGTAACATAAAACCCTTCTCTATTATCCAATTAAACCTACAATCGTATCTAGGTTGTTGTTTAATAAGAATGTTAGGATACATGTTTCTAGTTATTACACTTAAGAGAAAATATTTTCAATGAATGTTTGTTAATGGTTGCAATTTTATGTCGATGATCCATATTAGCGTGATAACATCGGTGACCCGAAAACCAAGGTATTTTTCCATTAATTTTTCAGATTCAATTATTGCTTTCGATTTGCGATTTTTTCTTTTACTTCTTTTTATATATTGCATGAATTAAAATTCTCCCTAATTTCGTTACTTTGTTTCATTTGAATTCATAATTTCGTTGCCGTTAAGATTCCTCGTGGGAACGATATTCACTTACCGCTACTTCATTAAAATTTATTAATGGAAGTAATTTCTTTTGAATTTGGTTGCAGGCGACAGCAGTACCACAACTTTTAGTGACGAATATTTTGAAACATCACAATATGTTGCCTTTTGGCGATTTTTTTTGTTGCTAAAGAAAGCTTCGCCAAAAGGTTATATTGTTGTAGTGTGAAAATGAAGATTAAATAAAGACAAGATGAAAAAAATTCTCTTTTAAAGAGATATATCGCTATGTAAGTGACCATATACGGTGTACAAAAACTTGTTTCGTGATATAAAAAAGAAAAGACTAAGTCCAAAAGTCAAGAAGAATAGAGAGAGGATAAATAGTATTATAATCTAGTCCTTGTTGATTGTTTGTTTATTGTGATATTAACTTTAGTTTAAATCATGAACTTTTATGAGACAACTTATTATTGGGAGACGAGAGATTTTTTTTAAATAAATCCTTATTTAGTTTATTGGCCCTCGGCATTAGAGGGTTTGTCATTAATGTAAATCTTAGTGTTTGCTTTATTTTTAAAATTTCTTGTTCTCATATTGTTTTGCTGTTGTTTCTTGTTATTCACATTTAGCTAATCTTTTAAAACGTTTTAAAGGACGACGTCGTCCCACTTAAATTTTTTTACCATCAAAACATTCCGCGACAAGTAAACAATTCGTCGAGGAAAGCAAAACTTTTACTTACGATATACAAAAATCGTCACAAAAAGGTTAGTCATAAGGCAAAAATGACATAGTTCCATTTATTCTGATAAGACACAATTTGCAATGTTAAATCTATTCAGTGTTAAAGGGCTTACCAATTAGCAACGAAATTAAAAATCATCGTCAATTGCCATATATTTAGCTGCTATGATTATAACTTTCACTAAATACCACGCTCGGGCAATGAATTACTTCATACTATCGCAAAATGTACAACAATATGCGACGAAAATGAAAATCATTGCCAAAAATTTCTGCTTTTGGAGACGATTGAAGGAATCGTCACCAAAAGTTTGATTAGGCGAAGAATTTAGAAAAACGTCACCAAAACCCTTCTTCATTCTTCTTTAAACCCTGACCCTTATTTCCAAACCTTTCTTCCTCTGTGGTCTCGAACAACTCTTCCCAAAACCAGCAATTGTCGACATCTTATGCACGTATTAAAGCTATTCACTTGATCGAAACATGGTTCGCAAAGCTCTAACTTCTTTCTTACTATGTTCTGTATTTTCATTTAAGCTGATCTTCATTTTATAAATCTATTATTGACTAGATCGGCCCTTTGATTGACAACTTTCTGTGATAAGGTTGTGATATTTATGTTTCTACAATAGATCTGGACATTGTTTGTGTAGATCTATATAGATCTATACATTATTCATTTTTTGCAGTGTTGAAGTTGATTTCTTTATCTTTCGTAATTGTTTTTTTATTTCTTTGTGTTATGTTATTTGCACATTGTCGTTGGAGAGCGTGGACTGTGTTATTGTTAGTTATAGAAGGGAAAACATATAGTTTGCATTTGAATCTTGGAATATCATTGTCATATCTGTAAGGTGTTCGATGATATTTCTGTTATGATTTGCATATCAAAAAGTGTTATACTCAATTTAATATCTACTGAATCTTCTAAACTTGTTTCTTGATGGTTTTAGGTTCTCTATGATTGGAAGTAGCATTGAATGTGTTAATGTTAGTTATGGAAGGGACAACATATGAATTGTATTTAAATTTTGGGATGAGTTTGTCATGTCTGCAAGGTGTTTGATGATATTTATGTAACGATTTGCATTTAAAAGGTGTTATACTGTAGGCAATCCATTAGGTTTTAAACCTTAGCAGTTTCATTTGTCATCATAATTGGACTTAAACATATTATCGTTTTATTCTAAATCAACTTTGAAAGCATTTTCCTTTAAACATTATTAATAAAGGAATGTCGACATAGAGATTAGTTCACGATGGCCCTAATTCATTCGGTTGGGAGGAATGTGGCAAAATTGTCCTTACTGAATAAACTGAAGCTGAAAAAGAAATCTCCCGTATCAGACGAATTCCTCATAAACCTTCCATGGCCGATCTTCTGGAATAAGGTGTTTAGTATCATCCGAACAACGTCACTTCCCTTATTATGTACATCTCATTTCCTTTTATGAAGCTATTATATATATTCACGTTTGATGGTTTATACCACATGTTGTTTGAAGCTACCTTCAGTCTTGAATTTGACATGTATGTCCGTGGTAGCGGGAGCACTTTCACAACAGTCAGTGAAGGAAAATCGGTTGATTTGGCAAATTCATCAATTTCAAATACTTCGTCTGCTCGTGTACGTATGCATGTCACCCAAATTTCAGTTTATTTAACGGTTCACTAATATGATGATATCTAACTTCTATACTGATTATGTTTTAGGTTCTAAATCCAGCGATCATTTCATTGCATCCTCTTCAAATTTGGAGATAGAAAAAAAGCTATTGGAAGATGGTATGTCAAACCCTACTATAGTTAAGGGAAAAGCTATTACTGTTTCAATTGGTGCATTCGAACATACAAGGGCCCTTCTGGGGAATCTAGATATTGAGGACTCAATTACCTTAACCGAATCTCATGTCACTTGGAATCCAAATAAATAATTATATCATTGTCAGTTAGCAAGTTAATCAATAGAACTCAACTTTAAAATTTAGTTCTTATTGTATCAACAATAGTTTGCCAAACAACATATGTATTACTTATGGGTCAATTTGCGAACTATTGAATATTGACTGTTATTGTTCCAGTTCTATGAGTGTATGAATTGGATTACTTCTAATTCAAAGTTCGTACTACTCCATATATCATTTTATTATATTGATAAAATAATTTAAATTTTTATTATCTAATTATTCGATTTTAATTGATACTAAAGATTAACTAATGTTAGCTCCATAAGCCATATGTTGTCAGTTTTTTTAAAAATTACGTTGATAAAATTATTTTAAATTTTTATAACTAATTTTTTCAATGATAATAAATACTAATGATTAATATTGATAGTACTGTTTAACACTTGAAATTATGTGGTGAGTTTTTCTTCAATAATACATTGTAAACATTCAAAACAAGTCTCCAATAAAACATATATTAACTATGATAGATTATAAAAATGTTAGTTTAATAATTTATAAAAATGTCAATCATTTAGTGACGAATTACAGAAATCCTCACCAAATGTACACATTTAGCGATGAATATTAGAATTCGTCACTGAATGCGAAACATTTAGTGACGATTAAAAAAATCCATCGCTGAACGCTCGACATTTAGTGAAGAGGAAAAAAACCGTCCCCACAAGTATAAACTTTTGCGACCAAATAGAACTTTCGTCGCTAAATTCAGGACTTTTAGTTACAAATGTTTGTATAAGTCGCAATATGTTTGACTACTTATGGTAACGTTTTAGTAAATCGTTACCATTGTGATTTTTAGCGATGAATATGTGACATCGTCACCCATACCCCGTACTTTGGTGATGATTGTTCACAATCTTCACTAATTATACAACATTATGCGACGATTTTAGTATTTCGTCACTAAAGGTTTTCCTTTTAGCGACGCTTGTTGTTGTCGTCAGTAAATTGCAACTTTTAGTGATGAATATTTTGAAATGTCGCAATATGTTGCCTTTTGGCGACGAAATTTTTTTCGTCACTAAAGAAAGCTTCACCAAAAGGTTATATTGTTGTAGTGTGAAAATGAAGATTAAATAAAGACAAGATGAAAAAAAATCTCGTTTAAAGAGATATATGGCTATGTAAGTGATCGTACACGGTGTACAAAAACTTGTTTTGTGATATAAAAAAGAAAAGACTAAGTCCAAAACTCAAGAAGAACAGAGAGAGGATAAATACTATTATAATCTAATCCTTGTTGATTGTTTGTTTATTGTGATATTAACTTTAGTTTAAATCATGAAATTTTATGAGGCAACTTATTATTGGAAGACGAGAAATTAGCTTTTTTTTTATAAATCCTTATTTAGTTTATTGGCCCTCTGCATTAGAGGGTTTGTCATTGTAAATCTTAGTGTTTGCTTTATTTTTAAAATTTCTTATTTTCATATTGTTTTGCTGTTGTTTCTTGTTGTTCACATTTAGTTAATCTTTTAAAGAGTTGTATATTTGTTTCCCAAAAAAGAGTAATGCTTGGAAGTTAGGAGAGGGTTCAACAACAATTTGATTAAATTCAACATAGATAAAACATGAAATTATCAGGCATATCAGCAAACCTTATCTTCCAAGTTCCAACAATTAGATAGAGAGAGAGAGAGAGAGAGTATCATATCCTTAAAATACATGAAAACATCTTGATAAAATAATAAAAGAATTAAAGTTGGCAACAGATTAGATTAGACCCATTTCTTTTAACTCAAAACTTGTTACTTTGAATCAAAATATAAGTTAACTTTAGATTGCATAATATCTTTAAATAAAACTCGAATACAAGATTCTATGTTGTAGAAATAACTGCAGTTATTACAAAATTGCATTTGTTACTTATAATTACAATTATATCATTCATAATTATTATATGATCTGAGAGGAGGTTGGTGTAGGGGCACAATACCGGGTCATATTGGATCCAAACAAGCTCGACGTGGTTGGTGGTATTAGTGCATACCAGTTTGTAACTGGGATCGTGGACGTGGCCCTGAGAAAACCCAACTTCGGTCTTCACTACTCCGACGACGCTTGAAAGTCTAACTCAACGAACCAGAAGCAGCCAGCTCCGAATTGAGCGAACTCGTGAGATGGGTTATCAGGTCTATTCGTATCGGGCTGGAGGGCCAGGTTGGTTGAGTTGGAATTGGCCATTGTGTAGCATCGTTCTAATGTGGAGTTCAGAGTACGTACAGAGAAATGGAGAACGGGAAGAAGCATATAAATACAGGAGCCTAGGGTGATTGAGTTGGTGGGGGGTAAGGCAAAGGATTAAAAGGTTCTATATTTGAATTCGTATAAGATTTACTTAATGCGAAATATCCGATTGATGTGATATACAAATTATTGTGTCAATCCAAAGATTTAGTGCGCATTCAAAAGATAACAACTATAAATTCCTCCGTTCTAAATCAAAAAAGTAGAAATGCAGGAGTCAACTGGTTGGATGTATCTGATTGTGGTGGGAGTTTTAGGACAAATTCGGCATTCTAATCTATCTCCTATGTTTTATGTGTAAATGGTTATTTTCAAAGCGATTTCAAAATTTTAAAAATTTTAATTTAGTAATTATTCTTTGTAAAAATCACTTCAAAAAATTATTTTTTACTAATATAAATAATAGATAGACATATTTAGTGGATATACCAATAACTTGATGGAAAAAGTTTAGAGGACTTAAGAGAACAATAAAGACCTCTTTACATGAGATCTTTTATCTAAACCTTAATATGTCAAAGTTTTCTATTATCGATCTTGTCCTTGGTAAGTTTCAGCAAACGTGTATCATTCTTGATTATTTCACCTCAATTCGTCTTAGGCTCTTTTTTTGTTTTCTTCCTATAGTTTCTAAGTACTATTTTTTTCACATCTTCCCATTAGAGTATTAAGGTGTTTCCTTTTAATATGTTTGAATCACCTAAGTCTCGTCTCTCTTAATGTATCATTAGTATTTGTCATCTTTAATTTGTCGCTTACCAATACATTCTTGATCTTATTTTTCTAATAAGGATACACATTCAACGAAGCATCATTATCTCTGTCACCGTTAGCTTACAAAATCCTAATTATTTGATGGGCAATACTCTACCTCATATCACATAATTAGCCTAATATTAGTTCAAATTTTTAAAAATATCCTAAAATATTTTAAATTTTATATTTTAATAAAACTAATCAAACAGTAATTATTTCATTACTTATTATGTCATATTAGTATTTTTATTACGTGATTGTTACATCTTTTTGTTTTTTAAAAAAGCCTCATTATTAGTCAGGAGCAAGAATTCATAATATTGGCCCTCTCCTATTAGATGTTGTTTATATTATAGTTACATCTTTTTGCTAAATGGAGAAGCCAAATGGGAGCATAATCTCATCCCAAGTCACAAATATGAAATTAACCGTTAGCCGTAAGGCATAAATCACTTCACACATCTTCCCTGAGTTAAAATCAATCAAATCACTTGCTATACTCTGGCCCTCAAGCTTGAACTGGAAACTAAACACATCTCCTGGAGAGACACCCCTTAGAAAATTATGATCGTCTCTACAAAATGGCTCCTCCTCCAACAAGTGACCATGTAGCAGACTATGTTCAGAGGATTGATTCTAGGTCACCTCTAGCAACCTCTACAACAACAATATTCAATACAAATCTCGCCAGACGTGGAGTTTGGAAAGATTTAGTAATACGCAGTCTTAACCCAAACTAATAGAGAGGTTACTTCTAAATGACCCACGTGTATAAATGAAAATAAAAATAAACATACTCAAAAGAATACAAATAAAAAATAAATAAACAAAATAAAATAAAAAATATTAGATAAAAATAAAAATAAAAATAACAATAAATAATATTAAAAGAAACAAAAGAGATAAAATAAACTAAAATTATTATTTAAAAATCATAGTAACACTAATAATCATATATACTAATACCATTAGAAAGAATATTAAATATTATAAATATTCTAATAATAATACTAACAACAACAACAAAAACAAAAACAGAAACAATAATAATAATAATACGAGTAATACGTAATTACCACTTAGGCTAACCACAATAGGCAATAGGTAAAATTAAATATACGAGAGCTACGTCCCATGATTTCTTTACGAGGAGTCTTTTACCTAAATCCTAGCAAACTAAAGTTTTCTATTATAGATCATGTCTTTGGTAAGGTCAAACATTAGCCAATCATTCTTGATTACTTTCCCCTAATTCTTCTTAGGCCTCCATATTTTCTCTTATAATCTCTAAGTACGATCCTCTCGCATCCTTTTACTGGAGCGTCTGGGTGTCTCTTCTAAATATGACCAAACCACCTAAATCTTGTCTCTCTTAATTTATGCATAATATTAATTACCTTTATTTTGTCCCTTATCATTACATTAATGACCTTATCCCTTTAGTAAGATTGCACATCCAACAAAGCATCCTTATCTTCGTTCACTACACGAAAAATGAAGTTTAGAGATGGAAATTACCAACGGAAAACTTATACATTTCGTCGGTAAGCTAAGTTAACAACGGAATTTACAAATAGACAAAGGTGTTGGAGAAACGACCATAGGTAATAATTTGGGACGAACCACAAATTTTTCATCGCAAATTTAGACAAACATTTTGTGTTACTATCAGTGAATATACCAACAGTTATTTTGTGTTATCGGTAAGTTTAGCAAGGGAAAGATTGTTTCGATCGGTAAATTTACCGACAGAATTGGTTATTCCATCGATAAGTTAACGACAACATTATCGACGGCTCTTTATTATCTATTAGTAAATCGAATAGATTTTACTAACAAACTTTGTTTTTCCATCAGTGAATTTAGTAAAACTATTTTTTATTTTTCCCTGCATTTAATTTTATTTGATAATCTTATGGTTGATGCATGATTTATACAATTATCAGTTATCTGCTGATAATACCTTGATTTGTTTCTACATTTAATTTGTTAAAACAGAAAGTTGATTGATAATATAAAGTAAAAATTATCTTAATTAATAATAAAAATTTATTTTTTACGTAATAAGTATTTAATTCATACGAAATGACTACTAGTATGCTATTCATTTAGTAACCATAGATGCTCTAACTGTTGCGATGAGATGCTCCTCCTCCTCTTCAACTCACCCACCTCATTACAGAGCTAAATTATATACTCCATCGACTGTTGCAACTGAGTTGCCAATATCTGTACTGTGCTCCGAAGTTCATGGACTTCATTGGGTATGACTCGCCTACTAGATGTTGTTATACTGAATGTGGAGGATTACGAATAACATATGTTCGCAAATAAACCTAAGCAGAATATGCTTTTACAACGGTCCCTACTACCCACTATATTAAGATAGGTTTGACTCTTATTAATTATAGTTTATTATCACTAGCTATAAACATATTAGCCACTTAACTTCCTAGCTCACCCCTCAATTTTTTACTCCTCAGGTGCAATAATCAGCAGATCATTGAACCTTATAGAAACTTTGGCAAATCTTCAAGAAATATATATTATATATATAACTAAGTTAGTTTGGATCATTTTTGGTAACTTTAGAAGCGTATCAGCATAAGCATTTCTGATTGTAATTTTGTAATTATGTTACTAATGTGGTTTTTTGTGTGATTAGAGTAATGTACCTACTCTGTTTTAATTGAAAAATGAATGACAGCAAGCGTTGAAGAATTCCTTCTATTCATGTATAATTTTTATTATGTCGATTTTGCTATATTTTTCAGTTAAGAACAAAATTTATAGTTGATGAAGACTTTTGAATAGATTTTTCTAAAGCAAATTGGTTAAGTTGGGAGTTTGTATGTATGGTTCATGTTTGTTGGACTTGGGTCTTCTGTTTTATAAGGAAAGTATATTAACACATGAGAGAAAATAAGAGAATAAAAGATTAAAAATGTGATCTGAAACTTTAAGGAATAAACTATATTGATTTAGGCAAAATTAGGCAAGTGGTCTTCATAAAAGTTGTAGATCATTCTCTTGTCTTTCTAATGGTATAAAGCTTGTAATTTTTGGACTTCGGATGCAAAAGATATGGCCTTTATAAGATAGCGTTGTTGGTATTGGAAAAGGTTGTAGCACAATTTCTCGTAGAAAATGATATTTTGTACTTCAAGGAATAAACTGTAAGAATCTAGGTAGAATTAGGCTAAGTTTCTTTGTAAAAGTTGTAACTTATCTTGTTAGTTTTTCAACGACATAAAGTTTCTGATTTTTGGACTTCTGGATTGAAAGTTATGAAGTATTCAAGTTGGAATGTGCGACTAAGCACGACTACAACAAACTCAATTTTTTCGCTACTGTTCACCATTCATCGACGATCGCGACACCCTTGTCTCACAGGCATAAGAAATGAAAACTCATGCCTGTGACTCTTTTGTTGACATCTCTCATGGCCATGAGAAGTTCGTCACACCCATGACTTTTGCTCTTCTGCATTTTGTACTTTACTTTGTTTAATTCAATTGCTAATTCTTCTTTTAACATCCAATGAAAGTTATTTTCATGTCTAATTTATTTTATACTATATTTTTTTTTCCTATTTAGTTGTTCTACTCCCACCAAGAATTTTTTTTAATCCTTGTATTTTGATATAAATATATGTATATAATTAATTTTATTATAATAATACTTAAATTTTGGCCCATTGATGCCACGAAAAAAGGAACCGAGATCTGGGGATAAAATTTTTTAATTAAACTCCAACAATTATCAACTCACAATTTTGAATTTTTACTCATGATGAAACGCCATTAAATTTTCATTTAATAATTCTAACTTCCGAAAAAGTTCGAGGTCTAACACAACCAACGTATCCAAAAAGTTGTTTACAAAGAATTCTCAAATTCTTTCAAAGATTAATCCATATTTCTTTATCTAAAACTTGATCTAAAATTATTTCAAATATTCTTTAAAGAGCGTTTTAAAGATCAAAAGAGTTCTTTTTTAAATCAAAACAAATTTCCACTTAGTAATAAAAATTTATGTATATGTCTTTTATGCAAATTATCATACAATGATTAATCCCTTAATTTATTAAAATAACAAAAGTAAAGTTACAAAAAGGATTACAATAATTTGAATAAATCTTGGTATGCTTGATTCCTCCTAGTTGTTGATTCTTTGCTTGAATTACATATGTAACTCACTTTGTTCATTTTGTTCGACCATTGATTATTCAATTTATTCAATTAACTCCTTCGCTCACTTCGCTCTTTGATTAAACATTATCATTTACATATTTCTTGTTTCTATTATAATAGCTAATATTATCAATGAAAACAAATTCATTAATAACAATAACATGATATGTTATCATCGAATCATGAGGTTGGTCTCTACGGTCCACATATACATTATTAATAAAAATTCTAGGAGCAAAAAACCCTTATGTTTTGTCAAAATCTCTAAGGATGTCATCTAACCAACTAAATTGTGATCGCTACTAATCAAACTTTACTTTCTATTACTCAAATATTCAAACTAATTAAATCAAGAAAATATATTTCATTAAAATTATTTCATCATTATTTTGATTAAAATTAAATTTTTAAAAAGTAAATGAGATATAACAAGAAAAAAAGAAGATAAGAGAATCATCATTTATTTTATTTAGGTTAAAATAAAAAATTCAAAAAAGGACACTAATATATCAAATATACTAAAAATGCTTAGATTAAATGGAGTGATGTTACTATTCCAAAGAAGTTTAGAGGCCTTGGTAACATCTCCATTTCAACTATGCAGAATGTCTTAATATGTAAGAGACTATGGAAATATATACTGATTCGAATGCCTTGTGGATTAAATGCATACATGAATATTACTTGAAGCATACTAACTTTTGACAAGCTAATTTTATAAAAGAAGGTTCTTGGATTCTGAAGCAGATGGTGAAGTTAAGGGATGTTATATATCCTTGTATTAAACACAAAATTGGTAATGACGAAAAGACATGGGTTTGGTGTGACAATGGGCTTCCTAATAGTCCTCTTGTACAAGTTTCTGATAATGGGTTTCTTAATGGTCCTCTTGTACAAGTTTCTAAACTTCAGGGGCTAAGGAATAGACTACCACTAAATTCTAAGGTTTCATAACTGATTGAGAATGGTGCGTGGCAAGGCAATTTCAAAGGCTTTCGCTCTCTTCTGGATTACTTACCTCTGCTAAATGAGGTAGAGAATAAGTATGTCATCACCTAGGGGCTTAAACCGAATGGTACGTATATCCATTCTTGTTACAAATTGTTTGCCATCTCTCGTACTGTGGTCCCTTGGTTTAATCTCATATGGAAGAACACTATTTGCCCCAAGGCCTCCTTTATCACTCAACTGACAATCAAGAATAGGTTAAAAACCTTCAGTCAATGGAAAGGCAGTGTAAATGACACATGCCTCCTCAGTAATATAATTGTGGAGGATAGAGATCCTCTCTTCTTCCTATGCAATTTCTCCAAGGCTATTTGGAGCCCACGACTGCATCTACTATCGGATAATAATGGTTGCTACGATTGGGAACAAGTGTTGAATTGGGGGTTACTTGCAAATCACAAAAAAGGAGTCCCTAATGCCACACGCTTCCGAGCAACCTTCACCATTAGTATCTGCAACATTTGGCGAAACAACAGGAGATTCACTGCCTTGAAACAGGAACCATGTCATATTGCGGACCAAGTAGTCAATCAGAACAGAGCTTACATATATGCTCAAAATGCGCAGCATCATCTTTTTATGGAAATACGATGTAGATGGAGTTTCTAGTCTTTTTTTTTCCTTTTTGGTTACTCACACCATTGACATCTTATATGCCATTCTTCTTATAGCCTGTTTGGTTTACGAAATGGAATAGATAAGGAATAGAATAGTTATTCTTTGGAATAGAAAAGACGAGGAATAGAATAGAATGTGTATTACTTTGTTTGGTTTAAGACATGGAATAGATAAAGAATTTATATTCCATTGTTTGGTTTGAAAATATAAACTTGGAATAGGAAAGGAATAACTAACTAAAAGACCAAAGTAT
>JAOSBN010000007.1:29236070-29275115 GCA_027563595.1 Erythroxylum suave
TTGCAAAATTGAGACTAGAGATCTTGTAGCCTTTGCTGCCTTTTCTATCTTCTCAGATTCTTCACCAAGAGTCAGTCATTTCCCTCTCTTCTGCTCATTTTGTCGGAGAGTTAATATCCTTAGTGATCTTTTTGACTTTTTGACTTTCTCAAAATCAAGTGTCTTTGCCTTCCTTTTCAACGACACTTGTTTTTTAGATAGATTCAGCTGGCTTTCTTTTCTTTGCAACATTTTCTCAGCTTCAGCTGCTACCTCTGATGGTTTCTACTTTTCTTCTATAGCCATTCTTCCAGACGATTGGGGTTTCTTCTTTTCTTTGGCAGTAACAATCCCACTCACGTTGCGTCTGACAGTGTGCTCCCCCTCAATCCTTGCTCTCGCCATAGAAGTCGTACTCAATCTCATTCTACCGATGGTTGCGGCATTAATAACGCTTTTAATATTCATCTTCATTTTGTTTCCTTTGTCAAAAAGAATTCCAGAATCTATGAAGATTCTTGTCAACAACATGCCATATGGAAATGCATTAGAATCCTTCTTCGTCTTTATCGTGTATCTCAAAATCATATATGGAAGATTTATATCCTTATGATTGAGTAAATAGAACAGGCATTGCTCGTCTATCATTGTAACAACGTTCCTCAAGCTTGTTCTTAGTAGAATGCAATGAAAAAATATGTTGTGTAGAACCTTAGCCTTCGGAACAAGGTTCGATGACTTCTTGTCCTTTGGGTCACTACTTCTTATTCATTTGTTATTCATTTGTTGTCCTCTTATTCATTTGTAGTTTTCTTATTCATTTGATGTTTTCTTATTCAATTTTTATTTCATTCATCAACTGAATAAAAATTCATTCACTTTGATTTTTTCTAAAATTATGATTATTTGTTATCATCAAAAAGGGGGAGATTGTTAAGTCAAGAGGACTTTACGATGATCGATTTTGATGACAATCAAATAATAATAATGTTATAAACAAATGAACGTTTTGATAAGTGTGTTAAGTGTGCAGACAAAGTCAATATAGATGCAAGTCAACACAGACGCAAGACAATATAGATACAGAAGAGAACACAGACGCAAAGTCACAGACACAAAGTCAATACAGACGAAGTCAATATAGTCGCAAAGACACAGACGCAAAGATACAGACATAAGACAATACAGTAGCACGTTAGACAGTTACTTAGTTGGAGTTAGTTACAGAACTCAACTAAATGACGGTTATCAAGAATCAAGAAGTAGTTATCAAGGATCAAGAAGCAGTTAGAGACTTAGGCTATAAATACTAATCTTAGTCAAAGCTTTCAAGCTAATGAATCTTACAAGTCTTACAATTTTGAGAAATCAGTGATCTTTGAGTGCTTACTTAGAAAAGAGAAATTCTGCAGTGTGATACTGAGAGAGTTAAACCTACTGTAACAATAGCTCACAATATCTTTTTCTAGTGAGAGAAAGAAAAGGCAGATAGCCTGGAGAGGCTAAGATAGCTGAAAGAATATTTTGTAAGAGACCTGAAAAGGCTCTGGAAGGGAATAAAGAATACTTGTAATTGTTTGGAGTATAGTGAAACACTCAGACGAACTCTGAGGACTGGACGTAGCCCACGATTTGGGGTGAACCAGTATAAAAATCACAGCATCTACTTTCTATCCTTTACTTCAGTTATTTTGTTAAACAATCATATAGAAGTTATTTGTGATTTAACTACGTAATAATTTTCGTATAATCTTTGTGATATCTTTTTAACAAGAAAGAGAAGTTCTTAGCAAGTTTTGGTATTCACAAAAAAAGGGATACACCATTCAACCCCCTTTCTTGTGTATCGAGTTTCTTGTACGTAAAGTCTATACTAACGTGTGATTTACTTCAGTTTTTAAAGAATGCCTTCAGCGCGAGTGTGTGACAATGAGACTTTGCATTCAGGTTTTTGCCTTTATTGATGTTACATTGTCACATACCATATGTCCATTAAGAATGTGAGGATAACAAAAAGAAGTATCCCTTATGTTTGTGGACTTTTTGAATGTTGATAAGGATGTAGTCACCACAATGGCCTTTTGAGTCATTTTTGGGATTGTTCTGCTTGCACGTTAAGGGATGTCTTTAGTCTCATGTTTGGTTATTTTGCTCACAGGTGTTGGCCTTATATGAGATTTTGAGATGTGCATAAAGGCATTAGACAGAGGAAAGTCGTTCCTTGAATGATCTATTTATCCACAAGTGGTAGTGTCATGAGAGTTGATGGTTTATACTCTGATCGCTTTTATGTGCAGGTCTAGTTGCATATATTATGTATTCATCCCACATGTGTTTCATAATATATGTGACCAGATTTTCAATTAAGATATTGTTTAATGACTTTGAGTACCGTTGTTATCCTACATTTGTGCTGATTTAAACATTATCATTTTACAGTCTCCTTTTTTGTCAATAAAATCAGTGTCACAATTGAAACCCTGATTGATTTTAATACAAAGAAGTGGATACAGGATGTATTAGATGTGTTGGAGATAACTAAGGTTGATATGGCCATACGGATGAATATCTCCACCTACATCCACAAGCTTAAGAGCTCATAAACAGCCTATGAAGCCTGGGATCGGTCTAATAGATTAAGTCTTATGACAATTAAAGGATCCATTCCTGACCATTTGCTAAGTGGACTTCCGAACACAGATATAGCGAAGTAATTTCTTGGTAATGTCTTTCAGAGGTACACAGCCTCACCTAATGTTAAGACAAATGCCTTGATGAAAGAATTATTCTCCATGAGGTATATGGGAGAATGGGAAGCAAAGGAGTACATATCAAGAATGGTCTATCTTCACAGTAGACTAAAGATGTTAAACATTCCTCTTCTTGATGTCTTCATAGTTCACCAGACTCTGAATACACTCCCTTCAGAGTTTAGTAATCTGGTGAAGAAATATTATTAACAAGATGAGGAATGCAACTTCAATGCTTTGATTGCCCTTGTGTTGCTGAGGAGGAGAAACTCAAGCTTGTTACTCCTACAGCCCTCGAAGCAGCTAAAGGATGACAGAGATGAATCCCATAAGATCAAAGTTAGAAAGACTAAATCTTCTCCACATACTAATGCTGGTCAATCCAATGCTGGTAAAGGTTCGTAGGACATAAAGAAGCCAGCAGTACGAGGCCTAAAAAAAAAGAAAGACTGTGACCATCAGATAACTCCTTAGCTTATCAATTTATAAATCTAATTTGTGATAGTCACATTAAGTACTTAGTGGCTATATAGTAGAGTATCTGATCAAGGTACTTCCACGATGTAGGAGTTCATATCCAGGATAAAGCCAAATAAAGGGAAGGAGAAACTGATGGTTCACAACAAAGAAAAAGTGAATGAAATATCTGTAAGGGAATGTATGAGCTGAACCTTGCTACAAGGTTCATTTTGGTTTTTACACAACACATTTTATATGTTATCTTTGTATCAATTGTAGACAAAGAAGGTTGATGTTTTGTATTTAATGTTTCTGTTATATAGTTGTGTTTAATGCAAAACATAATGGTACAACTTTCTTGTCATATGGTTTGTATAGAATGTGTCTTATCCCGAATAAGATATATGCTTCTTTGTACCTTGCTAAACAAGTCATAAAATGAAGGACCCTGATGAATGAAAAGTCATACATGGTGTGGCATAAAAGTTTAAGTCACATTTCCAAAGCTAAGGTTGAGAGATTGATTAAAGAAATCATTCTTTCAATTTTAGATTATGATGAGTTGGGAGCATGTGCTGACTATTGTAGGGGTAAGTTGACTAATAAGGAAGAAAGGTCAACTCGTGTTTCTAACTTGTTGAGTCTCATACACACGGATATCAGAAGACCTTATACAGTTGCATTGTGTAATTCCAAATGCATTCTGACATTTATTGATGATTATTCTCATTACAGTCATGTGGTCTTACTTACAGATTGAAGGTTGAGAACTAATTGGGAAAATCCATTCAGAGTGTCAAATTTGATCGTGGAGGAGAATATCATGGCAAACAAGGTGTTTCAGGATCTAAAAAGGTCCGTTTGCTAGATATATGGAATCAGTTGGGATAGTGACTTGATTCACTATACCAGGTAGTCTTAAGCAGAATGGTGTATTGTTGAAAGGCATAACCGCTCCCTAAAGGACTTGAAAAAGTCAATGTACAATAAGACTAATCTACCTGATTATCTAGAAGTGTGAAAACCCAGCCTTGCATACATTCATGTATAAGGCTGCCCTACTGAGGTAGTATAATACTTATAAAGAAAAATTGCATGCTCATTATGCTCATTGCTATTTAGTAAGATATCTTGACCACTCTAAAGGCTACAGATCTTACTGTAGAGAAGTAGAGACTAGAATAGTGGAATCACAAACAACTAAGTTTCTGGAATATGATGTCTATAATGATAGTGGACCCTTTGACTCTTTGGATGATAATAGGGTAGATAATACATTTATTATATACTTACCACTTATACAGTTAGATCTGGTGGATCTAGGTCTTTGTACCTTGCCTATACAAGAATAGGAACAGGAACCCATACCTGTATACACAGAGGTCCCTAGAGGTACAAAATCTAATGCAATTATGAAGATCCGCTAGAGTGAGATGACCTTCTATCCCATCTAATTACAGTCTATTAAAAAAACAAGACTATGTTATTAGACATGTTACAAATCTAGTTATTTTTACAGAAGTTGTTTCTTAACCCAACATAGGAATTGTGGTGGGTTACAATGATTGATGAGATGCAAACCATAAAGCATAGTAAGGTCTGGGAGCTAGTTGATTTTGTAGCAGAATTGCAAAACGTCAGTTGGAAATGAAGTTTTAAGACCTAAAGATTTCAAGATAAAGTTTAGCGGTTTATGGGCACGCTAAATTGCCTGATGGTTCACTCAGGGCGAAATGTTGACTTTAATGTTAATTTTTCTCTCGTATCCTCAAAGGATACATTTTGAGTGATTATAACAATTGTAGCTCATGATAATATAGAGTTACATCAGATGGTTGTCAAAACCACTTTCCTGAATAAAGATCTTTATAAAGTGGTCTATATGGTACAACCTGAAGGATTTCAGGATCCAAATGGAACTGACATGGTTTGTGCATTATGTAGATCAATATATGGTTTACATTAAACCTACCGAAAGTGATACCTTATAGTTAATGAGGGTATTACCTCTTTTAGCTTCATGGAAAATAAAATTAAAAGATGCTTGTACAATGAGGTTAGGGAGACCAAAGTTATCTTCCTATTATTGCATGTGGATGATATTGCTTAAGTCAAATTACTTAACCATGTTGCATACGGTTAAGCAACGTTTGGTCGAGAACTTTAACATAAAGGAACTTGGCGTAGCATCATTTGTCTTATGTATTCAGATTCACTGGAACAGATCTTAACACTCATCATACCTCTCACAAAGTACATACATTGAGTATATATTATAAAGGTTTAATACGATTAACTATAAACCTATTGTAGCACCTATCTCTCATAGTGACAGATCATCTTTGGCAAAAATCCAAAGAGTAAATTAAAAAGAAAGTTTATGAGGAAGGTTTCGTATTTTAGTACAGTTGATAGCCTGATGTATGCTCGGCTATGTACTAGGCAGGACTTTGCATTTACTGTTTAAATGTTTGGTTAGTATCTAGTTAACCTAAATGTAGAACATTGAAATACAGTGACGCAAGTGTTGAGATAATCAAAGGGAACCAAAAATTATATGTTGACATATAGAAAAGTCAATAGACTAAACCTCGTAGGGGATTCATATTCAAATTAAGATATGTGTTCGGATGATTGAAAGTTCACTTGAGGTTACAGTTTTTTAAGTTAGTAGATGGTACAATGTTGTCGAAGAGTGTCAAGTAGACATGGGTAATTTCCTCAACCATGCCTCTAGAGTGCATGCTATGGGGCTGCTTCATATACGGTTTAGCTCAAAAACTTGATTTCTAAGTTGTCTCTGGTTGATTCAGTGGCTAAACCCATTTAGTTGTAATGTGATAATCAAGTTGTTATGTTGTTTAATAACAACATTGAATATCACAGGGTCTTAGCATTTTGAGGTCAAATATTTGACCATGAAGTAGTTGATTCGAAAAGGTGACATTAAAGTTTAGAGCATTTAATGACTAAGGAACTATAAGTCGATTCTTTAACCAAAGGACTTTGCCCACTTGGGTGTAGACAAGTATACAGTATGGGTGTTCTAAAGTCCTTAGACATTGATAGTTAGGGAATCATTATGTTTGCTTCATATACATTTGTACGTTTTGATGTATTATGATGGTACGATGATTCATCAATAAATATGATCATAGTTTATCCTCAATAATACGTGTTATCATACATTGTCATAATATGTATGAAAGTATTAAGATTTGTGTCAATCTTAAGCATTTAAAGGTCATTGGGCATATATTCAAATCGACCTTAAGCCTATGTCATTTAGACGTACACAGTTTTATACGGATATCCTTAAAGTTTCAGATAACATAGGGGGATATAAGTTTTTAATCTCATAAAGGTTCTCTAATGCAGTTTAAAATTTAGTTAGAGAACATAAAAGTTTTCTCTAATGTTGTTCAGCATTTGATGAGAGGAAACAAGTTTTCTCTAATGTTGTTTAGCATTCGGTGAAAGAAAATAAGATTTCTCTAATACAGTTTAGCATATGCGGTTTAGCATAAAGTTGAAGAAATCGAGACCTACAAACAAATATGATATAATTTAGATCATATAGATATCATCTTAGTTTGCCATACTCCATTTTTCCATTCATGTCAGTGAGGTATTTAGATATACGTGATTGTATTGGATCTGTGTCGCAAATGACACATGCTTTTGATAGTTTTGGGTATCGAAAGCCTTGCAGGACGGAATGATGGACTTTCATTATCTTTGGATCAAATTTGTTTTAAACTTAGTCAACTAATACAGTAGCGTAGCTTAATCAAGTTTTTAAATTGTTTTTAAATTTGAGTCAAAACTGCAATTAAGTATTGTTCAAATGGGAGAATGTTGGATATTTTTTAGTTTTCCCATAAAATTAGACAACATTTAATTGTATTTTTTGATTTTACAATAATTTATCAGTTAAGTTACGTAATTTGATCCAAATAAAGATAATAAAGTGACTTAATAAATGATTTATATCAATAAGTCAAAGTCTAGGTGGAAAATGGAGAATGGGAAGGAAATGTTTAAATGCAGGAGTTAACAGCTTGTCTGTATCTGGAGGTGGTGGGTTTTTTAGGACAAATTTGGCATTCTAAAGAGGTAGTTGTTGTAGTCAGAGAATGCTAAGAGGAACTAGGATTAATATAGTAAAAAATGGAACAATTATAATCGTTATAATTGCAATGGATGGTTAACTGGAACATGGTTATTTTATTATTTATAATGATTGGTTTATTAAAAATATTAAGAAATAAAAATTTGTTAAAATTTTGTTTTACGTCAAATTTTAATATATTTAATTAATTATATTTAATTGTTAAAAAGAGAAAAATATAATTAATTAATTAATTATATTTAATTTAAAAACGTAAAGGTCACACTTGTGACACTTGCCTGTTACTATGGAATGAAAATTATTCCTCTCATATGTGGGGAGTATCGAGTAATCATCATAAGTGGCATATCAAAAAACTATTCATATAATTATAATACATAACCAACCAAGCGTTTTTTCATTCCTTACCTATTGATACCTTCCCAAACCCATTAACCAAGCACCCCATCTATCTCCTATGTTTATCTATACTATAATTAGTTCTTTTGAAAACGATTCTAGGACATTGTTTCTAAGGTCGTCAATCTTTTTTAAATATTTTTTTAAAATTAAAAGTATCAAATAACGTCTTTTTTTTAATTAAGCTCACATTTAGATTGTCCAAGTCCAAATTCAATTAAAAACACCATAGTCTGGACCCAATTGTCACCCTTAGATTAAGGAACTCTTTCTTTCGTTAAGCTCATATTTGATACCTTTTTAGTTTATAATTCATTTATTTCACTTGCTTGTTTATATGCAAATTTGTTTCGAGATGATTTTAGTGGTTTTAATCTATTTTTTGGTTTATGGACTTTTGATGTGGAGTTCATGCTGGTTTTTTCACAAGCTGTGATTTTTTGTGAAGGGGAAGAACTTGTACAAGACCCTGCAACATAACCAAAAACATTACTAGCCACCATGAAAATTAAGTAAAATGCATTTTTGTTTGCATTTTTTCATTTTTAGCCGGCAGAGAGTTTAGTGAGACAAGCATAAACAGCACCTTGTTATTTTTTAAATATTTTAATTTTTATTATCTTAACAATACGTATTTTTGACATGTGATTAATATTAATATTTTAATAATATAAATAATAGCAGATTATTTTTATAAAAAATTAACTATCTAATTGCTATTCTTTGTATAATTGTGATTATTGTTATAAAAACAGACAAAAATACAAACTTGAAATGTAATTGACCTTTTTTTATTTCATTCCTTAGGTCACTTACCATTCATGATATTGGTCGTCTATCTCGTAAAGGGATAATAAAGAAGTTTAAATTTGATTAAATTTCACACTCAAATTCAAGCATAATAATTATTTTATCCGGCTAATGTGAATTCAACAATTTAAATTATGTTTAACTATAATTTTCTTATAACATTTTAAAATTACGAAGAGACAAAAAGCTAAGGCAATGTAATTAGCCCTTTCTTTAATTAGGTAAAAACATTTTTGTAGTTTTTTTTATGGAATTCTCTTGTAAGAACTGGTTACTTCTAGAATTTACTCAGGCTTTGACCCAAATTTTTTTTTTTTTTTGCAGTGAAAGAATCTGCTGTTGTTATCTTTTGGATACGTATTAGGTAAACTTCTAAATTGACACAATAACCTGCAAATCATATCAAACGAATATTCCGCACTAGGCAAGCCCTATACGATAGACTCGATGGAGAGAGTATAAGTAGGGGAATTCGAATACACAACCTTTTGGCTCCACCCCTACTCCACCAACTCAACCACCCTCTTAGGGGGCCTTTAGATCCAAACATGTCAAAGAGATAGGCCTAGGTAGAATGTAACAAGCTTACAACTAGAGATAGGTTTTCAAGAGTTTGTGGATCAACCAAAATTCCTATTAGACTTAATAATTATCTTTAAAATAATGTGAATTCAAACTAAAATACCAACTCTACTTATGGACTAACTTGTCAACTAAAGTAACGTTAGGAATCTTGATTTCAATCTGATGAATTTGACACGAAATGTAAACTTTGAAGGATTGAATATTAAGAAGGCAACATAAATGCACGTTTTTTGAAGTCCCTTTCGAGTTTCGACGACTAATCAGCCAATTATCAAAGAAATACCTAATACAACGTCGCAATAAGTCCATTGAAGTGATTTTATTTATTTTTTTTAGCCAACTATTTTCCACATTGGAAAAGGTTAAAATTAATATATCAATTCTTTAAGAATTTTACAATCGATTACTTTTTTTGTAATAAGAAGGTCACCAGTTTGAATCATATACACAGTTTCTTTGTAAAATGTTGTTTTGTAAAAGAAATGTTGTGCATATTAATGACCTTCCCCACTCTGCTGTCTCTTGGTTATGACCGGACAAAATTTTCCTTATTGCAATTTTGTGTCTCTTATTTATTTTCTGTTTAACTATAAAAATTGTTTTAATTATTTTTATTCAACGCATATAATTTGTAAGTCATTATACAATACGTTTCGAGTTGGCCACCTAATAATAAAAGAATCATGTTCTTGAAGATAGATAAAGGTCACCCTCATTAACGTAGATCTAATAACAATAGACATTCCCCAGTTTTAACCTGCGTTTAGCACACTCCTAGACTCAATGGATCTACCTTAGCTTCACGTGCAAGTCTATAATATTCTTACATCAGCTACATTAAGTAAATATTAAAACAAGGCACTGAAAGTTGACAAATATATGCAAAGGCGATTCTGCAAGAGAATCAGTTACTTGTATTCTTTTAGAAGTTTACACTTGCAAGCAACCGATTCATCTTCAAACAGATGCCCTACGCATTTTCAGGAAATATATGTCGCCCCTCCTAGTAATTGTTCGATTACTAGCAGAAGTTTCTAAGCCTGGGGTCTTGTATTGTATCCCTTAGTACAGAAGTTTCTAAGCCTGGGGTGGTCTTGTATTGTATCCCTTAGTGCTTCTCCTCTTTTTCTTTTGGGGAGGGAGAGAGAGCACATAGACATAGCTTTTGCATATATCACCTTCCTTACTAATACCCTCCATACATCGTCACCTTCCTTTTTAACTTGCTGCATTTTTAATTTAAATTGCCTGCACCAACCGAAACAAAAGTAATTAGGTACTTGCAAGGTAATCTACAGTAACAGAAGTTGGGAATTACATGCAAAGTGGAACTCTGCAAGAATCAGGCTGGTTACAGATTGAAGAGTGAAGTCTAAGAAGCTGCCACACGCTCTTGCAACGATAACAACCTCCATTGACACGTTTTTCACACAAGGCAAAGTGTTTGATCAAAAGCTGAAGACCCTGGCACGTATGGAACTTGTTGCAAGGTCCCCTTGTCATGGAAGGCTCAGGACCATAAGGGCCAACACTAGTACACCCCTCTGTGCATATATGCTCTAAGCACTCCATTCCGTCGCTTAGCTCCATGTACAAGCTTTGCTCTGCTCTGTGCCTCCTTGTTCTCTTCTTCCTCTGCAAAATTTGCCCGTTACACCAATATTTATTGTTTGTTCATTTTAACGTTGTAACTATCAAGTTTTAGTGGTGGTTTTACCGATTCTGATTCGTCAATGAATTGGAGGATGTCGAGCTCGAACTGGGGGTCGTGTTCTTGCAAGAACTTCCAGCCTTGGGTCTTTTGGACAGACTTGAAACTGCTGGAAATCAACTTCATGCACTTGAGGTAAAGATCAGGTGCGTCGCAGAGCGATGCCAACTTAAGCACATCCACCACGTTCTCAATCGTTAGCCGTTGACCAATGTCCTTAACGCATCGATGCTTCAGCTGTGGGACCACGAACACGTGAGACAGCGCCAGTAGATGAATCCCAAACTTCTCCAACTCCTCGTCGGTGCATCTGTATCATTCTGGGGGTAAATTAGTCATTTGAAATAAACTTAACCAATCAAAACTGTTCCTGGTGTTCCGGAGAAATCCACAGCCGTTCGATCTTTCAAGACAGTAAACGGCTGAGATCTACGAGCAAAGTGCTGGACAATTAAACTGACCTTGAAGAATATAGGAATCGAACAAACGATGAAACGGAGTGGCAAGGGACGCCGGTAATAGTAATGATTGTCTCTGAGCTCCGGTGCTTGTAAGGCCGATCAACGATACTTTCCAACACCGGTGACACTGACGCCTGCAATCAAATTATGAACATAAGCATCACAAAATTTGAAAATGAAATTCAAGAACTGAGAGCTCCAAACGGAAGAATGCACACCAGGACGCTACTGTGCGCGGGGATGTGTTGGCCACCCGAAGTGAGGATGTGGACATCGGGATCGGAAAGTTCACAGGAGACGGCGGTGGTCGTGGGTTTTCCCATTGGAGTTTTGCTGTGGGTTGCTTATTCGCTATCACAGCCGTGGAGAGGCAGCAAATCGCTGCTTGCTTTATAGGCAAGGCTTGAGTAAGGCCAGCTTTATATTTACCACGCGCTGTCAAAGGCGCTTATTTAAAGAACATAATTGAACAACAACACGAATAACAACATCTCAATATTTCAGTAGAAATGGTTCACAAGTAAACAACTTAATTATTAACTATCTTTCATTGTGCGGTTATTTATGGAATAGAATAGAATGTAATATTATTTTATTTTTAGTAGAAAGATTTATAATAGAATGGAATAAAATAGTATAAAAAGGAAGAGTTTCACATTATATATTGTTCTATCATAAACAGTAAAATAAGTTATCTCTAATTTAGGAGTTTAGAATGAAATGTAAAATGATAAACAACATTTTACTATATTACATTATAAATTCTTCTTCCAAACAACATTTACTATATTACATTATGAATCTTTCCATATCTCTCAAACAATAATTTTCTAATATTACATTTATTTATATTATATTTCATTATAAATCATTCAATTTCATTCCATTCCATAAAAAACCTTACGTGCAACTAAATATAGCAGAGCATAATTAGAATTGGAACGAAATCCTATTAATTAATATTTGCAGTAATTTTTTTATAAATTATCAAAATTATTAATTTTTTATATTTGATATATTATATATTTAACTAATTAAAATTTTATTATATATTCTCATAACTAAATAATTTCAAATTCAATAATTGTTTCAATGTCAAACTTGAAATTAAAACTTATTTCTCTTAAAACTATATGATACCAAAATTCACTAAGTTAAGTTAAATTTAATCCATTATTTTGAATTAAATCTTACTTTTTTTTTGGTAAATCAAAAGAATTTTTAAATAGAACAAAATATGTACAAAGGCGTTCATTACAAGTGCCACTGTAGACACATCTAGCTAAACGAAGCAACTAGCCACGGGGCAATCAAAAAGGAACCAGAAGGATGACATAAACCATGGGAGGACCAATGTATAACCAGTCAATTCAGAAACACAAAGAATTGTACCTAAAAGCCAAAGCATCTATAAGCTATGTGAGAAGCCTAACTAAAATAGCACAAGCCCAGAAGATGCAAGCCAAAAGAGGCTTAAGGGAATGCCGATCAAGAATAACCTTAGCATCTAAAAGGCCATGGGAAAGCTGCTGCCGAGTAATGATCATGCCGAACATCCGAGGGTGGGCTAGGCAAGATATGGCCTTGCCAAAGAGAACCCTACATGCGGTAACCTAGAAAGGGACTAAGCAAATAACCTGCAAAAGAAATGAAGAACCTACCTATAAAATTACCTCCTCTCGGTGTATAGGTTGAGAAGCTCTCTTACTAATTTATTATGATTAATAGAACAAAAATTAAAGTAAATTAAATTCACTAATTATATGTAAAGATGACAATGGTCAAGTAAGGTTGAGCTTATTGTTGATCTAGCCATACCAACCTTCTTAGGATGCGATCTGAACTTGACTTCAAACTCGATGGGACTTTTCTCGTGTTGTCTGAAATCAAAGCTCAAAACTTGCCCAATGCCTAAAGCCTCAAATTGTTCACAATCAACTCGACCCATGAATTAAACAATAAAATAGGGATAATCTAGACTCAACCATGAGAGAGAAACTCTAACTGCTCTCTTATCTCCTCCTTCCCCAAATACTAAACCTTAACCCTAACCTAACTCTAAACCACTTCATCTTTCTTCTGAACTCTATAGCTTCAACCAAATCTTTCCCTGAACCCCTATTGGTTTCCAACTCTAAAATGGAGACTAACTTTCCACCTTTACCTTCCACCTCCAAAATAATATCTCCCCCGTCCCCTTCACTGTACCCTTTCCCACAACCCTCCTCCCCCCCTAAAACCAATCTACCTTCTCCATCTCACTCTTTAACGATCCCTTACTCAACCCCCTACCACTCTGCCCCTTCTTTCGGCTCCTACAACAGCTGATATTGTCAATGGACCTAGAAAAACATGGAAGCAAGTTGTGGGAGTCTTTGGTTTTCAGCCCTGTTGTGGAGATTAAGGGGAAGCTAATGGTGGCTCCTAGTCTCAAAATCCTGCAGGAAGGAGCTAAATCATGGGAGGCCTCCCTAGTTGGGTCTTTCATGGATAAAAGGTCAACTTTCCTGATAATAAAAGCATGGGCACAGCGACATTGGAAAGGCAAAGGGCTTTTGGAAGTAATGCTAACTGAGGATGACAACTTTTATTTATAGGTTTAACACTGGAATTTTTCAATAAACCTTCCATGGATGGTTAGTGGTGATTTCAACACTACTCTATTTAGATCAGAAGCAGAAGGTACTTGTAATTTACTCAATTACTCTTCGGATATGTTCGACTATATGTAAGAAGTGGAACTCATGGATCTTAAATTTAAAGGTTATAGATTCACTTGGTTTAACAAACAAAGTTCTATTTGGCACATAAGAAAGAAATTGGATAGAGTAATGGTTAATGCAGAATCGCTCACTAATTTCTCAGGAAGCTCTGCACAATTTCTAGATCCTGGAATTTCAGATCATACACTTATGAGAATTGGTAATTTGTTCGCAAATACTAGAATCCATCATCTTTTTAGGTTCAACAATTTTTTGGTTATAATATAGGGTTATCAAGAAGCTATAAGGAATGGTTGGAGTGTGATTTTTATGGGACAAAGCAGTACATATGCCTACAAAAGCTCAAATCTGTTAAAAAGGAATTGAATAGCTTTAAACTCAAAGAAAGGTTAGAATCTTACTATGGAGATTGAAACTGCTAGAGCAAAACTTTCAGATATTCAAAAATTGTTGGCGGAAAAACCCGCAAATGGGACCTTAGCCACAACAGAAAAAGAAGCTCTCAGGCATTATTTGGAAATAGTTGATAATCAATGCTCTTTGTTTAAGCAGAGAGCCTGAATAAATTGGCTTAAAGAAAGGGGTCAATATGTATTTCTTCAACACAGTACTAGCTAGGAAGAGTGTAAGTAGAATCACTTCAATCAAAACCGAAACTTGAGAATCAGTGTACGGATAAGAAAGAATCTCAAAGGATGCTATGGATTACTTCAGGAAACTCCTAGGTACAGCTGGAGTCCCTCCAGAAACTCCAACTGACCTAAGGAAGTATATCTAAGTTAGAATCCCTGATAATGAAGCTTCTTTACTAATCAGACCAGTGACTGATCAAGAAATAGAGAAGGTTGTTTTTCATATGAATGGCTCTAAAGCACAGGGCCCTGATGGATTGAATGGGATTTTCTACCAAAAATCATGGAATAGTATGGGGGTGATAATTAAGGAAGTTGTTCATGAATTCTTTCTGCAGGGATCACTACTTAAAGAGATTAATAAGACTTTTCTTTGTTTGATTCCTAAAATCTCCAACCTACCTCTTGGAATGAATTCAGACCTATCTCTTGTACTAATTTTCTCTATAAGATCATTGCTAAGCTGTTGGCTAATAGACTGAAGGAGGTTCTACCCTTTCTCGTCAGTGAGAATTAAGGAGCCTTTACGACCCACAGGGACATTGGGGACAATATCCTTTTATTACAGGAACTTTTAAAAGGATACAATCAAAGGAAAAGTCCTCCTAATTGCTCAATCAAAGTGGAATTGTAGAAAGCTTTTGATAACGTTAACTGGAGTTTTCTACACAGAACCTTAGAGGTTATGAATTTCCATCTAACTTTCCAAAGATAGATTCAAGAATGCATTACAACAACTTCTTATGGTTTATTAATAAATGGGTACCCTACGAAGTTGTTTAAAGGAAAGAAGGGCCTCAGGCAAAGGGACCTACTGTCTCCATATCTTTTCCTAATTTGCATAGAGGTCCTTATGCAAATGCTGAAGCAAAACATTTCAACAAACTCTAGTTTCAGATATCACTCAAAGTGTAAGAAAATCTCTCTAACTAGTTTATGTTTTGCAGATGATCTAATCCTACTATGTAGAGCAAATGTTTACTCAATTTCTTTACTGATGGAGACAATCAAAACTTTCAAGGAAGAGTCAGGTATTGGTCTAAACCTCAATAAAAGTTATCTCATCCTCTTTAAAAGTGCTTATCATCTGTCAAATACCTTGTCCCTAGTTATAGGAATGGCAGTCAAGGATCCCCCTTTTCAATATTTGGGTATTCCTATTTCATCAAGGAGACTTAGGTTCTGTGAATGCATCCCTTTAATAGAGAAAATCCAGAAAAGATTGGACTCATGGACAACTAGAACCCTTTCCTATGAAGAGAAACTACAGCTACTGAAGTCAGTTATTCTGTCTATGTAAACTTACTGATGTTCCCATCTTTTTCTCTCTAAAGGGCTCATTAAAACAATAAAAAAGCTTATGAAGAGTTTTCTATGGGGAAAAAGTAATGGAGAGAAAGGCATAACGAAGGTCAGCTAGAAATATATCTATTAACCTAAGGAAGAAGGAGGTCTAGGCTTAGACTCAATAAGCAAGAAAAACTCTTCTAATTCTTAAGAGGGTCTGGAGACTCTTCAGTGATAAGCAATCCTTATGGATCAAATAGATACATAGTTACATACTGAAAGGTGAAAGTATTTGGGCTCTAAAAACCAAAAACTGTTATACTTGGTTCTTTAACCAAATACTAAAAATCAGGGAAGAAGTGCTACAAAACATCACTTGTCATATAGGGACAGGAGAAAGTCTCTCCTTATAGTATGACAACTGGTCAGGAAATGGACCTTTAATTCAAAACTAGTTGGCACGAAACTTATTGGCAAGGTTCCCTACGACAACTAAGCTCCATAAGATAGTTAGTAATGGAGCCAGATAATTGTCCATCCCACAGTTTAGAAGTCTTAGGGAGAGTGATACTTACTTATGGAATGGTATTCCGGTTTCAGCTATAACTACAAAGGAGGCTAAAAAATTGAGGGATGGATCAGTAAATAAGGTAGACTGGTACCCCATGGTTTGGAGCAAATATCTCAGACCAAATACCAATTTCTTTCTCTGGCTTACTATGCTGAACAAACTCAACACTATGGACAGAACGAGATTTTTATCCTCAAGATGCATTCTATGTAACACTGAGGATGAAACCAAGGATCACCTCTTTTTTAAATGTGATTTCTCTAATGGGATCTGGTATAAAGTTTCTACCCTTTGTCTCACTAGTTTCAATTACAACAGCCTCTCTGTCACCATAGAGGAAATCCCTCACCTACATATTACTGAACACGACAGGGTCATCCTACTAATCTCGATATCTACATGTGCTCAGGAAATTTGGAATGAGAGAAATACTAGAAGATTCAAAGAGACATCAACCTCTCAATTCTCTCTTACTAAACTCACATTGGCTAATATAAGGGAACAACTGATTATACATCAGTTGTATCGCGATTATAGCAAAGAATTGGCTCTTGCATTGAGAGTCTAGCCCTTGTCGTATCTTCCTAAAGGCAAACTACACAAAACTACATATACAATCAAAGAGCCAATCCACAACAGTCACAATAGTCCAGAACAGTTCAAAAGGAAGCCATATGCATTCAAGGGACACCACAACAGTTCAGTAGATTTTCACAAGTAAGGCAAACCATCTATCAACGTGGATATAAAGAAGTCCGAAATACCTGGTGGAATGAAGAGCTTTCCTTGATAAACTCTTTATTCGGGAAGTTTTAAATGCTCAACCCTGTCACCAAAATTTCGAAGCTCAAAAGGAAATTTTAAAATATAAAGGAGGAACCCCCCCCCCCCCCCAAACAAAAAGATTACCTAAGTAAAGCATCATACTCTCTGTGTCCTGCCGCATAATGAAACCCCAACAACAGTACTATCGAAAAGCGTAGAACATCAGACCTGTGAGAATCTCACCGCTGAAAGGAAATCTCACTACCAGCTCTGTCAGAAAGAAAAAAGGTTTGTAACACCTAATTGATAAAAGACAACCCAAAACAAGGGAAGATTATTACCGGGGATCGTGCTTCCATAGTGCAACGCAAGCATCTAACCTGCAAAGATCCGGATCACTTCCTTGGATAGAGCCTCGCCTCTAGTCTCACCCCCCAAATCGAGAAAGTTCTCTAGTATTCACGAAAGAGAATGGTCATTATACCCTAATCTTCAAAACGATATTGGCTCTTATTGATTGCTACGTCAACGTTTCTGTCTCAAAAGCGGATCTCTGCTTGTGTATAACGTCGGCGTTTTATTTCATAGGAGATCCATTGATGTTGTAGTATAACATCGTCGCTTTTGTATGGACAAACAAATATAATCTGTCCCCTTGTACAAATTTCCTTCATCAAATGAATTTTTTAAATTCTCAAAAAAAAACTCGACCCATGAATTTGTTACCCAATCTTTCCTAAACATTTTAGGGTGTGGCTTGAGTCTACCTTAAAGTTTGATCAGGTCTGCCTCATATCTTCTAAAAAACTGAATCATTTGCAATCAACATGACCTATCAATGACTAACTTCTTCAGCAAAGCTCTAGTTGCTAAAAGTCTCACCTAAAGATGGCAGTAGGTTAGGCCAAATTGGGCCCATCGCTGGTTTGGTTGACTTTGACCTACTTATAGTGCAATCTAAACTCAACCTGAAGCACGACAAGGTTAGGTTCCAGATGCATGAGTTAAGCACGATCAGATTCGTGTGACCTAAAACTTGGACCTCCAATTTTTACCTTGAGACTTGGTAATGTTGTCATCTGCATCCAAATTAAATCTTAAATTTTTGCACACAAAAAAAGTGGTATATAAGAGTAAGAATCATTTCCATACGGAATTCTAAAATGTCAACCATTACATAACATATCAATTAACGAAGTAGATGGTTGTGATAATAAGAAATTTTGTAATAAAATTAACGAATTAAATTTGACAAATAATAAAGTTGAATTATTAGTAAAACTAACCTTAGTCTATAGTTGTATCCACCATTAGAACTATAATTAATCATAAATATGAAATAAAATTATTTTATTAATTAAATATTTGTTGCAATACTTAATACATATATTTCCTTATGATTAGCTAATCAAAAACACGTAATATATTTAACTCTTTTTGTTCAACAACCTTAGATACGATCCAAAATTTCACTAAACAATAGCTTTAAAAAAGAAAGATCAATGAAGCAAGACAATACAACATTTGTGACTACTAATAATTTATGATGCAATAAATTATAAACTCCTAATGGCTACAAAGATCAAAGTTACTGAACAATTATGTACTTAATATTTAATCTAGCAGTCGATTATTTCAATTAACAAACTAATTGCTTGCATTAAAAATCAAGTGAAACAATCAAAACATGTAAACATAAAAGAATAGTTCTGAACAAATAAAATACTTAGTATTAAGCTCTAACTATCTCCAAATCGGAAAATTTTCAAGGGCTTCCCTTTAATTAAATATTTTTTCTTTTTTTTGTTTAGTTGTTGTCTTAATTCAATTATCTAAGACATTAAATGTTCAATCTCAAGTGGTTCCTTCATATTTGGAAGGAGAAGGGAAGCAATTGCCAAGTTCCTCTTTCAATGCTATGATCATGTGGATCAATTACAAAAAAATTTCTTTTCTTATACCTTATACCTACTTCTTACAAGTTGCACGTTTCAACATTTCATGTTTCTGGTTTCTGTGTTTCTAGGTTTGTTATTTCTGTGTTTTTACGTTACTAGTTTTTCTATTTATCATTTACCTGTGTTTTTGCATTTCCAATTGTTTATTATTCTGTGTTTTGGTTTATTGGCTTCATCATGATACAGACATTAATGTGCGTCCAATTTGGTTAATACTTCTAAGAGTGCTATTGAAACAAAGAAAGGCCAGTTAGTTGAGATTTAAAGTTAGAGTGAAACCTGACTTTGATGTTTGTATTTTTAGTTTTTTATTAACCAAATTGGTTTTTGTTTTCAGTTTTTATGTTTCAAATCTCATCCAAACAAGTTTTTCTAATTAAAAAATATACACCAAAAACATAAAACTAAAACTAAAACTAAATATTATAACAAAAAAAGTAGAACCAAACGACTCTTTCATTTTCTTATTTATCATAAGTTAAATATGCAAATTCATAAATATCTTATTTGTTACTTGTACCAATCCTTCATGATAATTACGAATCATTGAATTTATGGATAGCTATAGAATGATTAACATCAAATTAATTTGTCAGATTAATCAATATTAATTATTCATGAAGTATAAGAACATGAAACAAGAAATACATGAATTAAAACATAAATATAAGTTTAGAACAAAACCTCACAAGGTTACAACTAAACTAGAGTTTTGAATCTCCTTGAATTAGAATACTTGAGTTTAGTCACACATGGCTTTAGTTCTAACATCAAAAATAGAAAAAAGATGAAAGATGAAAGATTGAGAGAAAACTAAGAAGAAAATGAAAAAGAGAAGGTTAGAGAGATGTGTAGGATGTCTCTCCTCAAGTCCTAGCCTAGTTCTATCTTACAAAGATTCGTATCTAAAACAAATCTAAATTCCTATATAATAGGAATAGAAAGATGTTTTTTAATTAAACTCCAATTAAGTGAATATGGCATTAGGTGTAATTTCTCCTTATCTACTTTAGTAATCAGTCCACTTTTTTCAAAATTCATGATTTTCGTCAATAATAATCCAATTTGATGTGATATCTACATTTCATCTCCATAAACACAATAAACATTAATTTTCATATTTAAACACCAAACAAAACAGATAATTTCAATTAATATATCAAAATAACGTCTTATCATGATGAAACTAAAAGTGGCTAGAACAACAATAAGTGACAGAAAATAACTAATATATGTGTGTGTGTGTGTGTGTGTATATAGCCAAACACAAAACAAAGAATACAATCCACAGCTTTATTTGTCATTCCTAGTCTCTTCAAAGAAGAAAAGTTGAAAAAGTTGTAAGTTGCTATTTAGACTTGAACTAATTTTAACTCAAAACTATTTGCTTTGTTAGAAATTTAAATTTAACTTAAAATTCCATCAACTCGAATTAGATTGGTTGATTTTGAATTCATTTGACTCAAATTGAGGCTATTTTGTTAAATCTAATTATGGTTTAAAGTAATTTTATGTTTGAACGATTGCATTGTCAAAATAAATCTAAGTCTTTTGCACATGTACATCTAAACTAAAATATAATCCGTTAACGAAATGTGTAATTCCAGTTCATTTCCTCTCTGGGCCACATAAGTCTGCTAATTTATATATAAAAGAGACTGTCCAAAGTTTGAGTCTATCATTTTCTCTACCTAACTTTTTCAAACTTCCCCAAAATGATTGAGATAGGAAGAGCTCTTGGAAACGCGCGAGGGACCCAACTTCAAGAAGTCCGAGATTGCTTACGGTAATGTGTCAGTAGTTTTTATCCACCTCAGCTTTGATGTGATACCCAATTATGTCGTTATTAGATGGCACGTATGCTGACTTTTGCTACTTGGCATCACATGGCCTTTTGTTGTCATCGGTGAATGTAAAAGCGGAAAAACAGGACGGATCAAAGCCCTGGTGCTCTTGGTCAGCTGGTGCTTATTACAATTATATTATCGAATTGACTGCCAAAATCTTTAACTTAGAAGTTAGTAAAAAAAAATACTAAAAATCATAGAGAAGAGTGTGCATTGTGTAAACATGCGTATGAGACTTTTGGATCACCTATTTGTTAGCTATGGTTGGTATTCCACATTTCTGTAAAATTCTCCACCTACTCATTGACTGAAAATAATAAATTGAAGTTGTCAAAATCACTCGGTAAGGAAGGAAGATTGCCTGATTTTGAAGATTTCGTTAAGCAACATATGATCTATCGCATTTGGAAAATGAAAGGAACCAGTTTTTCACAATTAAACTATGCAGTGAAGTTCACTTGTAGGGGTAAGATTGCCTATTTCTCAAAGAGGTTGAATTAAATGTTAATGAAGCTAATCTATAAGAATTGAACCTTTCATAACCTCACCACCTACAGTATTAGTACTGCTACTAACCGGACCTACTTCAAAACCTTAACATTTATAAGGAGCAAGAACTCACAAAGGTGAATGAAGTATTTTAACAAATGGAAGCTGACATGTTCAGTCCAAGACTATTATGGAGTTTACCCAATGTTGAGATAATAAATCTCACATCGAAAAGATATAACATCTAACAATAGTATATAAGGTTGAGAATGGGCAATCCTCCTTAAGACTTAAATCTTTTGAATCGACCTTATTCTCAACCTGACTTAAATTTCAAGATGGTATCAGAGCCTATAAGGTCTAACAGCTCAGCAAAGATCATGAAGTCCAAAAATATCAAATAATTCACTTGATAAGTCCCAAAAAGAGTTTACAAGTGAGGGAGAGTGTTGGGATAATAAATCTCACAACGAAAAGATATAACATCTAATAATAGTATATAAGGTTGAGAATGAACAATCCTTCTTAAGGTTTAAGTCTTTTGGATCAACCTTATTTTCAACCTAACTTAAATTTCAAGACCCCACACCTTTTTTGATTATCCAACCCATTTATTCTTTACCAACATATTCAAAAACTGTTGATTATAAGAAAGTATCAAATATTGTAATTAGCAAAATTTTTATTGAATTGTTGTTATTGTTATTGTGTAGAACCAGTTGGAAAATTAAAGATAATTAATTTAAAAGACTATCTCCTAAAACTTATTATTAAAACACGAGAATTCCCTCCTTGTTGAAAAATAAAGCACACTAACGAATACATGTATTTGTAGAATACTAGAATGTCAATAGCCCAAAAGCACAGCCATACCCATAATTGAGAAGCCGAACTTAGGCTGCCCTACTTGGGCTTATTCAGTTTACTTAACATGAAAAACCCTAATTACATTGTCTCTGCGTCCTTTGAGGATATATCGTTGTTCACACGTCTGTAAGGGACAATCCCTGGTTCATCTTCATTCGTCCTCGATTGGAAAGCACGTCCTCTCATCTCGTCTTTGTTGTTTCACAAGGTAGGTATGCCAAAATATTGTTACACCCATTGCAAAGTATACCTAAGTTTGTAAACTTTAATTTGAACTGCTTTTCTGATAATGATTATGTACACGGTTAGCTAGTTAGATAGCTATAATGTTCCATGAAAGTAACATGGAAAATAGAACCAAAGTTTGACATCCTTTCTATTTGATTTCTTGGATTAGGTAATTAAGATTAAGCATTATGTGTCAAAGAACAAATGCAAGTTTGATGTGGACTATTTCGTTTTTGTGGGTTAATAGATGGCATGCGGACTTCATGGATGAAGAAAATTCCTAGCAGACGCTTTGTTTGTACTGGAAGGGCACATGATTGAGGTTCAAGAGTCGCATTCCACGTACGTCAGTTCAGTTTCCTCTAATTGTCTGCCACATGCTTATATCCATCGCCGCGTAAAAGTTAAAACTCTGCCGAGTACTTGCCGTGTGAAAGCTACAGTTTTCTTCACCAGAGTTGACAGCAGCATTCACTCCTTCCCTGAGTATTAAAGAAAACCTAATATTTAGTATTTTCAATAATAAAAAGAATTAAGACGATTCGGTCGTAAAATTTTTAAATTATTTAATTTTTTGGTTTAGTTTTTTTTTTTTGTTTGAGGTACTTTGATCTTTTTTATTATTAAAAATGGATAAGTTTATTAATTAATCAGTTAATTTTTTGTAAATTAATAATTTTTATAAATTAAAATAAACCAATTAATTTTCATTAAATAATATTTTTCAATTAAATTTAATTTTTTTAATAAATAAGAGCAATCTCTTTCAATTATATTTAAATTCTTTAATTTTATTCAATCTGTAACCAATTTTATGACAGTTTAATATTGGTTGAACCTTTTAAATTTTAAATATTTTATTTTATCGATTCAATTTTTAGCCTAATTTTTAAAACATTGAGTATTTTTATCACATGAACTTAATAGAAAGCCCCCATATTATTTCTTCTAAAGCAAATTTAATTTAGAGTGCGGTTAGTTCACATACGAAAATGATAATAGAAATAGAAATGAATATAGCAAGAAATGAGAATGAATATAATCATTATAATTATGATGGTTAGTTAAGAGGAATAAATGATTATCATTATCATTGATAGTAGTAATTAATTAAAGATATACTTAATTAATTATATTTTGATCAATTAATGAATTTATATTTTAACTAATTACATTGTAATTAACTAATTAGATTTTAATTAATCAATTAATTATATTTTAATTATATTTAATTAATAACAATAATAATAATAATAATAATAATAATAATAATAAAAAAGAAAATAACTAGTGTCACTAGCGTGGCAATAAGTTTTATCCCTATGGCGGGTGTGACAGAGAGTATTACGACTTTGACACTTGCCCTGTTAACAAAAAATGAAAGTCGTTCCTCTAATATGTGTAAGGTATAGAGTGATACTGAAAAGTAAAATATCAAATAATTGTTGATTCAATCGTAATAGCCTCCAATATTGTTTTATTTAGTGTGCAGAGGTTTTAAGTTTGGTCCATATTTCAGATATTACTTTCATTTTTATGATTTAGAATATGATAAAACGAGAATAAAACATTTTACAAATATTATTTAAATTTGTTAATTCACAAATTTAATTCTTCTTAAGTAGGTTTGTCCTATTAATTATCACTAGTATTGTTATTTTTAAATTAATTTATATTTATTTATTAAATAACTTAATTAAAGATATGATTTACAAATTAGTACACATATTTAATAATTTATTCATATACACGTAAAATAAAGAATTATATATACAAAAAGATATAAGTAGTATGTTTTATATATTAAACAAAACCAAAAGTTAAGTTGAATGATTTATTATCATGATATTAGAACCTTTGTAATTAAAGGTTAAATTATGTTATTTTTATTTTAACAAATTTGAAATAAAGAACTAACCTTTAGTGATACAGACTTTAAAAATTCTAGATTAATGTACGATCTGCTAAATGGATTCTGACAAAAACTAGTGGCAGCACATGCCGTGTGTTGTTGTGACGTAAACAAGCGAAAGTGTGCAAATTACTGAATCAGACTTTCTGTTGATAAAGCTGTCCCATTTCAGACAAGGTTTTATATGTTCGTGTGATTTACACGAGATTCTACTCACAGAAGATTTGATCCCACAAATTACTGACTTGAAACTTGGGTTGCTATGCTACGTCCCCAAAGCGATTAGAGGTACATTTCCCTTTACGCAGACAGAGACTAGGATCAAAGGAAATAGGCAATAGGTTACTGGCTAGAAGCTCAATGGTTCAGCCTCTAACTGCAACTACGTGACAACTTTCACCTCAATGGGCCAGCTCTAACTGCAACTACAAGACAAGTCTCAATCACTAACTTATGAGCCCACCTGTCGGCTTTCACATGGGAGGTGCCAACAATGTAAAGTTCTCACTTTATTAGGAAATGACAAAAAGGGTTTTTAATTATCAGATCAATTCTATTCAATTATAAATTAAATTTAGGTTTGTGAACCTTCTCAAATTTTGATTTGAAAAGTTCAGCATATAATACGGCATTGTTGAGAAATAGGGAGTTGGATTGGAACATAATAATAACAAGAGAAGATGATTTGAAGTGATTATGAGGAGCTGTCCAGGTAGATTACACTGATGATAGTGTCATGTGCAAAAGTTGGAGCGCAGGAACACTAATGAGTGTGATGATACCCATAATAAGTAAATAATGGAGGCGATTTTGTTGAACAGAGGTGTAGCTTTTTTCAAAGATACGGCTGAAGCTCGAGATTTTGAAACGCATGTGCTCCTCAGTCCTCTCCTCTCCCAAAATCGAACACCTGGCCCTATTGTTATATGTTAGGTCCTAGGTCTAGCTATGGTCCACCACAGGAACTGAACCATCTTAACTAATTAATATTGTGGTTGAAGCTTCTTCCTCAAATGCCGTAACTCAACTAGTTATACATGGAACCTTTTCTGCTGCCTTAACTTGGAAGTCTTGTTCCATTTGTCCTTCTAATTGTACATGTATAACTTGGAGAAGAGAAGAGACCATATTAATACAGTTAAGAAATCATACATTTAGTATTTTAATCAACACTTCTTCACTTGCTTTCTCTAAACCCTACCAAGAGATCTTCAAATGGTTACAAGAGTAACAAGCCGAGGTTGGCATCAAAGGTTAAGTACAGCAGAAAAAGGAAAAGGAGACAAAGTAGACGTAGACTTTTCTACTTCATCACTTCCTACACCAATCTTGGTGATACGTCGACCGTTACACAAAACAGCAGATCGATCAACGGGTCGTAAAAATCATCAACAACGAGAACCTTTCTTGCAGTTGAGTACACCTGCACCGATCGTCATGGAACCCACGAGTGAAGATGGTCTCGCACTCAAGCTTGAAGCTTTAGCATAACTGGAAGAGGCTCCTGCACCTGCGGCTGTAAAGAATGCCCCATTCACCATTAGGTCTCCTTCGGACCTCCAGTTCCAGTTCCTCCACTCACTTTCTGGTGCATCTTCGTACTTAGTAACCTGCATGGAAGTGTGTCAGAATCAAGAAATGTAGATTTTCTCCCAAAAAAAAAAAGAAAAAGAGGTAGTTAATTCAGTTGGAGCTGGCTGGTAAAATTACCTCTTTGCTGAATCTGTCGGCAGGTGCAACAAACCTGTTGCCCTGGCTGTTGATGGTTGGTGCCGCACTCCCTCCAATAGCATACATTTCCCAATGAGTGTAGTCATTGTTCACTACATGGAAATACCCAAGTCTACATCTGAAAACGTGAAAATAAAATTAAAATATTAATTAAGGATGATTATTAAATTATAATTAACATTTATTATATGTCCTACAAATAAAGGTGACAATTAAATTAACTTACCTTGGCATTCTTTGGACAAGCCCTTCGCCGAAGTGATTGAAGGCTATAGTGACTTGCATGTTCTTGTCTTGAGTATAGGAATCACTGTGACCCAACAACATGACTTTATCATGGTGGGTCATGAAATTGTTCGAGATCGTAATAGCGGTGGACCCATGTATGGCATCAACGAGTCCATCATTACAATTGGATAGGGAGCAATGGTCCACCCACACGTGGCTCCCACCGAAGATGGACACAGCATCACCGTCAGATATAGTTCGCCATCCATAGTGCCGTGGAGAGTCCCTGATGTAAGTATTCCCACCTTGTTTACAGTCATGTATGTGCAGTCCATGAATTATAATGTTGGTCACGTACTGTATAGTTATGCATGGACCACCTGCAATGTGGACACTAGCTCCTCTGCCGTCAATAGTCTTGAACGAGTTCATGATCAGTTCTTCCTTTAGCTGAATGGTCATGTCACGAGCAAAAATGATCCAGAGCGGCTCGTCTTGGATAACAGCGTACCGGAGAGTTCCCGGTTTAGGATTAACAGGGTCGTTGTCGCTGGAGTCGGTAACCACGTATATTCTTCCATCACGACCACCAATGGCGTTCTTGCCAAACCCAATTGCACAGTCGGCGAGTCTCTGCCGGTTCTTTTCCCAGCTGGGGTCGCACCGCCAGCAGTCGTCGATGGGATTACCGGTTCCACAAGAGAGATACCCCAACTTCCTCCTTGATGCATTCAGAGCCCTGTCAAAAAAATATATACATTACTTACACACATTTAAAGCACCAACAACCAACATTTTTGTTAGCGGAGACATGCATTTGTGCACTTGCCTGTGTACTTCTTGTACAACCAGTTCTGGGTCCTGAACAGGCGACGATGATTCAATGCAAGCAGGGACAAGGCAGAGACAGAAGAGGAAGAGACAGCACGAGGAAGGGCTTGCCATTTAAGTCCTCTTCTTTTTCTTGAAAGTTTAAGTGGTAGATGATCTCGAGTTGCAAGTTACTTGCATACAAATGTAAAGGGAGAGTAGTGGTATATATAAAGGTGTTAAAGCCGGGTTCAATGGGGTTGATTAAACTAAACCTGTGGGGTACAGTTTTGATGGTGCATCATGATTTGTGGTTTTACGAGATGCCCTATCTATACACCAAAGTAGTAGTATTAGTGGAAACAAGATTTAGCTAGCAGTTAAAATCAACCAATGTCAGGAATTTATTAGCTTGTAAGGGTCTACAGGAATTGGAGAAGGAAATGAAGTAGCTTATCAGCCTGAGACATGTAAACATGGTACGTTAGTACCGACATGAAATAGTCATTATCAATATATTGAAATAACTATATATATGGTTTATTTTAGTTGAATGTTCAAGTCAAAGTACCATCCATTGTTGCTACATTTAACTACCAAATTAATTGTGACGATCATTTGGTTTTTCTAATATCTTCTTAATATATATATATAAAGTCAGTGTGATAAATATAGTTAACTCTTAGATTCTTTTTTTTTTTTTTGGTAAACCTACGAATTGTTCTAGATGGGTTTAAATTGTTGGAGTTAATTATTGATAGAGTTACCTTTAAGTTATTACCACGCCTATATTAATCTTTGCTAGTACCTTGTGGGACCCTAAGGGGCTGCTCAACACTGTCACCAAGTATTTAACACTGCTGCATTCACAAGCGAAGTTTGAATTCTTGACCTTGTTTAAGCGAGGATTGACCCCTTATCATTGAACCCTAGTGCTCAGTGGTAATTTGTAGATTTTTTTATGAACTGAAGTGAGCATAAACAATATTAAGTTAAAGATAAAGTAAAGATCAGAAAATGACATTTTTGAATTTGTAAAAAATTAAACCGATAAAATAAGAGGTTTAAAATTTTAAATGTTCAACCGAAATTAAAATGTCATATAACTGGCTAAAAATAAATAAAATTTAAAATATGATTAAAAACGATTGTCTATACCTATCGCATTATTTAAAGTTTACTTAAAAAAGAAATTATTAAATGAAAATTAATTAATTAATTTTAATTTATAAGAATTTATTAACTAACAAGAATTGACCAATAAATTAATAAATTGATCAATTTTAACATCAAAAGTTACTAGAGTAAATCCAACCGAAAAGTTGAAAACTAACTTAACAAATTAGGTTGTTCAAGAGTTTTACGATTTAATTGACTGAAGCATTGAACCCGTTGGAGTTTTTAAGTATTGATGATATTTTATAAAAATAATCATTAATTTTGTTTAAACCATCATAGAAAATAAAAAAAATGCAATTTCTCCGAGCATTTAATCAAAATATTTTATAGATTAAAAGTTTAACCTAACACATCACATGCTTTTGCCCAACAAATCAAACTTCGTTTAAGCAATGTGGGGCCTATCTGATATTTTCCTCTCAAATTTCTTCAAAACCAAAATTCCAGACCGCAAAGTTCGCCGGGAAAAATCACAATAAATAAGGCAGCAACAATGGATATCACCGAGTCTGACGTGGCACGGTTGCGATCTCTCGAGCCACCGCTTGTCAACGACAAGCTTGGGCCACAGCAACCGTTGATTGGCTGACTTGGGGCCGAAAGCAACGGCCTCACATGGGGGGAATATTCAGTTCCTCTTTTTACGATTTGGTGTCTCGTGGACGAAGCTTCACCGTTGATTATGGATTTGAAGGGAAAGGAGAGCCGTTGGATTGATATTGTATGATATACTTTTATTTCCTTATCAATTATTGAGGGGAACCAATAAATGGGGACAAAAAGCAACGTGAGGACCTCTGTTAAGGCAGTTAGGGCCTACGGATCAGCAAATCAAATCGGCCACCATGTTAGTTGGCTTCGATTATTTAATATAAATATAAATAATATGTTTATATTATTTATGTATTACAGGGATTATTTTTGGACAGAAGAGGCTTTCTGGAAATGGGTGGTGGGTGGGTGATAGCTACGAGGGAACTCCTGTTGTCCATGCAACACGTGCTTTATGTGGGTCACTGCCACGTGGTGTCTCTTGTTTCTTAGCCAATAGACTTTGTGGATTGCACTAGCACATGCAATTTCCTTGTCATTTCACATCAAACCCTCAAAACTCTCCACTTTCAGTGAAAAAATATTCCAATTGTATTGCCTAAATTTGTATTAAAGTCAAATAATCCCGAGATTTAGGCGATTTTGAATCAGAGTGAAGTCAATTTTATAAGTAATTGAACGATCATAAAAATGAGGAAGACATTATTAACCACGCTTACAGTTTAAATATTTTAAATATTTACAGTTTTTAATTTTTAATTTTAGTTTTTTTAGTTTTATAATTTACGAAAATTATAAAACTATTCATTCATAGTTTCGTTTGCCGTTAACTAAACATGTTATTTAAATTTAAATCTTAATTGCTAATAAGACTTATAACAATTATAATTTTGTTATTTATTTTGAAATTTTTTAATTAATATAAATATTACAAATTATTTGAAAGAATAAAATATTTTCAAAATTTGAATAATTATTTAATAAATATATTTTAAATTTAATATTCTTAAATTATACAAATATTATTTTTAAAATTTATCGATGAAATAAAATTCTAGAATATTAAACGTTAAATAATAACATTATTTTAATAATTAAAATACATTAGTGAATAAATATTAGTTTATAAATTAAAATTTTGCTTATTCATTATAATTAATTCAATAAAACAAAATTATTATTTATTAACATTATCATTAAAAATTGTACAGTTTATTAAAATAAATTATTTATTTAATCAAGTCACATAATTAATTTATTGCTGAATCTTATTTAATATTTGATTATTATCAATAATAAAAGAGTAATTACATTAACGTTAATAACTAGCTAGATAAATTTTTATTTTTCCAAACATTTCTTGTTCCTGATGCTACTCATCCTTCCAAGAGTATACATATATCGGTGACCCTATGCACAAAGTGATCCGAGCATCAATTAAAACTAAGTTACCGAAATTAATGATCCTCTTGGTCCACGCATTTGTTGGTGTGGGTAGAGAATAATTAAAATTTACACAAGTCTTAAATTATTTATTTAAAATAATTAATTTAAGAATTATTTATTAAAAAATTTTAACTTATAAACATATAATATAGTAGTTTCCATATCGTCATTAAACCAATATTTTCAAAATTGAATCGAAAGTTAAATCGATAAGATAAGAGACTTAAGGTTTAAAAGATTCAACACTTATTAGACTGTTATAAAATCAGTTAAAGATTGAATAAAATTGAAATTTGATTTAAAAAGATTATCCTTATTTATTGAAAAATTTAAAATTTAATTGAAAATAAAAATTAATTGGTTTATTTTAGTTTATTGAATTGATTAGTTTATGAAAATTGATAGATTAATTAAGAAAATGACCAATTTTTAACAACAAAAATTATTAAATAAAACCAAACCCAAAAATTTGTTCAAATTTTTCATTACAAAATTGGTCAACATGGTTGGATTTTTAAAACAATTCTTTAAATAGTTAACAAGAGGATGATGTTGGGAATGGAGCCAACATTCACCAATCAGAAAAAAGATTTAAAAATAATAATAAATAGCTAATGGAGTATAACAATAAGATGAAGAACAAGCATGGATTGGATGCATTAATCGTATTGTTGTGGAGTCCAATACAATCCAATTATCGACATCGAGACACAAAAAAAGACAAGCGTTTGATGGTTGCCCCTTGTGCTTGGTGGTTCAGTTGTATCTTTCATTAGGCCCTTAACCAAACCTTGTAATTGAGTTTGCTACATAACCTCCCAACCTCAAGGTACGTAGTTCCATCATTTTGGGGCCATTGGTAGTAAGAGTCATGGATGGTCATAATATCGTACACCATGCGTAGATAAGGTAATGACTCACTTTAGGATGATAGGAAAGAGAGCTTCACATGAAGACAACTAAGATTAACAAACATTTCAATTTTACATTATGATTAAGATTAATGCGGCGTGGGTGTAAGTTTCAATGCAGCTAAGTCTACACACGACTCGATGACCATTAACACTAGACATTTCAAAGTTACTTTAATTGATTACAGGTTGGAATGTGGTTCAGCTTTTAATTAAACAAGGTTAAACTTAAACCAGCATCATGATCATAACATTACAAGTAACCAACTGCTCTCTCTCTCCCTCTCTTTGCTCAATATGTTTGGGGTTGGCATCCATATAGTAAATTATTTAAAAACATCCTCTATACTATTTAGAGGTAAGACTATATGCTACTAAGTCTTACACGTGAAATTTTTACTGAATTGTTGAATAAAAACCATATTGTGAATTACAGGTTCCATGTTAGTTATATGAACAGGGTAACTGAATCTCTTATTTTTCATCCCTTTATGTTAAGAATGACATAAAATTTTACTCTTATTTTTAGATTTTTTTAGTGAAATTATCTTTTTTTATTTAAACTATTTGAATTAGAATAATTTGGCTTTCTTAAAATTTTAAATTTAATTCATAATTCAAGTGTATTTATTGGGTTTAATTTAAAAAAATTTCGACTCGGTTCAACTAAAATAAGTTTAAATCAACCTATTAAAAATATAAATTTATGATTGAGCACCCCTAAACCTAAATCTCAGATGAATCTATGTATATTTTTAATTTAATTGTTAACTTTAATACGAATTAGGTCTGAGTTGGAGTTATTTATGTTATTTCTATTATAGTATAATAATGTTTTAAAAATCAGATTGGAAGTTATATCGATAAGACAATAAGTTTAAGGTTTAAAAGGTTTAACTTGTATTGGACTGTTATAAAACTGATCAAAGATTGAATAATATTAAAGAATTTAAATATATGAATGAATGAATATGTCTTTATCTATTGAAAATTTTGAAGTTAATTGAAAAAGGAGATTTTTAATTTACAAAAATCGACTGATGTCTAACAAAACCTTTACAACAACTAATATCAGTGCAAAATTTTGATATGGTAAGAGGCAACAGTTTGACTAAACGTGTCACCAATAAATTGATTGATATTTAACAACATGAGCTATTAAAGTAAATAGAATCAAAAATTTGAGAATCAAACTAAAAAGTAGGTCAGTTTAAAATTTTTACAATCGAACCTATATAACATATATCATAATCGTAAACAATTTGTGGTTTAATGTTTTCATGTGAAGAAAAAGAACCCATAAGGAGAGTTTAGGGAAAATTTTCTCTCAACTCTACTTTGTCACTACGTCCCGAAAAAAGAAATCTTTAACTTCGACCATCGCCAATGGCCAACAATCCATTGCCTCCCGTAGGACCGCCACCATGCCCATCGTTGCTGTCGTCATCGCCACCGCCGTACCCACCGCTGCTATAGTAGCTAGAAACTCTTCCGGCGCTCCACTTCCAGTCCATAGCACACCAACAGCTTCAGATTTCACAAATGTACAAAACCCCTCTATTAGATTTACCATTGGACATTAAATCAATACACAAATCACGTCCAAACAATCTTTTACCACCACTTGTCACACTTCTCCAGTGGTGGAAGCGCATGCCCATAGGCCATCGACGAAGGTTCCAACATCTTCCCAGAAGCGGTTGTCACCACCTCCAGCCCCCATGTAACCCCTCAGTCATGCCCTTAGCGTCTCTAGTGAGGAAGGAAAATTTGGAGTTGTCGGAGGCATCACACTTGCATGTTGATTGCATGAGCCACCATCGCTATCTGCTCATAGGGCTGAGCTGGAGACTCCGAGGGATGATGCTCCTCCATTTGCCTAATCGGAGGAGCTGGTTGTTCACCCACAAAAGGCAGCCTCTCGTCACTTGTCGATGGTTCTACAACCTAACAAAGCCTCCGGTGATGTAGGAGCGATGCCACGTCCAAATGCCTCTTCTACCCTTGGAGAAGGTAAGTACAAAATTGCCCTCTTGAATAATTATAATTTTGCCCCAACAGTGCATGTCCATGATAAAGTAGGGAAACCTAGGCAGAAAAGTGTGAAAAAACCTGCTAATTTCTCCTGAGCTGAGAAAGTCCGAATTACTAATTCCAGTACTGGATTTCGGTTCCTGAACAAACCTCATGACACATCGAGTGGGCCTGTAGCGATTTCGGATGACTATATAGCCGAGAGTCTCCATCAGTGGACTCGCTATTTAGTTGTTTTCTTTCCTAGGCATAATATGCCCTTCCTTGCCGTGCAATACATTGCGATGAGGGCTTGGAAGACGCTTCGTCTCAAGGAAGTTATATCCACAAGCACCTAATTTTTCCTATTTCGTTTTCAATCGGAGGAGGTTTTACAGTTGATCCTTAAACAGGGCCCATGGACTTTCAGTGGGAAATTCATGGTTTTACAACACTGGCATCCTCACTTTGTTTTTGATAAGTAACGGGTTTCTAGAGTGCCAGTATTGGTATGGTTGCATAATTTACCGCTTCCTTTATGGAACGAGCGATGTCTTGGTCTCCTAGTTAGCAGGATCAACCGAACTCTTAGTTGCGATCGCATCATACTTATGCCAGGACCTGACTTTCCTTTGCCAAATTTTTTGTTGAGCTTTTTGCTGGAGTTGAGCCCGTTTATGATACTGAGATTGATAGTAGTATGTGTGGTGAACTGATTCGTGTCCGAGTGGAGCATGAGTGGACACCCAAGCGATGTTCCCAGTGCAGTGTCTTTGACCATTCTTGTGTCCCTCCGACTACTGTAGCACATCAGGTTGCTCCTCCCACAATAGTCTCCTTGTCTTCCCGAGAGGTGTTTTTGGACCAGATTCCCATAGTTGAAGACCAAGTCCTGAGTACTCCTTCTCTTATAACTTCCTCTTCTATGGTCAGGAGAGTAGTTCAGGTTCCTATTCATGATGGTTTGGGGTCCTCAGAGCTTGCTCATAATGTTCTTATAGTGGAGCAGATTACTCCAGGTCGACGACTTAGTCATCCCTCAGAGTTAGGACAAATTGTTTCTATCGAGGCACGGTTTAGTCCGAATCGGGCACTTAGTCTAGCTGTTTTTGCAAAGGTGATGACTACTTTTAGCCAAATTCCTTGTATTCTAAGTTTAGAGGCCTCCATTCCTAATATTAGTTATGGTCCTAAATTTTCTGGCACATTTGGATATTTTTCACTTGATAGCTCGCTAACTCCTCCAGCTCATTTTTTTTCGGGGTTGACAGAGGATAGAGGGAGAGAGGGGCCCAGCCCCTCTAGTTGATTTTTGCAGTTTTGTTGTTATTACATTTCCTATGATAGGAAGTTGGAATATTAGGGGACTTAATGGCTCTAATACTCAGCGAGCAGTTTAGGATTAGATTTGACACCACGAACTTGGTTTGGTTGGTCTTTTGGAGAAAAAGGTATCCTCTCAAAACCTAAAGTATATAGTTTCTGCTACCTGTCAGGGATGGGGCTATCTGAGTAATGCGATGGATCAACTGACTTGTCGAGTTTTATTATGTTGGGATCCGAGTATGTATGAGGTTTGATGTCAAGTTTTTATGCCTCAGGGTATTAGCTACAAGGTGACCCCGCTGCAGGAGGGTACTACCTTTGGATTGACAATTTTGTATGGTTCCTTTGATCCACAATCTATGAGAAAACTCCGAGATTTTGTGCGGATTCAGGCTAGGAGATTTAACTCCACACCTTGATTGATTTTGGGAGATTTTAATGTTATCTTAAGTCATTTGAATGAAGTTGACAGAGATATGGGGGTGGTACAACCATAATAATGAGTTTGGTTAATTTTTACAAGATGTTGAGCTTTTGCGACTTTGATCAGGTGATTGTGTTATAGTTGGCATGATGACTAAGAGCAGGAGGGTTCTATTCTCCAGTGGTTGGATTGGAGTTTCAGAAACTCTTCATGGTTTTCTTCTTGGCTTAGTACCACAACTGAGTTTTTGCCTTGGGGTATATCTGATCATAATGCTATGGTGATTCAGTTTGGTGTTTCGAGATGATGACCTCCTACTCCTTTCAAGTTCTTGAAATGTTGGGCTGATCACACCAATTTTTTGGAGATTGTTAGTAGGGTATGGGCCATACCTATGGGGAGGGGGGGATCCGATGTTTTATCTCACTCGGAAACTAGGGCTGTTGAAGTAGGAGCTGAAGTCCTTGCACTTTCGAGACTACAACCATATCTCCGCCAAAGTTAAGGTGATCATGGCCTAGTGGGCATCAACGTAGGCCGCCTTGGATGCTTCACCACATTCAAAGGAGTTAGGTATAGCAGAGCGTGATCTTGCTCATAGATACTCTCACTTGGTTCAGGATGAGGAGTCTTTTTATCATCAGAGATCTCAAATCCAATGGTTTGCTTTGGATGACCAGAATGCTAGTTTTTTCCACAGATCCTTGATTCACAGACATGTCCGAGGTAGGGTTCATACTTTACGGGATAAGATGAGCACTATTCTCATAGATCAGGGAGTACTGGGACAACTGGTAGTTTGTTAATTCCAGGACATCCTTAGTTCACCCCCTCGGTACCTTTAGTAGGTGATGCTCGATTCTTCACTTGGTGTATCCTGGAGGATTTTATTATATCTCTAGAGAGCCCAGTTTTAGATGAGGAGATACATGATGCTCTATTTTCCATACTAGAGGATAAGCCTCCCAGCCCTAATGGTCATACTTCTTTCTTTTGTAAAAGGTGTTGGGAGATTATTGAATCAAACTTCAAGGCAACTGCGAGGTACTTTTTTCTCTACTTCTGTTATACCTCGTTGTGTGAATTGCACTAGGATTGCTTTGGTTCCCAAGGTAGAGAGCTCACAGACTTTGAACTACTTCAGACCGATCTTTTGCTGCAATGTCCTCTATAAATGCATCTCTAAGGTCATTTTGAATTGGTTTAAAGTTGTTCTTCCAGCGGTGATTGGGAAAGCACAGACGACTTTCATCCCAGGGAGACAGATTGTAGGTGTTATTTTTTTTACTCAGTAGCTGATGTATAAATATTAACTTGATTGCTCATCTCCTCGATGCTCATTCAAGGTTGATATTCGTAAGGAATTTGACACAGTTAGTTGGGAATTCATTCTCTAGGGACTGAGGACTATTAGCATTCGTGTTTGTATGATTAGTTGCATTGAAGCATGTTTACGGTCTACATGTTTCTCTGTAGCCCTAAACGGGGAGCTGCATTGTAACATCCCATTATCCAACCCTATAATATTGTATATGAGAGATAGTACCGAGGAGTTAAGAAGTGCATTTCATGCTCATGCATCATTTAGTACACATACACGTTAAATTGATTATTTACACATTAAAATAATTATACATGCATTCATTGACTTGTTTAAGGTATAATTGATTTTAATGTGATTATAATGTGAATTGTAGATTATTTGTCTTGAAAATGGATTTAGTGAGTGTAATTATTGATTTAACATTTTTGGTGAAATTTAGAAAATTTTTGAAAATTTGGGATTTTTTGGACTAAAAATTGCTAAGTGACAAGATAATTGATATATGGTAGTAGAAATAAGAGTCGAGCGACAGTGGAAATTTTTGATAAAGGACCTTAGGGAGTATTGATAAGTTTCATTGAAATTTGAGAGACAATTAGATTAGAAATGGGAGTTAAATAGACTAGTTATTAAAAAGGATCCAAATGGGACCATAGGAAAGTGACAAATGGTAACAAAATAAGAAGACAAGTGGATCACTCCTATGTTTGCCATGTAGGTCACTCCATGCAAGGACATATGTCCCTTCAAGGTTAAGACACCTTGCACAGAAAGAACTGAATCACTTCAACCCATTTTTGTTTTCTGCTTTCTCTCTATTCTTGCTCTTCTCCACCGAAATCTCTTATCCTCTCTCAACTTCTGAAATTTTGCTGAAGGGTTTGAAGTTTTTATCAAGTTATATTTTGGTCTTTATGGGTTAACAAGGGTGGCATCAATAATAAAGAGATTACTTTTTAATTCTTGTGAGTTGATGCATGGATGAGCTATCTGAGCAAGAAACATTTTCGATGATAAAATTCATGAGAATGGTATAGAAAGAAGTGTAGCAATATTAATTAGTGAATAGATGTTTTTATTCTCTGTTTTCCTTGTATTAATGTGGACTACTTTGGGTGTTATAGAGATAGGTTAAAATGGGTTTTGAGTTAAGAAAAAGAGTGTAATTTAGTGTCTTAAAATTAAATGAATTAAAGTGATAATTAAGGTTAAAATGAAGGTGTTAGTGCTATAGAACATGTGTAGAAAATTTATGATGAAATTTTGACAATGAAGATAAAATGAATGTGATATTATGGAAAAAGGATAGGTTGCATAAATGATAATATGTAGTTGAAGATGCTAAATCGATTGATTAAAGGTTGATAGTTTAATGCAGTCAAATTGGTATTTGAATTAGTGTGGAATGATGTTGTGTTAAAGGTAAAGAATTCTAGAAATTTGGTGTGAAATGGGTGTTTTAATGTGTGTTGAATTCGGATAAAACAAAAGAGAAGAAGAAAAATGTTGCAGGGCACTATCGTGCTTCTGCACAATCGTGACCTGACAGAAGGAAATCCTTCTTTCATGATCGTCCTTCTGCATGATTGTGATTCGACAAAAGGAAAACCTTCTATCACGATCATTCTTCTACACTTCCTTCTGTCACGATCGTGCTTCTACAAGATTGTGACTTTTGGTGAGAATCATGATCGTGATTCGATAGGGATTTTCTAAGAGTGGGTTTTTGAGTGATTTATGAACTAATCAATGTTAAGATGTTTCCATATAAGGTGTTTAGGTTTAAATGAGTTCAAAATGAATTTAGTTGATGTAGAATGACGGGATTAAGATGAGTAAAGTGTATTATGTATTAAAGAATGGATGAAAGGTGTTGAAATTGTATTAAGGAAATATACCTAGGAATTTATCATTGAACATGCATTATACATAACACATTTATATGTGCGTATGATTGATTATTCATATGCAAAAAATTTATGATGAAATTTTGATAATGAAGTGTTTGATAAAATGAATGTGATATTATGGAAAAAGGATAGGTTGCATGAATGATAATATGTAGTTGAAGATGCTAAATCGATTGATTAAAGGCTGATAGTTTAATGCAATCAAATTGGTATTTGAATTAGTGTGGAATGATGTTGTGTTAGAGGTAAAGAATTCTAGAAATTTGGTGTAAAATGGGTGTTTTAATGTGTGTTGAATTTGGATAAAACAAAAGAGAAGAAGAAAAATGTTGCAGTGTACTATCGTACTACATGATCGTGACCTGACAGAAGGAAATGCTTTTGTCATGATCGTCCTTCTGCACGATCATGATTCGATAAAAGGAAAACCTTCTGTCACGATCGTGCTTCTACACTTTCTTCTGTCACGATCGTGCTTTTACACAATTGTGACTTTTGGTGAGAATCATGATCGTGATTCGATAGGGATTTGCTAAGAGTGGGTTTTTAAGTGATTTATGAACTAATCAATGTTAAGGTGTTTCCATATGAGGTATGTAAGTTTAAATGAGTTCATAAATGAATTT
>JAOSBN010000007.1:29300162-29318441 GCA_027563595.1 Erythroxylum suave
GATAACGATAAAAATATTTCAAATATATAAGTTACAATATTAAAATTAAATTATTAAAATTAGGTTGTAAAATTTCTAGTTTGCATTTCGTCTGTCTTTTATTCTTGCATTTCCTCTCTCATTTCCTCTGTGCACTTCGTCTCGTTTGCATTTCCTCTGTGCACTTCGTCTCGTTTCCATTTCATCTGTGCACTTCATCGTCTGGCATACATTTCGCCTGTGCACTTTGCCTCCTATGCATTTCGTCTATGCATTTCGTCTGGTTTACATTTCCTCTGTACACTTCGTCTGCTTTACATTTCATTTGTGCACTTCATCTGGTTTGCATTCCCCCTGTGCACTTTCATCTGCCTTGCATTCCGTCTAGTTTGCATTTCCTCTGTCTTTTCTCCTTACATTTATTCTGTCTTTTGTTCCGTCTGTCTTTTCTTCTTGCATTTCGTCTATCTTTTCCTCTTCCTCTTCAGGCTCTCAATGTTTTCTCTTGTATTTTCACGTAACTTCTTCTGAGTTTCGTCTTTCTCTAGTCATTCTTCCATACTTTACGCTTCGTCTTTCTTTTCCATTTCGTCTGTGCACTTCCTCTCTTTTGGATTTCATCTGTCTACTTCGTCTGGTTTGCATGTCGTCTATGCACTTACGATTCGTCTTTCTTTTGCATTTCGTCCGTTCCCTTCGCCTCATTTGCATTTCGTATGTGCTCTTCGTCTGCTTTGCATTTCGTCTGTGCACTTCGTCTGTCCACTTCGTCTGGTATGCATTTCTGCACTCCGTCTGGTTTACGTCTGTCTACTTTGCCTGATTCAAATTCCGTCTGGCATGCATTCTGTTTGTCTTTTGTACTTCTCCAAACTTAACCAATTACAATAAAAACATTTCAAATATATAAGTTACAATATTCAAATTCAATTATTAAAATTACATTGTAAATTTTACGAAAGAATTTTTTTTTAAAAGTGACTGATATTTACTGTAATGTATTAATTATAAATAGATAAAATATAGCTATAATTTTACTTATTTAATTATTATATTCTAACTTTAATATTTTTAATATAACCAACCAAATTGAAATGACAGGGCATTATTACTGCACATTTGTGTAGTATTACTCTGTTAGTTCTCTTTGATAGACTTAGGAGGAGTTGTCGTCAGACCACCGCTACAAGAAATACATATAATCTATGATATTTTATTGATAAAATATCACGAATTATAAAGATTTTTTATAATGTTTAAAAAACGACACGAAAAGTTTAAATTTTTTGCGACGTTTTATAAAAACATCATAAATTTGTAACACTTTTTATTATATTTTATCAATAAAATATCACGAAATTAAAATCGCGACATTTTGTTGAATAAAACGTTAGTATTGGCGTTTGACTTTTGTTTAATTAACGAACTTACCTTGCGTTTGATTCATGTCCCCATATGGGTAGAGACAGATGATAGGGACAAAAAAATCCTATCTCCAACCTGTTTGCTTGCTATTCCTATCAATTTCTGTCCCAACTCCGGATGACAGAGACATAAAATTTTTGTTCCTTCCAAAACCAGAGGACAAGAATGCAGAGACGGAGACAGAACCAAAAAACATAGGTGAAATGCCAGAAATATCCTCCCTTCAAAACCTAAATCAAAACATAATTTAATTAAATATAATGTAATGTAATTAAATAATCATAACAATTTAATTAATTATAATATTATAATTAATTAATTAATTAATTATAATATTTAATTAATGAATAATAATAATTTAATTAATGAATAGCTATATTTTAATTAATGAATAATAATATTCTAATTAAATATAATGTAATTAATTTAATTTAATTAATTATAAAGTAATTAATTAATTAATTAATTATAATATTTTAATTAATGAATAATAAGATTTTAATTAAATATAATGTAATGTAATTAAATAATCATAATAATTTAATTAATTATATTGTAATTTATTAATTAATCATTATATTGCAATTAACTAATTAATTACAATATTTTAATAAATAAATAATAATATTTTCATAAAATATAATGTAATTAATTAAGTAATAATAATAATTTAATTAATTATATTGTAATCAATTAATTAATTATAATATTTTTATTAAATATAATGTAATGTAATTAAATAGTCATAATAATTTAATTATTAATTAATTACAATATAATTAATGAAATTATTATGATTATTTAATTACAATACATTATATTTAATTAACATATTATTATTTAAAATTAATTAATTACAATATTTTAATTAATGAATAATAATATTTTAACTAATTAATATTTTAATTAATGAATAGCTATATTTTAATTAATGAATAATAATATATTAATTAAATATAATGTAATTAATTAAATAATAATAATAATTTAATTAATTATATTGTAATTAATAAGTTAATTTCAATATTTTAATTAATTAGTTAATTACAATATTTTAATTAATAAATTAATTACAATATTTTAATTAATGAATAATAATATTTTAATTAAATATAATGTAATTAATTAGTTAAGTAATAATAATAATTTAATTAATTATGTTGTAATTAATTAATTAATTAATTACAATATTTCAATTAATGAATAATAATATTTTAATTAATTAATATTCTAATTAATGAATAGCTATATTTTAATTAATGAATAATAATTTTTTAATTAAATTAAATATAATGTAATTAATTAAGTAATAATAATAATTTAATTAATAATATTGTCATTAATTAGCTAATTACAATATTTTAATTAATTAATTAATTAAAATATTTTAATTAATGAATAATAATATTTTAATTAATTAATTTTTTATTTAATGAGTAGTTATATTTTAATTAATGAATAGTTATATTTTAATTAAATATAATGTAACTAATTAAGTAATAATAATAATAATTTAATAAATTATATTGTAATTAATTAATTAATTACAGTATTTTAATTAATTAATAATTATATTTTATTTAATTAATATTTTAATTAATGAATAATAATATTTTAATCAAAGATAATGTAATTAATTAATTGAATAATAATAATAATTTAATTAATTATATTGTAATTAATTAGTTTGTGATAAAATTTTAATTAATTAATTAATTACAATAATTTAATTAATGAATAATAATATTGTAATTAATTAATATTTTAATTAATAAATAGCTATATTTTAATTAATGAATAATAATATTTTAATTAAATATAATCTAATTAATTAAGTAATAATAATGATTTAAATAATTATATCATAATTAATTAATTAATTACAATATTTTGGTTAATTAATTAATTACAATATTTTAGTTAATTAATTAATGACAATATTTTAAATAATGAATAATAATATTTTGATTAATTAATATTTTAATTAATGAATAGTTATATTTTAATTAATGAATAATAATATTTTAATTAAATATCATGTAATTAATTAAGTAATAATAATAATTTAATTAATTATACTGTAATTATTTCAAAATATTACAAACACACTTAAAATAAATATTGGTATAATTATAAAATAATCAATGAATTATATATTTCTAATCATATTATATTGCAGGGGTATTTTCGTCATTGATACTACTTTTATGTTTTGTCCACTGCAATCAAATACATTTCTGTCCTCGAGACGGAGACAATTTTTTCTGTTTTGTCTACTACAACCAAACACCTCATTGTCTCCAATTTTTGTTCTATTCCGTCTTCAAATTTTCATCTCGTTCCATCTCTGCATATTAGAGACAGTAACCAAACGCAGCGTTAGTGAGCTCGATTTGTTTTACAAAATTTAACAAATTTGATTTGAATTAGATGTTTTTTGTTCATGAATATTGAATCGGATTTTAGTATGGAATTATATCAATAGCGATTAATATTGGGTATCATTTCTAATAATTTTTAAAAATTATAAAATAATCTCTAATTTTTTAAAAAATTGTAAAATAATTCTTCAATATTGTACTTTCTATATAAAAATTATAATAATAGAAATTTAAAATAACAACAATTTATTTATTTTCTTAATATTGTTTTCACATATTTTACGTATAAATAATAATCACAATTAATATAAAAAATATTATCTTATTATCATAGAAATATAAAATTAAGAAAATTTTATCATATAATAAATAATAATTACATCAAAATATCAAATGAAAAGAATAATTATTATTAATAATAAAATATAATTTTTATCTTAATATTTAATTTTCAATAGTAAAAATATATATTTTTATCTTAATATATAATTGTTATTAATAATAAAATATTGTTATATTTATATTAACAATTTAAAAAAGAAATATAAAAATTTGAGACATCCTAATTTTCATTTTAACATATTTTTAATTATTTTTTGAAAAATATAACTATCATTCACTGTATGAATTCAAATGTTATATTATTAATAATAAAAAGAGATGATGAAGAAGAGAGGGAGCGAGAGCGTGACAGAAAAAATAAAAAGAGGAAGAAGGCAGTATAGTCGATTAGGGGAGGGGGAGTTCTTAAAAAATTATCCTTTTTTTTTAAATGCTTATAATTCTTTTTTAATTTTTAGTATCGGTTGGCACATGGCCAATATTGCAGATACCAATACTGCTGACCAGACACCAAGCAAAATAAAACGAAAATGTTTTGCGTTAAATTGAATAAATGTTTTTTTATTTTTTATATTCGAGTAATTTTCAAAGTTAGATGATTCGGTCTGATTTATTGAAAGCCGAATCTAAAGTCCAAAATTGAGACAACGTTGTTGCTCGATCTTTCAGAAATCCTTAAACATATGAGCCGTGAATTTGAAGGTCATTGGGGCCCAAGTCAGGCCCAAACTTTTACATAAATTTTTTAATCAAGTTTATTCAAAAAGTAACGTCTTAAATTTGCCACCGTAACGATTGATACTAAATAGAAAGTACAAAATCTAAAACCTTGTTTAGAGTTTGTTAAAACTAATCATAATTGATTAAAACATCTTTAATTTCTTAAAGTTTAAGAGGAAAATATTTTTAAAATAACTTATAAAAATTCGATAGATTTATATTCAACAAAAAAATTCGATTAATTCAAATCTAACTTGTTAAATTTTGATAAGGTGGATGTGTTTTGATATGAAGTTGGATGATCACTTAAGCTTTACGAAATTCTAGATATTTTAATCCATTGTGATTAATTTTAATCAAGTTCGAAATATTTATTCTAACTTTTATACCACATTTTAAAATAATTATATTAAATATCATTAGTTTAAATTAATTAAAAATTGCCAATAATAAAAATTAAAAAAACATATAAAATTTTAAATTGTTCGGGAAAAGTTATTATTAAAATCAAATTACAATATGAAACATCTCACCTACATGATTCACCCCAAATTCTGAATTTAATAAGAAATAAATATCTGATAATCGTAATATAGAGCACTTTACAAGGTTATTTTGGTGATTCCGACCCGGAAAAGGAAAAGCACTTTACAAAACACAGGTTTAAGCTTATGAGAATATATCTACCAACCCAAAAATCAGAGGCTTAACATAGCATCATTCACTTCCTTTGTCGTCGTCTAGCATCATGCAGGTCAAAAGCACCCAAATCTACCATGCTATATCAGTAATTTTTTACAGTTACTTAAGAGCTTGTTATTCAACAAAAGGGCGTTGCAGAAGTCATAATTTTACCCATCTACCAGTTTGCCCATCTCTGCCTATGTATAAGCTTTCTCACAAAATTGAGGTAGTAAGGATAATACAATAACATATTCACCTGAAAGAAATCATTTTTCCTTTTCTTGATGAAGCTGAGACATATGGGCCTCTTCAATACGCCGAGTGAGCAGAGAAATAACATGATGCGAGGCACTTGAGGTAGCATAATAGGATGTTACAGTGAGTTGAGCAAATCTTGGAAGCATATACCCTTCAAATTCGAAAATTTGGCAACAAGATTAGGTTCGCTTGACCAAAAGCAAGAAGCAAAGGATACGTGAAATACTCTCAACTGCTTATAAATGGAGCACGAAGGGCTCCACAAGTTGATGATCTAAGTAAGAGATTTGTCTTCACATAACTAAATTAAGGACAAATCAATCACATCCCTGTATGACAAGATAAGCAATTGATGGAAGCATCAATAAGAAGGTAACTCCAAGAGCCTAAATAGTTCAGATGTCATGTTAGCATATTATACGTCAAGCTCTAAGATACTACGCAGGTCACCATCAATAAGAAGGTAACTTCAAGAGCCTAAATAGTTCAGATGTCATGTTAGCATATTATACGTCAAGCTCTAAGATAATACGCAGGTCAAAATCTTAACCGTCAACTCTGAGCAGACAAATTCGCATTCCACCTCAACCATTCCACTACCGATAAGGTCTATTCCCTGGTCCAAAGATGAAAAAAGCCTCAAGCTGATGGGGTTGTTTCCACCATCGTAAACCGACAAAATTCAAGGATAACTTTTATGTGGAAGACAGAAGCCCATCCACCTGCTCTACCATCCGCAAACTTGTACCGTGTTACATCTACTATGCCACTGCCTAAGATGACAACTTATCAATTAACAAGCCTCTCAAGCTTATTTTTCCTTTCCGGAAGACGAATCAACCTATGACCCTGTTAACTTTTCAAATTCTCAGGATGAAGAAATCAAATGACACTCACAAGTGACAAAAAATCAACATTTTTTGCTACGATTTCAACAGCAGAAAAACCACTGAACATATTCCCCCAACAAGACTCTCAAAATCGAAGACTTCCATCAGCCACCAGTTTTGATAGAATGAAGCAGTGAACTTGCAAGGGATCACCATTAGTTTTTTGTATTGCAAAAAATCATCGGCTACTAAAAGAAATATTACAAAGGTGATCAAGTGAAGATAACAATAACTTCTCACAAATGAACATATAGTTCTTCAGTTAGGTCCTTTCTTAAGAACTAACAAGACAACTGCAAGTTACATTGATAGCATCACGTTGTTTGATGATGTCTTATATTTATATAATTATAAGAAGCCAGAAAAGATTATACTATTTGCCACTCTAACCAAATAAAGTTGCACAAACATAAGAAGTTATTGCATTTTTTGACAGTCAGGCAACTTGATGGATAGTTGGATACTATACAGAAAGTCACACATACTGTATCATAGTATGAGCAACAGAATAGATTATTCCTATTTGGTCATGCTAATATCGAGTAAGCTTCAATTTTTTTCACTATTATATTTGAAGCTCTTTTTGGATCCCTATTCCACAAAAATTTTTAGATGTTCCACCGCGAAAAGAGATTAAAGACGTTAAAATAAGTCCTTTAGTTAATTTTATTATCATATCTTGTAGGAGCCCTTTATCACTACACTAAAGTCCAATGCATGGTTCTCTCACCTTAGTATGGTTGCAACATTTCCCACAAAAAATCCAGGACTAAAAGGATAGCTTATGGTGAATTAATGATCATAGAACCTACGGTTTATCCACATGATTGATACTCCAATTCCACATTACAGGCTACATGATAGAAGAATATGGTCCATGATTTTACATTTTTAAAGGCCACTTATTCATAGCACAATTAATATAGATTTCAGAGCTTAATTATTCAAACCAAGTCAGATATGCTCTATTTTCTGGCCATCTTATAGACTCCAGAGGTGAGTCTTCATTAGATATCTATTTTTGAAGTTCCATGCCTCAGCACTAATACATGATTGACCTTACTCCACCAATACATGATTGACCTTATTCCACCAATAAAAGTCCCTGCCCTTGTCTTAAATTGAGAAAAAAAAATCTTAATACAGGATTGGAACTACAAGAACCATATACAAAAAAGAAATAAATTGTGAATTTATGTCAAAACACTTTAAACGAACTCATTGAAATCCTCAGAACACACTGAGATGCTTCATTTCCTAATTTTTTTTACCAAGAAAATTATGAGATTGCAGTTGGCATTGGCTTAAATGAAAGTCTTCAAGCTTGGTACATGCAACAAACTAAATCTAGGAATAAAGATAAAGGATATGCAAAATAATATACTGATAGGATAATAGAATCTAGAAGTACCTCCAAAAGCAGCAGTGGCACCTGAAACTGCAAGCAGTGGAGGAAGCTGCCAACAAATGTAATACATTGCATGAAGTTAGGTTAAGAAGAAGTCCTAGAATCTAAACAAGCAATAGCTCTTGCGGGTCTGAAACCCTAGAAATAAAAATTGGAAAGGGCAGTAAATACTCCAACTATAAAAGGAAGCCACTTTGGTCCCTTGAGGCGATTTTGAAGTAATGGGATCCCTGAAATATAACAAGATTAAAAATTGCGCAAACAAGAAGGTATAAATTTACCAACAAAAATGATTGGAATAAAACCTGTATTGAAACCATGAATTGCACTAAGCAATCCACCAATACCCGAGCCAGCCTATTTAAAAAACCAAAAATAAAAAATCAGTTAGAATTAAAGCTTGCAACAGCGACATAAGGAGTTTGCTGCCTAGGCATAGGATTTTACTAGCAGAACCATTGATAATGACCAGCCATTCACTGAATAAAATGAAATAATTTGATTAACAAATACAATTTGAGTTTTTACAAGTTGCAAAATCAATCAGATATGAAGTACGATTACCTTGGTTAAAAACAACTGGGTTCTCATAAATTGCACTAAAACTGCCATAAGCTGATCAATGACTAAGACCCCAGATTTCCTAATTCAAGAATTAACCAAAATTGCTTATCTGTTACCACTCATATTTATAGGGTTTTATCTTTCTTCTTATAAAATCAAATTCAAAAAACAGAACAATAGAAAATCAAACAGAAGACAGAGGTAATAACTAGGAAAGAAAAAGAGAGAGAGGAGTGACCACAGCAGTGGCGTCATGTAGAACAGAAGTAATAGTCCATTCTCCTTTTCCCTAAACAGAACAAAAACAAAAGGAAACTCAAAATCAATACATACGAGTGTGTATCTACAGAAAGAATTAAAAAGAAATGAATAGTTTACAGAATTAGGGTCGACGAGAGCAAGACAGCGAGGACAACGAGGAGTGCCGAGACCAGGGTTGATGGTAGGATCGTGGTATAAATGTCCGCTACGTAGTTTCTCTTCGTATACCTCTCTCGTGCCCATATCTACCGACGACCGTACGATTCACGCTGTCGCTTGCTTGCTTCTATCTGTCCAGCGATTTATTTCACTGCGTACAAATAACCATAGTCTTGTTATTTAATTAAAAAAATTTTCAGATTAAGTCCCTTAAAATTTGCAAATTTAAGCTACCGGCTGCTTTTTGAAATACCGGGGGTACCAGTCCAAATCGTCCAGGCCGTACCGATAGTCGGTACCAAACAACACGATTTAGTACTCGGCCGGTAAGGTACAAAAACAAAACTTTGGTCGCAATAAAGAACATATCAGCTGTCAGATCCGAAAAGAGGAAAAAACCCAAGAAAGAAAAAGGAAAATATCGAGGAGTTACTTGAACTTGATTTTTCAAAAAATGATTTATTATGCAAATAAAAAGTAAAGATGAGAATAATAAAGAATTAGATATTATTAGTAAGAGAATAAGACGAGAAACAGCTTTCAGTGAAGAGAAAACTCGTCGGCGACTAGTTTTTGTTGTGAAATTCAGAGGTAATACACTTGAAAATCGGTAAATTCTCGCTATTACACGTAAGTTTAGAAGTACGAATTTAAAGGCGGATGAATTAATTTCCCTGAAAAAACTTTAAACGGCGAAGTACCGTAATGTTTCAAGCGATTCGAGCTGAAACTCGGTCAAAAAACTAGAAACTTCAAGAGAAAGAGCTAAACATCAAAGAACGGTCATCAAGCTCTTGAATCACTCGTTAACCAAGCAACAGAGTCAGACTGAAGCAAGAGAAGAGCTAAAAATTGAGGAATGGAGAACAGGAAGAGAGAATCAGAGAGCGAAAGCGTAACTCGGGTAAAGATCCGAGTGCAGAGAAAACAGACCTGGAGGTTTGTTAATCGCAAAGACACAGGCACTCCAAAGAGAGCAGATCCTCACTGAAGCTTCGATGACTTCATGGCAGTGACGGGCTTACGGCGGGGTGTGAGGGGTGACAAGGTCGACGAAGGGCCAGCCATAAGAGGAGAGTGCTTTCGAGGGTGACAGTAGGGGTTGAGAGGGAACTGAGAGTGGTAAATTCTACATTTAATAAGAAATAAATATTTGATAATCGTAATAGAGAGCACTTTTCAAGGCTAATTTGGTGATTCGGACGCGAAAAAAGGAAAAGCCCTAGATCTGTCGCAGGGTGGAAGCAAGAGACAGGCAACGGCCTATCCACTTAATGCCATGTGGATACCCATCCGATAATATACCCAAACACCCCTTCGCTGACGTGTAATCGTAATCGCAGCCTCCCTATAAATATCCTGCGCCATCCTTACTTCTTCTCCCCTCCTCTTCGTCCTCATCCAGTTTCTCTCTCCCTATTTATATGTCCATAATCTTTTTACCGTCAACCCGACCCGGAGCTTCGAGTCTTCTGACCTAGGGTTTTGCTCGTCGTGTCGGTTCGGATCTCCAGAGTCCGATTGGAGATCCTATAGCTGCTGTCCCTGTCTTGGCTCGAGATCCGGGCCAAGCACAGAAGTTTTCGAATTCAATCCTTTCCGTCCAGGTTTCCTTTCCTCTATCTGGCTCTCCTCTCAGGTTTCATCATATGTATGGATTTTTCTTTTCTCTTATTTTCGAATGTTCTGGCGATATGTTTGGTTGCTGATAGGAGGAAAATGAGAGGAAGATAAACTTTTTGAATGTGGTTCATCTTTTAACTTTTTTTAATGATTTTAGAAAAATTAGGAACTGTTTAATGACTAGTTGTTAACTATTTATAGCTTTTTAATTAAACCTGTGTTTTTTTTAACTTCAAGTGATTTGTTTGATTGGTCTGTCCCTGAAGCGTTCTAGTTTTTGTTGAGGAACTATATGGTGAGAGCAGCACTGAAGCTTGTGACGTCTTTATAATGACTAATTAACTCAGTAGACTACTCTTTTGTGATTTAGATTTAGGCAGTAACCTTGGCAAAGTGTAAATGGCGTCGAGTGAGGGATTTCTGACGGATGAACAGAGGGAAATGTTGAAAACAGCAAGCCTGAATGTCGACAACTTGTCGTCTTCCCCAAAGATTTTGTCATCATCCCCTAAATCCCCATCGGCATTGCTTTCTGAGCATCACATAAAAGTTCCTGCTGCAGGAAGGGCACCTAATGCAGGGATTGCAGTCAGGCATGTGCGAAGGTCACACTCTGGGAAGTATGTACGTGTGAAAAAAGGTGAGTCTTTTTGGCTGTATGCCTACCATGATTTTGTAGAGGTTGTTGTTGATGGTTCGGACTTGCTCGAGTTCTTATGATGCTATAGCTAGTCTGTTTCTTGCTATCATTAGCATATTTTAGTTAACGGTAACCCTTCCATCATAATACTGTGGTGTGGTAGATAAGCTCTTGTTGATTTTGGTTTTGGTTGATTGGTTTCCGTTTGATGTTTTAGAGCTGGTAATGAGTTTTGGCTTCCGTACTTATGTTTGAACTGAGTGCAGTAATAATTTGCAAAGTTCCTTTCGTCCTTTGTATGTTACATCTTTTGTTATAGTTGCCTTAATAGGTATCAACTGCTGCATGGCACTATTAAAAGCAATCATTCAAAAATTTCCCATCCTCTGCGGATTCGATTTGTTACGTGTCTGGCTAGTTACGTATACTTTTCTTTGCCCCTTGTGGATAGCTTATTGCCAATTGCCCATGTTTTCTTTTTCTTTTGCGGACTTTGCATCATATATACAAGGTTTTTGATAATGCATGTGAAAAATGATATCCACGCTCTTTATGTTAATTAATTTTCATATTAATTGATGTTTAGATGGCGGTGGGGGTAAGGGCACGTGGGGGAAACTACTGGACACTGATGGTGATTCACAAATTGACCGGAATGATCCTAATTATGACAGTGGAGAGGTAATTGCAGCTTTTTACTGTTTTCATCCTGGGCCTTGTCGGGTAGTCTACAACATTTATGCTTGTAGGCTACCTGTTGATTTTGTCTATCATAGCCCACACTTGCCTTTACATATGGTTCTTGATCTTGTTCCCTTTAGTTTTCTTCTTGACCTTTTTTTTTATCCGCTTGCTCAGGAGCCGTATCAGCTTGTTGGGGCAACCATCTCGGATCCACTTGATGAGTACAAAAAGGCTGTTGTTTCCATAATAGATGAGTACTTTACTACTGGTGATGTAGAGGTTGCAGCGTCTGACCTTAGAGAACTTGGTTCTAGTGTATATCATCCTTACTTTATTAAGCGGCTTGTTTCCATGGCTATGGACAGGCATGATAAGGAGAAAGAAATGGCTTCAGTTTTATTATCTGCTCTTTATGCAGATGTTATAAACCCATCCCAGATAAGAGATGGGTTTGTCATGCTTCTGGAATCTGCAGATGATCTAGCAGTAGACATACTTGATGCAGTTGACATACTCGCTCTGTTTATAGCTCGTGCTGTGGTTGACGAGATCCTACCTCCAGCTTTCCTCACTAGAGCAAAGAAGACTATTCCTCAATCATCTAAAGGGTTTGAGGTCCTTCAAACTGCTGAGAAGAGCTATCTTTCAGCTCCGCATCATGCAGAACTTGTGGAGAGGAAATGGGGTGGTAGCACTCACACCACTGTTGAGGAAGTAAAGAAAAAAATTGCAGATTTACTGAGGGAGTATGTAGAGAATGGTGACACTTTTGAGGCGTGCAGGTGTATAAGGGAATTAGGGGTTTCATTCTTTCATCATGAGGTTGTCAAGAGGGCTCTGGTTCTTGCCATGGAGATTCAAGCTGCCGAATCTCTAGTGCTGAAGCTGCTGAAGGAAGCTTCTGAGGAAGGTCTGATCAGCTCCAGTCAAATGGTTAAGGGTTTTTCTCGGCTAGCTGAGAGCCTGGATGATCTTGCTCTTGACATTCCATCTGCAAAAGCCTTGTTCCAATCAATCATACCCAGGGCAGTATCTCAAGGGTGGCTTGATCAGTCATTCTTGAAATCCTCTGGTGAGAATGGACATATGCTAATTGAAGATGAAAAGTTGAGGAGGTATAAGGAGGAGGTAGTCACTATAATTCACGAGTATTTTCACTCTGATGATATTCCAGAACTGATTCGGAGCCTTGAAGATCTTGGCATGCCCGAGTTTAACCCAGTTTTCTTGAAAAGGCTCATTACGTTGGCAATGGACAGGAAGAACAGGGAGAAAGAAATGGCATCTGTTCTGCTATCTGCTCTTCACATTGAGATTTTCTCCACTGAAGATATAGTTAATGGCTTTGTCATGCTTCTAGAATCTGCGGAAGATACAGCACTGGACATTTTGTATGCTTCTGATGAGCTTTCTCTGTTTCTAGCTAGGGCTGTGATAGATGATGTCTTGGCTCCTCTAAATCTAGAGGAGATAGGCAGCAGGCTTCCATCAAATTGCAGTGGGAGTGAAACTGTACATGTAGCTAGATCTCTCATTGCTGCCCGTCATGCTGGTGAAAGGATCTTGAGGTGTTGGGGAGGTGGTACTGGATGGGCTGTGGAGGATGCCAAGGACAAGATATTGAAGCTTTTAGAAGAGTATGAAAGTGGTGGTGTTGTCAGTGAAGCTTGCCAATGCATTCGAGATCTTGGAATGCCCTTTTTCTACCACGAGGTGGTGAAGAAGGCACTGGTTATGGCTATGGAGAAGAAGAATGACAGGATACTGGATCTCCTCCAGGAATGTTTCAATGAAGGTCTGATCACTATCAATCAGATGACAAGAGGTTTCACCCGAATTAGAGATGGCCTTGACGATCTTGCTCTTGACATTCCGAATGCGAAGGAGAAATTTGGCTTCTACGTAGAGTATGCCCAGAAAAAGGGTTGGCTTCTGCCAACATTTGGGTCCACTGCAACAGGTGCGTCCCCTGCTCTAGTCTCAGCCGCTTGAGAAAACACCTTGTATTTCCGTTTCTCACATGTATGTTGTTACCCAGTATAATCCCTCTTTATGTATTTGCTTACCGGTCTTCTCATCCAAGGCAGATAGATAGATAGATAGATAATGGGATGTTTGCATTCCTTCTCATGTTTTTCTCTTTTCTGGACGTCATGCGGAGACCATTATGATCCTAGCCAATGTATAAAGTTGGTTTTTTGTTCTATTGACATAGTTTTAGGCAACAAGCAAGTCTTGTGATCCTGTGAAGTAATGATGCAAAAATTAAATTATGGTTTTCGGATGATTAACTTTTACTCTTTGGCTTCCCCTTTTTTTTCCTCCGAGCTTTTCTTTACTTATCTTAATTCTTTGGACATGATAATGATCCCCGAGAAACTTGGGATAAGAGAGAAAATTTTGAAAGTTGAGTACTGTATCTTCATTCAAAGTCTTAGTAAATTAACTATGAAATCTGGAATATAGCAACTCTTTGATACGTTGCTTTTATGGTTATGTATAAAACCCGGAACTTGAACTCGGTACCATCGACACTATTTTTAAAATTGTTTGGTGATTTTGAGGTTGGATTGCATAAAAGGAACCACACATTTGGAGTTTCACTAGATGATCGCACATGATGTGTGCATCAAAATTATTTCTTTCACTCTGATTATTAAGCAATTTTAGTTATGTCAGCGACAAGTAAGACATGCGAATGCCAACACAGTTGTGGTGTCTCTTTCACTATTGGGCACATGTGATTACGTCCATCTCATTTTTGGTTTTGGTCACCAAGCCAAGAATGGGAATAACAATCATAAGTAAACAAATATAGCATAGCCCCACCACCCATTGTTCCTATCAGTTGGTTGCATTAAGAAGTTTGTATTAAAATTTATTTAATACGCTATTAAAATTAACAATTATAAAAATTTATTAACAAAGGCAACAAAAATAGACATTTTATTAATATCAAATAAAAGGTAAAGATTCATAAGTTAAGATCGGCCTCGTTTTCCTTTTCATTTTTAGTTTTATATTTTATTTTCAAATTTAATAAAAATTTATATATTTTAGTTTTCATTTATGTTCTTAATTTTGGTTGTTTTTGGTTTACAAATATCATTAAAACTAGTTTTTTTATTTAATATATTAATTTTAATTAAAAATTATCAATAATTTAATTTAATATTATATTTAATTAATTACTTTTAATTATTTATAACATATGGATGATTTAATTTTATTTAATTTTTGTAATTAAATTAAACTAACTAAATATAATAATTATTTATAAACATAATAAAATTTAAAATATCTTCAAAATATATAAATTTCAAATAAGTTTTGATTTAATAATTAAAATATGTTCAAAATAAATATTATAACTTTAAATTATTTATTTTAATAAACTAAAATAATTTTATTAATAATTTGTTAATAAATATTGTATAAGAGAATAAATTTATTAAATTAAAATAATGTATCTTTAAATTTTATTTTATGTATATATATAATTAGTAATAAAAATATAATTACGTAAATATTAATAATTAAATAATTTTTTATTTAAAAAAAGCGAAAAACATAAAAAAGAAGTGAAGAAAACCATGCCGTAAGAAAACCACTCCTGTAGAGGTTTGGTAACTATCTCAGTCCCAAAACCTATCTCTTCCTGCTTCTTACCCATCCTCAAACTTCATCTTTCAAATTCCAATTTCTTCAACCTCTCATCATCATCCATTTCTGTCCCTCTCTCCACACTTACACGCATATATACCTTAGGAAACATGTAAACTTGTATCACAGCAGCTATAATAAACCTCAACTTTGCCTCGTCAATCTTTATCTCTCTTCGTCAATTGATTGATACAGAAAAATGCACACCTCCATTCCTAAACTACCACTTCTTCTCAAGCCCTTTCTACTTTCTCTCTTCCTCTCTCTCATCATTCTCGCTTTCCTCGCCACCACAACCCCTCTTCACCGTATGACCTCCTCTAAAAAAATCCCACCCCAGAATTCAACCACCAACAAGGACCTTCGAATCCGACCCGGATATACCAACTACACTGTCTACGTTCAACGCCAACTGAACAAAACCCTTAACCCAAAACTCCGTCAGATATGGAAAACGCGAGATTGGGACCGCAAAGTTCGCGTCTTTTCGGAGTTCTTCGAGTCTCTGAAGCGAAGAGGGCTTCTGTCTAACACGTCACGGGCACTCTCCATCGGCGCCCGAGTCGGTCAGGAGGTGGCAGCGCTGCGGCGGATTGGGGTGGCGGACTCGATCGGTATAGACTTGGTGCCGAGCCCGCCACTTGTGGTGAAAGGAGACTTCCATGCACAACCGTTTGAGAATGCGACTTTTGACTTGGAGTTCTCCAACGTGTTTGATCACGCGTTGTACCCGTGGAAATTTGTCGGGGAAATCGAACGGACACTGAGGCCCGGTGGGGTTTGTGTCATACACGTGGCGCTATCGCGACGGGCCGATAAGTACTCTGCCAATGATTTGTACAGTGTGGGTCCACTGATCGAGCTTTTTAAAGAATCCAAGCTGGTAGAGGTTAAGAAGATTGATGGGTTTGGGCTGGACACCGAAGTTGTCTTTAGAAAGAGGAAATGATTAGCTGTATCAGCATCAGTTTGCCTTTTCCTCCTCCTTTCTTTCTTTTAATTGTTTCATAAATTTGATTCATTTTTAAATATTATATATATATATATATATATACACACACTCAACCCTTACAAAATGGATATCTTGGAAAAATGGGAGGTTGGTTGGTGCAATAATTGTGGCTTACCTGCTAATCTAATAAGTAATGCAACTTGTTCATGATGAGCTTGTGCTAAGTAATTGTAAATTTAGTTGTAGACATATTGGCACTTGTGGATCTGATCATAAAAATGTTACTTTGGATGCCACTGTACACTACACAGTTCACGGGTTCATTTCTTCAAGTGGTGGTTCATGCCCTTCTTGGGAAGAGTCTAGCCTGTGTCTGGCTTGAATTCTGGAAGTCCCTTTTTGAGTCTTTTGATGATCATGTGACACTTGCGCAAATGCATCAGATCTTAGTAAGAGATGTGGGAAAGCAAACAATCAGATATGATAATGGTTGAAGACCGAGTTTGTTTCTGTCATCCCTACAACAACTGGAAAGGAAAGAGATAAAAGAAGGTGGTGATAAGACCTGACAAGGAACGGAATTGGTTTGGTTTTGGCACTTAGTTGTAGAAGAGCTGGGGGAACCATTAATTATACAGAGGTCTCTTTCATTCACCTTGGCAAAATGAAGGGTTGATGAGACGCTTTATTGCCCATCTTCTAGATCAGGCTATAAAGAGATCCTCAGCTCTAACAGTGTCCTATCCATATTCGTGATTTCAGCAGAAAGACGAGGAGATAATGAGCATGGTTTTTGATAATATAATCCAAGTAAATCATTAATCAGTAGGTTAGTTACATATACGTATAGATATAGAAACTTGCACTGAAGATCGAATCATCAAGTCTAGACAAAGGGCATTTGGTCATAAATGGAGGGGCCAAGCCAACCGTGACACATGAAATGTGGGGTTACATCACATGGAAATAGTCTCTCCTCATTAAAGAAAAAGAATTGTCACCCAGCTGTCGATACCTCAAAACAGCAACTAATCACCTTGCTGTCTAGTGTTTTGCTCGATTTGCATGTAACAGTTAGGGTCCTGAGTCCTGACAGCTCCTCCCTCGAATCAATACACATTCCCAAAGCTTCTCAGAAAACACCTCTGCCGCTTACGAGAGTTGACAGGGAGCCAGCCAGCCTCTTGTATCATCTTTTGTCACGTTATCAAGGGTCACAACCTCAAATATTATAATTATTATCTTTTCAGGTTCTGCACCCAATACCAGGTGCTTTTCAATATATGAATGAGAACCCTGTACAGGTCGTTGTTTGAATCGTAAATAATCACATGGAGGGCTGAATCTATTTCAGACATGGGATTAAGCAGGAATAAGTTTGGTTGTTTCGAGTTATCTTGCTAAAAATGTCTCAAAATGGCCCAAAGTGCTCGTCTATGTCCCTTGTTGTATGACTGGAACTTACACGATTTACTCTTGCTACAGTTCCATGGCGCACCCACGTACAAGTTCAGTAACAAATTAGATCTTTGTTGTTTATACAACCTCTGTGTCACCATCTTGGAGGGGATGAAAAACATAGAGCCATAATAACAGCAACTCAAGCATGCATTTATACACGAAATATTCACGTATAATAATACAAT
>JAOSBN010000007.1:29336208-29383708 GCA_027563595.1 Erythroxylum suave
TGTACTAGGATAGTTTTCTTCTTCAATCCAAGTTTAAATTCTTCAATTTTATTAAATACTTACTATATATTAATTTTTTGATGTACTAGGATAGTTTTCTTCTTCAATCCAAGTTTAAATTCTTCAATTTTATTAAATACTTACTATATATTAATTTTATGATAGTCTAATATCGATTAAATTTTTAAACCTTAATTTTTTTATTTTATTAGTTTAATTTTGATTTAATTTAGAACATGGTAATTCACATCCTTTTAAAAAAATTAAAAAAAAACATTCTAACATGTTTTCTTCCATTTCTTACATTCTTAATCTTTGCTAAGTGAGTTTTAATTTGTTTTACAGTTTAAAACTACATTTCATTATGTCAAAATAAGACACAATTGAAAACAATATTGTTAATAATCCAAAACCCAATATTAGCAACTTTTGTGCTCAATGACATACCGTTTCCCCGGTGACGTAATCCGACATGGGTGGACGAGTGTGAGGCACGTATGCGTGATGCTTGATCTAACTCAAGCTTACGTGGCACAAAAGTCGATAACGCTCAGGTTGGGGGGAAAGGAAACCGTCACGTGGCCGTTAACTGAGATATGTGGAGAGCCAATGAGGAGGCGCTGACATTTTCCATTTTTGCATTTATTGAACAAATTAATAGCTCGAGACTTTGTGTACAAGTACATAACGTGTGGTTCACCTAACTTCGTGACTTTTCATGTTTATGCTCTTCTTGTTTGTATACTTTTTTTGTTTTGATCGAGGACCGTAGTCGTTATCTTTTAAATACGTAGTAGGATAAATATTTAAATTAAAGTATTAATTTGTAAATTACGTTAGTTGGATATTTCATATTAAACAAGTTTTATATAAAAGGTTTGGTCGAAAAGGTATAAATTGGAGAATTCGAATATAGGATCTTTTGATCTCCTGCCTCCAACATCACCAACTCAACCACTCATAATTTGCTTCTTATTTGTATACATACCTTCTTCTTTTTTTGTTTTTGAAAAATAAAACTAATTCTGAATATTCTTTCTCTATTGAATTGAATTTTCATCATTGTAACGGTTCGTATGATTAGAACTTTAAGAGAAGTTGTCAAAAGTTAAAAGTGGACGGAAAAAAATAAGTGTAAGTTCAGTAATTAAAGGAATGGAATGGAACGAAATGAAATAGAATATAATATAGTGAAAAGTTGTTTAGGAGGAATGGAAAGGTTCATAATGTAATGTAGTGAAACATTGTTTGGAAGATAGATAAAATGAAATTTAATATATAATAAATGAATATTATACCCCTGATATTAAAATAGTTATTGCACGAGGTTTAACGTTATGATTTTAAAACAGAAATCATGTCCAATCAAAAAGTTACAGTTATGACTTGTAACAAATAATTTTTTATATTTTTTATATTTTAAAATAATAAATTTTTTATTAATTTTATTAATTATATACTATTTATTATTAATTATATAAAAATATTATTATTAATTATTCAATAAATTTTATTGTATTATATGTGATTTATATTTTTATTTATACATAAATATATACAAACAATTAAATATTTTTATATATTTTCTATTTTTATTAATAAAAATTTTATTAATTTTTATTTTATTATTAATTATATACAATTTTTATTAATAATATAAAAATATTATTATTAGGGTAGAGACAAGAAGGTTAAGCTTAAAAGAAATAATTAGTATTAAAAAAAATTATTAAAAATAGATTAGCTAAAATATATTTATTAATTTACATTCAATCATAAACCTTCCAAAAGCTTCGTTTTTCACTATTTAGTATAAAATAAAACGTGATTTAAAATTCTTTATGTTCATTTCATTTCATTATAAAATTTTTGATCAAATGATAAACTGAATGGCCCCAAAAAGGTAAACAAGAGTAAGATACCGTATCGACGTGCTTAGTGGTCAAAAACTATTCAGACTCAGAGTTTTTGACCAAGTCCGAGGTCAAATCCTTCCTTTGCCAGGAAGTATAGATGTAGTTTCGAAACAACATGTGAAAGCAGCTGTTCTTTTTCCTCTTGCAATAAGTTTCGTTATAGAAAGTAAAACCTCAACGTGCTATTTTCCTATGGCAGAGTAACGTGTATCCTAAACGCCCGCCCGAAAGAGGGATGGCAACAAGACAAAGATAAGTACATTGAATTACATACTTTTCTTAAATTTTTTATCTTGTTTTAGTACTAGTTTCCTGGTTACTGGCAAAACCAGTTTCCTGGTCTGGAATGATTACGTTGTTGTCTATACACGTGTTGGGTTACAACACCCTTGGATCACCAACCTTGGTCCCTGCCTGTCTTACTCTTCGTATATATATACACCTCTGCTCCTTTCCAACCTTTCCAATTCTCTGCAATCAAAACTCGTTCAAGCCTTTGTAAGACTATTTATTATCATCGTCTTCTTCTTCTTCTGCTCATCCAAAAACCCATTTCGCGAAAAGCTCCATATATATTTGCCCTTTTCTGTGTTGTTGTTGGTGGATAGCTTTTTTGTACATGAAATGGTTGCAGAAACCAACTCGAGCGCACACAGGCCCAAGTTGGGTGCTCTTTTACACTCAGAAGCTATGATTTTTCCAAGACCAGAAGACGATAACAATTGCAATAGTCACTCTGCTATGAATCCCAGATTGTATTGTAATAATCACAGCACAACGCCAATCCCTACTGGTGAATTATCACCTAACTTCTCGTCGCCTTGGAACCAACCTTCACCGTACGCACAATCTCCGTGGATAATACCGTCACCTGTGAACGGTAAGTTCACTAACTATGGTCTTATTGGATCCATTGTTCGTGAAGAAGGCCACGTTTACTCTTTGGCTGCGTCTGGCGATCTTCTCTACACTGGCTCAGACAGCAAGAACATACGTGTATGGAAGAATCTGAAAGAGTTCACGGGGTTTAAGTCCAACAGCGGGTTAGTTAAAGCCATTGTTATACATGGTAACAAGATTTTCACCGGACATCAAGATGGGAAGATCAGAATCTGGAAGATATCTTCCAGGAACACTAGAGTTTACAGGCAAATTGGAAGCTTACCCACGTTCAAAGATTACATCAAAAGCTCAGTCAACCCCAAGAACTACGTAGAAGTTCGCCGACATCACAACGTTTTACGCATCAAACATTTCGATGCAGTTTCATGCCTCAGCTTGAACGAAGACGCGGGGTTACTATACTCAGGCTCATGGGATAAAACCCTGAAAGTATGGAGAGTTTCAGATTACAAATGCGTGGAGTCGGTCCACGCTCACGAAGATGCAATAAACTCGGTAGCTGCTGGCTTTCATTCCCTGGTCTTCACAGGCTCAGCCGATGGAACAGTGAAAGCTTGGAAAAGAGAGCTGCAAGGGAGAGGAACAAAGCATTTCTTGGTACAAACGTTACTGAAACAAGAAAGCGCTGTCACGGCTTTGGCGGTGAATGAAGGAGGCGCCGTGCTTTACTGTGGTTCCTCAAACGGTTTGGTGAATTTCTGGGAACATGAGAAGCACTTATCGCACGGTGGAATCCTTCGGGGACACAAGGTGGCCGTCCTTTGTCTAGCCACCGCCGGAAATTTGGTGTTCAGCGGGTCAGCTGATAAAAGCATATGTGTGTGGCGTAGAGAGGTCGGTGGCGTCCACACTTGCCTCACCGTCCTTACTGGTCACAGTGGGCCCGTTAAGTGCCTGGCCGTAGAAGAAGATAACGAGTGTGATGATAACGGAAATGAACGGTGGATATTGTACAGCGGAAGTTTAGACAATTCGGTCAAGGTGTGGCGCGTGTCGGATAGCCCGACGGAGTTGAGAATGTATGAATCGCCGAGGGTGAGCTGCTACTCTTCTGTCTGCCCCGAATCACGGCAACGAACACCATCAAGATTAAAGTAGGAGGATGACGCGAGCTCTGAGGAAGTGAAGATCACGGGCTAATTGGTCACAGTTTCCCATGGTCGGTCCGATTCTGACAAGTGTTACGTACAATTTAACGGTACAAGTGATAAAAAGGAGAAGTTCTAATTGGGTCGGATCACCATGTTTTTGTTAAGGTTGTTCTATACTCTTATCTTTTAATTTTATCTGTATATTTATATTAATTTTATATAAATATATAGATGAGATTTAATAAAATAGAGCAAGACCTGAACATGTTATAATTTGGGTGCAAGAACTTGTACATACATGTATTTGAAAAGATATTCTCTTTATTGCTTTGTTCATTTTCATATTTATTCCACTGTCAATTTTGTTATTAAAGAATATAAAATTTTATATAATTTAATTAATATTAATATTTTAAAAATAGTACCAGAAGTTAAACTGGTAAGAAAAGAGGTTTAAAGTTTAAAATTTTCAACTAGCATTAGACTATTATGATTGAAAGATATTATTCTTATCTATCAAAGAATTTGAAGTTTAATTAAAAATAATTATTTATTAATTAATTAATTTTAGTTTATAAAAATTTATTAATTTACAAAAATAATTGATTAATTGATAAACTTATCAGTTTTTAACAACAAGAAATTGCATAGGAAAATTGAAAACCGAACCAAAAAGTTAAAACATTTTTACAATTGAATCGGTTAAGTTGTTTAATCATTATTAATATATAATTTAAGTTCGAGAATAAAAAATTAAAAATTTAATTATTATGATAAATATGACTAAAATAATTTCTATCAAAAAATTTTTAAATGATTCTCACTAGAATTATTTAAGATCACCGTCTATGAAAATTTTGTTATCAGGTAATCTTAAAATTATTAATATTTTATAAAGTAATATAAACTATATTTTCATAAATATTTAGTGACATTAAATCTTTATTCATTAAAATTTTATTTCACTAAAATATATTAAGACATATCTCACAATTTGTTAAAATATTTCGTAAATTTAGCTACTTAATTTCAGCAGATTTAGTTATTAAATACACATATCATATCCAACACTGCAATATGAAAACCTTATTAGTGATTTAAAATTAATTTGAATAGATATGTTCGGATCAACAATAAAAACCTTGAACTAGTCAACTTTTCGATTCAATTTTCAATTTTTCGATTTTATTTATTTTGGGTGTTAACGAGGTTTCTACTAGATGGTGTTTAATAATTTTATTGTTAAAAAACAATCAATTTATTAATTAATTAGTCAGTTTTAGTAAAACTAATCAATTTTTATAATCTAGAATAAACCGATTAATTTTAATTTAACAATCACTTTTTTAATTATTCTAATTTTTTCAATAAGTAAGGACAATCACTTTAAATTATTTTTCAAAATTTTCAATTATATTCAATTTTTAATCGATTTTATGACAGTGTAATAAATGTTGAATCTTCTATTTTATCGGTTTAATTTTTAGTTTTGAAAACAATGCTTATTACATAAAATAATCCTAAAAATATATAATTGGTAAGTTATCAAGCTCGAATATTGCTAAATAATAATTATTTTTTGATATTGGTTAAGACAATTTATTCCTTTTTATACTAAATTTAAAATGTTGCAGTTCTATAAATATCACAGGTTGGTTCAGCCATGAGCCATTCATCACCTAGCTAGCATGCAGGATAGATGAACATTGAACAGAAGTGAAAGCTAAGTACGGGGGCTTCATGTTCATACACGAGAAGAGGTTGTAATGAAACAAAGCTGTCGCATTTTATAAACTTCTTGTCGAGGAAGACGTCAAAACCGCCATTCCTTGTATTATCACATGTTTGTTCAGTGAAGCAGAGCAAACTTGTCATTACCTGCAATAATGCCAATGAATGGAACAAATCACACATAACAAAAGACCCAGTACATTGGTTGAGGGAGGATTGTACGCTAAAAAACAGAGCTCCCACGTACGTGGCTCGTGCGGTCATGTCTAAGAAACATGTAACCGAAGCAATCTCGAAAACGAAACCAGAAATAGAACAAGAAGAAGAAAAAGCTAATGAGGAGTTTGGTTTACGTTTTGGGCTAAGTTTATGGGTAAATATGTGTGTTGTACTCATTAGCCCAAACTACATGACTCTTGAGCAGGCATAACAAAACACTGTTGATATGCGGACTTAGTACGGCTGTGTTTGTTAAAGAAAGACTCGTAACTCGCAAGTCTCGAGTCTCTCAGTCAAAGTCCCCTATAATTAGTTAAGTTGAATAATGAATTTGGTCACTTTTCTTAGAATGTTATCTTACACTAAACAACTGATCACTTTTCTTAGAATGTCTTCTTACGCTAAACAACTTATACTAATCAAGTCAGTAACATATTTGATTAAAAAGTAAGGCTTGGTCATGATCCCTAAAGTTCAGTCCCCTAATTCAATTATACAGTTTTGACCGATTAGTCTCTGCACAGTCCTATATAAGAGTATCGTGAAAGTGATAGTCAACCGATTTAAACCTCACCTCGACTTGATTGTGGCCAATACGCAATACAGTTTCGTCCATGGCCGTCACTTAATCGAAAATGTTATTATTAGTCAAGAGATCATACATTCCATGTGACACAAGAAAGGCAAGACAGGTTATTTCGCACTGAAAGTAGATCTGGAAAAGACTTATGATAGGTTGAACTTGGCGTTCATCTTGGATACCCTCCAGGCTATAGGTATTCCCCATAAGCTTCTCCGGGTCATTATGAGATGCGCAACAACGACTACTACGCAGGTTGCGTGGAATGGTACGTTCTTCGACCCGTTCCACCCAACTCGGGGCATTCGCCAAGGGGACCTCATCTCACCGTACCTATTTGTGCTCTGTATAGAGCGTTTGGGCCACCTCATTGCCTACGTTGTAGCTCAGAACCAATGGAAACCTTGTTAGTGGGGCCACAACGGCCCGACGGTCTCGCATTTATTCTTTGCCGATGATCTCATCCTGTTTGGTGAAGCTACCGACGAGCGGGTCGCAACAGTGTCAAGGATCTTGACGGCATTCTGCCAAGTTTTAGGACAAAGGGTGAACCATAACAAGTCCCGAATTTTCTTTTCTAAGAATGTTTCTCCTGACTGTGCCCGCCAGCTTGGACAAGTTTTACAGGTATACTGCACAGATAACCTAGGAAAATACTTAAGAGTGCCTCTCATTCACGAGCGAACTACCAGGCAGACGTACCAATATATCATAGATCGAGCACAGCAAAAATTAGTCGGCTGGCGAGCGCAAGGTTTATCATTAGCGGGTCGGGCCACCCTGACCGAATCCGTTCTAGCCTCCCTTCCTATCTTTACGATGCAAACGGTCAGTTTACCACGACAACTCTGCGATGACTTGGAAAAAATCATGCGTTCCTTCATCTGGGGATCGGTACCTAGCCAAAGAAAAGTCCACCTCATCAACTGGGATGAAGTTTGTACTCCTAAGTAGTCGAGAGGATTAGGATTTAAACGTGTTCGTGCTACTAATGATGCCCTCCTAACCAAACTGGGTTGGGAATTGATCACTCGACCCTCCGCCTTATGGGTTCAAATCCTTCGAGCAAAATATCGACTTGAACTTACGCAGATCCCCGGTTCTCTGCCGAGGACACGAGCGTCGAGCATCTGGAGGGGTATCTCAGCTACGTGGGATTACGTCCGTCAGGGACTGTTGTGGCGAATAGGAAATGGCATACGGACTCCATTTTGGCTAGATCAATGGATACCTAATTGGGGTCCTCTAGTCAAACAGACGACGTCACCTCTTCTTGAAATACTACTGCATACTCAAGTACAGGAGTATGTGGATGAGCATGGTAGCTGGAACTGGGGATTGATTGGGCCTTATCTTTCGTCATCAGTCTGTGCGATCATTGAAACCATGAGGCCCCCAGTCGTATCCCAGGGAGAGGACACTTGTGTATGGGGTCCGGGACCCTCTGGGCAGTTTAAGGTGGCCAGCGCATATGAATTAATTGTGAATTTGGAATCAGAGCCGTCGAATACCATATGGAAAGCAGTTTGGAAATGGGCAGGATCGCAACGATTCCGATACTTCCTATAGCTTCTGGCTCAATATAAATTGCGAACTAATCATTTGCGCTTCAATAGACATCTCACTACAGATAAGGGGTGTAACCACTGTGGACAGGACGAGACCACAATGCATGCTCTAAGGGACTGTACCCGAATGCAAGCAACTTGGCGTAAGTTGAAACCCGAAGCAGTAGTGGCTAATTTTTTTCAACAAGATGAGGCAATGTGGCTGAGCTCAAACCTTACTCGTCCCATTGACACCTGTGTGGGTAACTGGGCTACGATTTACAGAGCAGCTTGCTGGTTTCTATGGCAATGGCAGAATTGTCGTATTTTCGAAACAGGTTTTACCTGGCTGGGGGAAAGCAATCGTGTAGTTTTAGATTATGTTCATTGGATCGCGAAAGCACAAGAAGTAATCAGCAGAGTTATACCGACAACAAGACTGCCGCCAGGGCACGCAGTGCATTGGAAACCACTGCAGGAAGGATGGTTGAAATTAAATACCGATGGTGCCGTACAACCTGGGACAAGGCGGGGTACGGCTGGGAGTTTAATTAGAGGCGCTGCTGGGCAATGGTATGGTGGCTTCGTCACTAATATCGGGGGCTGCTTGCCTTTACACGTAGAGCTTCAAGGGGTCAAGGACGGGCTCCATCTGGCATGGAACTCGGGAGTCCGCCGGCTAATCCTTGAGGCAGACTCTTTAGAGGTTATTAATCTTCTTTCCTTTTCGCCTAGTTGTTTGACCGAGATTCACTTGTTGGTGCAGGATATTCGAAAGCTGCTGGATTGAAATTGGACACGTGTATCGAGAAGGCAATCAGTGTGCTGACCAGCTGGCTTCTATAGCGGCGTTTGCTAACCATGGTATGCACGTACTGGTAGATATACCCAATGCTCTCAGGTTGTGGATCAGGCGGGACACCCAAGGTGTATCCCATCCAAGAGGGATGATGTAGTGTTTCATTTCAGTTTGTCTTTTCCAATGTATTTAAAAAAAAAAGAGTAAGGCTTGATTTGGGGGAGTGGTAGCTGTTGATAACCTGCTGAAATCAATAAATACTTATGTGCTTGAGATTGTTGTTTTAGTAACTGCTGAAATGTGAAAATAGGTGTTTGACAAGTGCGGTTACGGTTGCTAAAAAAAGATAAAATGACTAAAAAGCCTATTAATTTAATAAACTATTAATTGTTATATAAATAATTAAAAAATATATTATTAATCATATCGATTTAAAATTACAAATAAGAAAATATTAAATTAAAATAAGAAAATATAAATAAATTAAATTTAGTAAATACAATATTTCATAAAAACATATTATTAGTCATATTAATTAAGGGTATAATAGAAAATAATATTAGTAGTGAAGGTTATTAATAAAAAGTACAATTTCTACTGCAGAAGTAGTTTTTTACCGCAACCTTCTTTCTGCTTATTGATTTCTACGGTGACATCGTACTTTTCTTCAACTTCCGGTTGTTCATCGCAGATCCAAACATGCAACTGCGTTTGAAAAATTCGGTAGATAAGTACTTATCCTCATCGCACCACATATCAAATGCAGCCTAAAAGAGATAAACTTTTCTTACAATTTAAGAAATTTTAACCACTTTTTCTAGATTTTACTTAAAAGACCTTTTTTTTTTGGGGTAAAAGAACCTGCGCTCGTTATCCTTTGGATGCGCACTGGGTAAACCTCCGGATTGAAGCAATAGCTTACACATCACGTCAACCAAGTACTTCGCACTAAGCAAACCTTATACGATAGGCTCGATCGAGAGAGTGTAGATAGAATGATTCAAATACAGGACCTTTTAGGTCTATACTCCTCACTCTACCAGCTCGATTACCCCTAGGGGGTTTAGTTAAAGGACGCGAACTAATTAAATTTCACTAATATAATAATTTAGTTTTTAATTTCAATTTTAACCAATTAAATATATTTTAAATTAATAATTTAAGATAATTATAATTAATTATTAATTTGAGTTGTATTTAATAATCGATTTTAATAATCTTGTATAAACATATCTAAGTAATTAAAAGATGATGGCTATTCCGATCTCTTTTCAACTACACACAGAAGTCGAATTTGAGGTAGATATTGTTGAATCGATGATTGAACCAGTACAAATCTACTTCGAATCTATAATTAAATATATTTAAAATAAAAATGCAAAATTAATTAGACTCTAAATTATGGATTGTAATTATGAATTTGAAGGCATTTTTGTCCTTTTCCGTTAGTTAGATAACTATTAATTGTAATTTTTGACTTTTCAATAAATTATCGACTAAGTACATAATTTAATCCAGATAAGAGTAATAAAATGACCTAATAAATGGTCTAAACCAACGTTCAAAGTCTAGTTAGAAAATAAATCTCAATTAGTGTGGACCGGACCTATATCGAACTTGTGATAAGAAAGCCCGATATGAAAGCTATATATAAAGGTTAAGGTCTTCTACAGTTGCTCATATATCAATCGTAAGAGCATTTGGATCCTCTAACCCATTAACAGCACTTACATATTGAAAAAATTGTAGAAAGACGTTAATCACGTGTCGGGGAATTTTTGCTGTGAAGGTCCTGGGTGATCAGAACTCGTTTTGGCCACTGAAATTGTTTCGGAAGTCGAAATGGAATCGAAATCAAATATCCTACATTTCCTTCGTTTTTAACTGTTTCATAAACGACTCGGGATACATAATAAGATCTATGTTACGCGTTACATGAATTACAATAATAATTTTGCAATTTTAATTAGATTCACCGGTGAATTAAATTATTTTAATAATTATTTTAACTGTTCATAACTGCATATATCATTAAAAAAATAAAATTTGAAACATTAATTCAAAGTCTAAGTGAATCTATCGTTCAATTCCAGCTCTACAGGAAAATTGAAACAGTCAATTATAACATATAACATTCTGGTCATTGGCAAAGAAGTAATCAACAATTCGACCTTATCATTGTTTCAAATGGACCGTTGAATCTAATTTATCAAAACCAATTAATGCTCGATATATTTAAGTTTATTTATTTATATAATTTATCAATCAATTCTAAGCTTGGTCATGAACTTTATACGAAATTTAATTAACATACACATATTTATTAGATAGTTGGCCGTTGGATGTTTGGTATGTACGTTTATAAGATACCTATGTTTTTTACAAAAAAATAATTATAAATATGAGTTAAATATATAGACCCTTTTTTTGGTTACTAGAGATGACAAAAAGGGCTTCGTCCGGCCGTGATCCGGTCGTTATTTCAAAAACGACGTATATAGACCCTTTTTATGATTACCAAAGATGGCAAAAAGGGCTTGGTCAGGCCCGTGATCTTGTCGTTATTTCAAAAATAACGTTATTTTGAAATTTTTTTCCTTAAAAAACAAAAGATAGGGGCAGCTCGGGTCCAGGCCAAGCTATTGATATTCTTAATGGTTACAATATTTTAGAAGAATTTCATAATTTTTAAAAATTTTAAAAAAATTAAGTTCTTAGGAAATTTTTTTTATACTTGAATTAAAAAAACACATATAATGAACATTATTATTCAATTCTTAAATTCAAATCAAATTAATTAAATTTAACTTAAATTAATAATTTAAGATGAAAATATTAAATTGCTAGTTTGGATCAAGTTTAATATGTTAGATTTGAATCTAAAAATTAAGTTAGGTGATTATATACTTATTTAACTAATTTATGCATAATATTTATATTGTGTATATGCGTATTTTATTGTTATTTTTAAATCATAGTTTAAGGAAAAAAAACATTTTTTATATAATTAAAAATCAAGTTTTTTGAAAATTAAAGATTATTATTTTCTAAAAATTCAAAATATAGAAAACTCAGAATCATTTACTTATAAATATTTTTGCTAGTAAATTAGATCCTAAAATTTATCTCTTAAATTCGACTTAAATTAATAATTTGAGATAACAGGTAATAAATTATTAGTTTAGATCGAGTTTAATTAAAACAATTTAAATTTAGTAATTAAGTTATATCATCATATAATTATTTAATCAATTTTTTGTGTTATATTCATATATATGTATATATATTTTATTATTATTTTAAATAAAAATTTAAGACACAGAATCTTTTTATATAACTAAAAATAAAAATAAAATTATTATTATTATTATTATTTAAAATTTCAAAATATGGAAAAGTCTTATCTTTTACTTATAAATATTATGGACAGTAAATTAGTACCTAAAATTTAAGTTTGACTGAAAATAAACAATAGCAGCCAAGGCAGATTCCATCAACTTGCATACGAGAATTCCCTGTCAGAGGCCAAACTTTGGCAACTACCACTTCCCCGCGTTGACGTAGAAAACAATGGACACACTACATGAGGAAAACATCAGTTTGACAATGTCCTATCTCTTCTCGGTCCACTTTCTTCAATTCGCAATCTTTTACTGGAATAAGGGAAAGACCAAGCTTTTCTCTTTTGTTCTACCTCTCCCTTCATTGGCTTTCTGTCTTTTTGCATTCGTGACTTACCACTTTCAATTTCCTTCTTTTTTACCAAGCGCCGTTTTCCAAGTTCCTTCCTTTTTAGCTGGTTTTTGGGCAACTTTATAGTGATTTGGGTTCATGGTCACTGGTTGTTCTGATTAAAACGGAGGAGCTTGGAATGAGTGATTGAGGCGGCTACTGTTGTAAAGTTTAGATTTTTATTAATTTCTCAGCTTCTTGCAACTTGGATTTGTTGATTTTTTTGGGTGCATAGGATGTAGATGAATCTATTGTGTTTTCTGTTGCTGCGATATCAGTGTTTGCTCTTCGTGGGATCTGCTGATTTACGGTGTTTCTATTAGTTGTCGTGATTAGTTGCTTGGATGAAGTAGCTGGCTTGTAATAATGAAGTAGCAGGATTTTTGATTTGTCGGTGAGTACAGAAATAGTTTTCCATTTTGTAAAGATGGCTGACCTTTTGAGAAAAATTTTGCCTGGTGTCTCATCTGTGTCTAAAGAAGATGACGGAGAAAATGGCGATCACAATAATATGGAATACTCTTTTGCGTCGGAGTACTCAGGCGGTCCTCTAAGTTATGATATTCCTCGAGCAATACCTGTTGACGTTTACCAAATCCCGGTAGCAGTTGAGCTTGCCTCGACTTCTTCCTTAAGTGTCAAGCCCTTGCCAGTTATTCAACCAATTGTAAGGTCGAATGCCCCTAAGAAGAAACTTTTAATGGAGCCAAAGTATGGCTCTTTTGATGCTGTCATTCGGTCTCGAACGAGAAGGTCCTCAAATGGTAATGATATGTCAGGCAAGCTGCTGGATGAGCTCCATTGCTTGAGTGCATCAGAGTGTGAAGATAGCAACATGTCCGTGCCAAAAATTGGAGATTCTGGTCGATGTGTGAATCGTGTTAAGTGCAGACCCCCATTGTCTGATGGAGTAGAAAGTTCTGCAAGATCTTTATCAAAAAGCTCCAAGGGATCACAATCTCCAGGTCAAATTGGGGAAGATGGCAGCAGGGAAGATTTTCAAGATTATATGAACCACATGAACTGCGACTCAAGAGAATCTGATTTAAGTTCTCATTCCATTTCTTCAGATATTTTTTCTTGCAAGGAGGAGGATCGTGTTGCTGAAGCTGCTTGCCATGTGAGAAGGCCATCAGCTGTAACTTTCTGTGATCCTGAAACAAATGATGTAGTTCAGCTAGAATCTGAACCATCTGAAGCCGAAAGTAGTATCCCTTCTTGGAGAATGGCTGTAAGGCCAGGAAAGAAAGGAACATGCTATCGATGTTTAAAGGGAAATCGGTTTATGGAAAAGGAAATATGTATTGTCTGTGGGGCAAAGTATTGTGGCAATTGTGTGATGAGAGCAATGGGGTCTATGCCAGAAGGAAGGAAGTGTATAACTTGCATTGGTCAAAGAATTGATGAGGCTAAGAGAAAGATTTTGGGAAAAAGTTCCCGGATCCTGAAGCAACTATTGGTAGAGGCGGAAGTTAAACAAATAATGAAGGCAGAGAAATGCTGCAAAGTAAATCAGTTACCATCAGAACTTATTTATGTGAACCGTGAACAGCTTTCAGAAGAGGAGCTATACCAATTGCAAACCTGCAGAAACCCTCCAAAGAAGCTTGAACCAGGGTATTATTGGTATGATAAAGTATCTGGCTACTGGGGAAAGGTGAATGCTAAATCCTGCTAAAATTTCTCTCTTTGTTAACATTCTTTTTCAATGAACTCTACGAACTTAAAATTTTGTATCTGTTACTTTGTTATGATCTGTTAGGAAGGAAAAAAACCCCGCCAGATAATCAGTTCCCAACTGGATGTTGGGGGTCAAATCCAACAAGATGCTAGCAATGGGGACACAAATATACTGATAAACGGTCGTGTAATAACTAAACCAGAAATGATGATGCTTCAGGTAGTTGCTTGATAGGATCAGGGATCTTCCTATTTCTGAGATGTAATATTTAAGGCCTTTAAGACTGACACCATTCTGTTAAACATTTACAGTTTGCTGGAGTGAAATGTGAAGGAGCAACAAGTCTCTGGGTTACTGATGATGGGAATTATCAGGAAGAGGGTATGAATAATGTTCCAGGAAATATATGGAAAAAGGTATGTTTGAAGATGCATTTTGTGTCTCTTGATCAAATCCAACTTCATTGGGAATTGACATTCTATTTAGCTTTGACATCTTAATTATCAAACAAAGAATAATAGTGAAGTTTATTTCTGGACAGCCTAAAAAAGTCAAGTTGATCTGTAGCCTCTTGTCTTTACCAACTCCCGTCAGAAATGGAGGTGAAGAAAATGGTGTCCCGGCAGATAACTCTGAACAGAAAACACTCCACAAATTCCTTCTAGTTGGTAACCAAAGCTCAGGAACAAGCACTGTATTTAAACAGGTGAGAGGCAGTGGAAAATAACTTCATCCTTTTGCTTGTGCTATACGGTAATTCTGACCAATCTTGTGTGACTAGCTTCTCAGGGATTTCAATTTCTGTCATGCTATATTGTTGGTTCTATCCGCCTTGTTTTATACGTTATATGTATATTCTATTTGGTTATGATTCAATAAGTTACAGCTGCACTGATGACAAATTAACAAATGCAGTAAAGTTATAATATTTCCTTGATTTTATTGGGTTCCAGTAGTAAATTTAAGACTTCCAGGCACCAGTATCGGTAGGGTGCTTCATAACAATTCTGGTCATCATAACTTAGAGAGACCTAGTTGTGGTTACATCCTTTGATTAAGCATATATGCAATTCTCTTTTCTCGTACGTGGCTTTTGATGAGGCATACTGATTAGTCACAGCGTTTAGTCTTTCTTGATGATGTGCTAAATTAATCAGATGCTTATTTTAGGCAAAAATTGTCTACAACATTCCTTTTTCTGAAGAGGAGTGTCAGAATATGAAGTTTATGATCCAGACCAATCTATATATCTATCTGGGTATACTGCTTGAAGGGCGTGAACGTTTTGAAGAAGAAAGTTTGAAAGGAAAAAGAATGCATTGTGATGGTCAATGTGTCGTTTCAGGTAAAACTCATTTCTGAACTCCAGTCAGTTCATCTCAGGAAACTTCCTGCATAAATCTACTGAATTATTGTGATAAGCATCATTAAGGCAATGATAATCAAATCCTTTTATTTAACGATTACCAAATGTCTTCACTATTTGCACTAATTTACCATCATAGAAACTCGAGATTGTATGTTCATGAATCAGTTTTGCTTTCTGCCCCTCAATTATTTCTCATCATTTTGGCATGATTCATCTTTTTGAGCTTAATTGTGGCTTGTCTGTGAGTATTCATGTGTGAGCATACATTCATGGTAACAATATTACATAGCCTTGTAGCAAGATTGAGATGAAATTCTTGGCATATGTCATTTGTTTCCTGAAGAAATGACATGAAATAACTTTTGGCAGTGGAGGAAACGGGTCAAACAGTCTATTCAATGAGCCCAAGACTGAAACCCTTTTCGGATTGGCTTCTTAAGGTCATGTACTCTGGGAATGTGGAAACCGTATTCCCCGCTGCTACTCGCGAAAATGCACCGTTTATAGAGAAATTGTGGAAAGATTCTGCCATCCAGGCCACATACAACAGGAGAAGTGAATTAGAATTGCTGCCTACAGTTGCTACTTATTTTCTAGAGCGAGTAAGATCAAACTACATCCATATATATCTATTCCTTCCTATAAACGTTTTAGAGGATTTTTGTAACACTAGAACATGAAATAGGCATTAAATGAAACAAAATAAAATTTAAAAGAACTTAAAACAAAATCTGCTTATATTTTCCTTTATATTGATTCTTCATTATTATTCTGTTATACTTTGGACTAAAATCATTAGCTTTTCAATTTATAATTATGGCTGTCACATTGCATGTGGTTTTATGGTTCTTCTTGCCATTTGTTAATCCTACATGATCTATGTCCTGCTTCATTCAATTTTGGATGCATGAAGTGGATGAAGTTTTTTAATAATTCTTTAGTATGGACGTCTCAGGACCTGAATGAATCGGTTATGTTCATTGCATAAACAAATGCAAAAGGAAATATCTTTTCACAAGTGTTGGATCAAATTCTATTAATTATAATGCTTATTGAAAACATCATTGCATCAGTAGCTGATGTTTATATTCAAATTCAGGCTGTTGAGATTGCTAGAGAAGATTATGAGCCATCAGAAATGGATATCTTGTATGGAGATGGAATAACTTCATCCAAAGGGCTTTCTTCCATGGAATTTACATATCCCAAGTCGGATAAAGACAACTGCGAGAACCTTGATTATCAACATGATTCCTCAGTCAGGTTGTTACTGTCTTCTAACCCTCCCACCAAATTTCTTGAATGCTAAGTAGCAAACAAATTACTGGTGTTTTCTACCCTTGCTTGTGGTATACCCATTTCTGTTCAATGCGGCTGTTCTTGATTTCATGGAACGTTGTATGATGAACTTTGAATATATAGTTTCAATTGGGAATGCTAACTTTGTCCATCAAGTTTAGAAACAGAAAGTTCTATTATATGGCTGAAGGTGTTTTTTCTGTTCAAACTTATTGTAACAAATATTCGTCATGCTACAAGGCTTTCTTGCGTTTTCTAACAGTAACGTGTTCCTTGACAAAATATTTTCTCTGTAGGAACTTTAGGAATGCAATGTTAGGATTAGAAGAAGTTGTGATTTGTAAAATTCTTACCTTTTCTTTTAGTTCATGTCTATTGACATGTTACTTGTATACCATCACAGGTACCAACTGATAAGGGTGCATCCAAGTGCTCTGGGAGGAAACTGCAAATGGTTGGGAATGTTTGAAGATGTTGATATGGTCTTATTCAGTGTTTCTTTAACTGACTACAGTGAGTTTTTTCAAGACTCCAATGGAGTTCTAATAAACAAGATGATGCAAAGCAAGAAACTATTTGAAACAATTGCTACACATCCCACCTTTGAGGGCAAGAAGTTCCTTCTGCTACTAAACAAATTTGACCTACTCGAGGAAAAGATTGAGCACGAACCACTCACTCGATGCGAATGGTTTCAGGAATTCAATCCTGTGATTGGTAACAATTCACAATGCAGCAGCAGCAGCAGCAGCAGCAGAGTTACTAACCCTTCTTTGGCTCACCGTGCATTCGAATACATTGCAGTGAAGTTCAAGAGATTGTTCCATTCTCTCACTGATAAGAAGTTGTATGTGTCACCGGTTACCGGGTTGGAACCTGATAGTGTTGATGAAGCTCTTAGATATGCTAGGGATATTCTGAAATGGAGTCAAGAGGAGATCAACTTTTCTGTCAATGAGTTATCTTCCACTAGCATTGAAGCAAGTTCATCGTCATAATCAGCTGTCACCTCTAGTTATATGGCAAAGGCCTAACAGGACAGTGACTCATGTATAGAAGAACAGTACAGGACACAGATTGACATTAATGATTAATGAGAATTCATCCGCTTTCATTTATATTCATCTGCTCTCTACTCTACACCTTATAGTCTCAAAGATGATGCTCTTGTGGCCTAACTCGAATGCTTTGCTCTTAAAACTTAGTGTCATTTGCCCAGTTTATCGAATCTTAAGTTTGTGATAGTTGGAAGAGTCACGATTTAACACAACCTTTATGACAAATAGAACAAGAGAAACATACCCTTATCAGTATAGTTTCTTCTTTATCAGTATATTTTCTTCTTCCTATTTTGACATATCCAGATTCTGAAAATTCAAAGCCAGTGGTGTATTGTACCTTTGACCTGTCAGTTTAACATATATTCCTTCTCAACAGAGCATTGTTCGACAGTGTATGAATGAATGACAAGGAAATGAACAATAATTGGGCAGACCATAAGAAAAAAAGCATCTACATTCAAAGGGATACAATAATCATTCGGCAGTCTAAGAAAAAATAAAACCAGACGAGAACTGTACTAGCTAAATCTGATTAGATCCAAGTTCCCATTAAAGGAAACAGAAGTTTGATATTACAAATGTCTGTCAAAACGGAAACTGCAACAAGGATTCTTATCTATCTCCATTACAGAATATATATAAATATATATATCAATTTTCACAACCTATGCTTCTTCAACAAGGAGCAAAACGATCCATGAGCAAGAAAACTGTGGACTCAGACATAGTATTCTCCCTGGGAACCACTTTACTCTGTTGAGCAGCAACTTCTTTTCCTCTCTTACCTTCATCTTTGCCTTTAGACAAAAATGGTTTTCTTGGTCTGACCTTTTCTCTCAACTTTGCAAGCTCCTTCGCACACATGTCTACAACTGCACGCATTCTTAACTCAAAATACCTCGAACCCAACTCCAGAAAAAGATTGGATTTTTAGCTTTGGTATAGGCTGAATGAGATTGAGAAAAGCTTCTTCATTTTATAGAGGACTAAACGAGTGGTGGGTCTCCCAGAAAACATGGGCAGAGCCGCAGAGGCTGGAGCTATTAAGAACACAGTTTTGACTGGCCTACCGTAAAGATCTTTACGTGTGGTTGCCCATAGAAAACGTTAAAAGTCGGCGTATGGTTCGAGGATATTCCACGCACTAGATACTTTTCTCTTCAAGGGCTTGAACTCATGATTGCCATCAGATTTTGTCCTCTGTGAATATTCCCACAGAATTATTCTTTCCAATAATATGTGACCATTGTATGCAATAAGATCATGGGATTATTGCTTTCTCATGTACATGCATATGCATATGTATGTATATGTATATGTATATGTATATGTATTTATTTTTTCAGAATTTAATTTACTTTACCAAATACTTATTTATTTATTTTTTCAGAATTTAATTTACTTTACCAAATACTTGTTTGTTTCTATTTAAGTTTTTTATTTTCAAATTTAATAAAATATGTATATTAAGTTTATTGTTCTTGTTTTAGATTTTGTTTCTTCTGGTTTTAATAAATTATGGAAATCATAAAAGTAATTTTTGTTATATGTTTTTTTAATGATATGATTTATTATCAATTAATATTAATTAATTATTTATTTATTATTAATTAAATTTATTATTAGAAGTATATATTTAATTATTAATAATTTTAATTGAATTTTATATTAATTTAAAAATAAAACAATTTAAATTTAAATAAAATTTTCACTGATAATTAAAAATAATTTAAATAAAATTTATTTTTAAATTGTTTATTTTAATAATATATAATAATCTTAAGTCTTAAGTGATAATTTTCAATAAATATTATATAAGATGTTAAAATAAAATTTTATTTATTTATTTATAAAAATAATTTATATTTAAGTTTTATATAATATTTAATTATTAAATATTAACAACTAAATTTGTTTTTGTTTTTATTGAAAAAAAAGAAACAAAAACTAACCACTACTTTTTAGTTGAATAAAATAAAACAGCTTCCAAATTCTTTAGAATAAAAGGTATAATTTTACTATATAGTTCAAATATTTTTCAAATTTTCTAATTTTTAAAATTTTTGAAAAGATTCTTTGTAATTTTTAGATTTATTAAAAAACCCTTCTCTGAGAGTTTAATAGAAAAATAATGACGAAACACATAAGACATGAATAGGGATATCAATACGTTGGGTCGGGCAAGCCGTGATAGGTTGGCCCACAACTCGGTCATGGGTTACAAAAGGGCCCGGTCAAGCCGATTTGTCATTTGTTTTTTTAAATAAAAACTTCTAAAACGATGTCATTTTTGAAGTAACAACATGACATGGGCTTGGTCAAGCCGGTCCGTGGCCCTTAGCCTTTCGGCTAGTAGTCGACTCGTGGTTTACTGGGCAGACTATAGTTAGCTCGTGACTTACCCAATCCTAACAAAAAATGATCGAACTGAGATAGGTCAATTTTAACATTCCTAAATGTAAACATTATTTATTAATCAATCAAATATTTTCTATCTGTTCTTAAATGTAAACTAAACTAATTAAATATTATAATTATCTTAAATTATTAATTTTAATATAACTTAATTAATTTAAGTTGAATTAAGAGTTTAATTGACATATCATATTTGTACCGGACATTCGCACGTATTTTATCATTATCAGTTCTTTTTAAAAAATTTAATGGGTAGACAAGTTGTGTCTATCTCTATTTGTCTATACTTCTTTATTGATTCCCTGCTCGTAAAATGACAGTTTGGCCGAGTGGTCTAAGGCGCCAGATTTAGGCTCTGGTCCGAAAGGGCGTGGGTTCAAATCCCACAGCTGTCATTCTGTGTTTGCCTTTTGGTTTTCAATTTTTTTCTCAAAAACATTTCTGAAGCCCGACACATCCAAAACCTTCACAGGTTTTGTTAGTTTTTGAAAGTCAAAAACTAAAACAAAAGATCCAAAAGCTTTTATGGGGTATCCTGGTCTGGTTCTATAGCATTAGACATTCTTAATCACGAACTATGTTTTGTAACAAAGACAACATAGCACTTCTGTTCCAAATTTGGTTCATGTTCTGCAAAATAAAGTGGCTAGCTTCATACATGGCTCAAAAATATCTTCTTTCAGAGGACAAATTACAACAGATGGATAGGAACAAAAACTATCAAAATGTTCTCTTTTCAGATATTTTGAAATATCTCTTCTATATGTATCATGTAAGTGATTTGACATCATTAGGTATCTCAGAGAGACAGTTCATTAGATAGTTTCAGACAGTGATTAGTAGTTTCTGTTTGGTTTGCTGTCAACTTTTAGTTCCACAGAAGATGTCCTGCAAATGGGACACCTCAGCACAGTTCTGATATATTGGTATTGCTTTGGTTTAATCTTACATCTAACTTCATGTCCACCTTACTTGAACATGATCTGTAACCTAAAGCTAACAGCTCCATTTCCAGTTTGCAATTCACAAAAACTTGAACTTCATACATATGTTCATTACACCAGTAAAGCACATAGCACAAGATAAAACACAATCAAAAGACTGTTAACGTAGTTGCAAGTGGCAACTCTCTCCCTAAGCACTCAAGAACTCAACAAGCATTGAAAGGGAAGCCTCAGAAATTGCGAACTTAGGTGATGAATTGACTCCCATGCTTTGCAGTAACTCAGTAAAACTCCTCCTTTTCTGTACATGCCCCCCAACCTTGACAGGCTCAGTGTTTGTGGGGTTGGAGTCTTTTTCACGTAGCTTGGCAAGCTCACTTGTCCAAATATCAATAAGTGCAGACATGAGTGATCAAAAAGGAATCTTGCAAATTTGAAGACTAAAGGGAATAAGACCAGAGTGACTAAGAGTCAAGTAAGATATTTGAAGGCTTTGAAGGTTTGAGATGTTGAGAGGGTTTGGTTTCATGGACTTTATATAAGAAAAGTTGAGCAGTGGTTTTGTTGGTTACCCAGTAGACATGTATATCTGTGTGCCCCACTGGTCCCTAAAGTCAACTTTCGCTGTTTGTTTCCGATAGAAGTTGTGAAAACTGGGGCTAGTTGAGTGGTATTTGGGATTTTTTAACAGGCCCCACAGGTTCTCCAGGATTTTGGTGGACGTGCAAATATCTGCTGGCGTTTCAGAATTTCCTGTTTCATCAGATACAGGGGGCATTGACGTGTTTTTTTCTTTTTGTTTTACTTATCTCCTCTGTTTTCCAATCTTATCATCTGTGGAAAAGATATTTTTAAAAGGGTTCTAAACATTAATTCGCTAGAGCAGAATAGAATAAAAATGTATGAGATGAACTCAAGCGATAGGCTTTGGAATGTTGGTAAATATCCAACCAATAATTACAGAAACATACTACAGATATGCTTTTCATGCTATGCATCCAGGAATTTGACTTGGAGATTTTATTAATCAGAACTCATCATAAATTCGTACCATACTAGCTAGCTCATGCTAAAAATATACAGGCCCAGGATGAAAAAGGAAATAAAGTTGGCATCAGAGCTGGGACAAGGCCAAGTTAGAGACTTGGGTGTGACTTGGGCAAATGATGTACTAGCTTCCATTATAAGTTGAAGCTGGATGCTTTGATTTGCAAGATAAGAGCATTTCAGGAAAAATGAAATTTTAGCAGCATCTGATCAGATCATTGATGACTCGTATGTCATGATAATTGGCAAATGTGATTCTTCTTGCAGGCACACCTTGGAGATTAGCTGTGAAGTGATGAATTGTAACCCTCTTGGCAGCAGATGTCATGCATATCACACATGATGAGGTTGTGATTAATGGGACAAACTTTCATATGGAGGCCCCGCCTGTATTTGCTTCAGGCATAGTCCTCTTCAGCAAAACTCATCTTCTCCAAGCTGTAGGCTGCGACCTCTGAAAGAGGTTCAATTCCTTAAAAGGAAACCATGGGCTGAACGCACACCATGGTCGGTGCTGTTCAAAATTTACCGATCACCAAGCAGAAACAATTCCCACGACAGTACTCGTAAGGGGGAATCGATGACACTGAAGCCAAAAGATCAGGCTTCCATACGTGGGGTGATAATCATGATACCCACATAGGCACAAGGCTGACCAAGAAGTCTACGAAGTGTCATGAGCAAATTGAATTCCGCACAAATGCTCAACACTCCTTAGATTCGAGACCACTGACTACACGCAGGTTCAAATCCATGGGGTCCAACCTTCGTACATGTTGCAAAGATTATCTACGCTCATCGCTTGCTTAAGTAGATAATCCACTTGCTCCTCAATACTAATGTCTCTGCGACAAATATGTGGTTTGTTGGAGAAAGAAAAAGGCAAATATAACTAGTCTCTACGAAATTCAAAAATAATGCAGGATTTAATATACACTAGGTACCTGTTGTCAGCAATATCTGCACCATCTATTTTCATCTCAACTCGCTTTAGCACTGACATTGCATAAGCATTTTTGCCTATAAGATTCAGAAAAAATATGAAAAAGAAAATCAGAATGCAAGTCATTTCAATCTCGGATATAGTAAAACAAGACCTAAAGCATAAAAGCCAGTATATTGGTTATCGCATTAGTAGACTATTATTTGCCTGACAAAACAATAACAAAGCAATATAAGTAATCAACACATACAAATAATAGATTGTTTGATTCATTAGCAATTCTTTTGTCAGTGGACACTAATCGAAAGCAATGAAAAAAATTACGTAATAATAGGGTAACTCACAAGAAAAGTTTACATCGGATGAAAAGTTTATACACTTAGTTGGTCTCTAAAGAGTAGAGGTCAAATCACAAACTTTCACAGAAAATCATGTTTTGATGTGAACAACTTGCTGGATGTTTTATGTGTGTGATTGTTTTCTTGGTTTGTTGGATGTTTTATGTGAAAACTCAAGGACCAACTAAAAACCTCCCTATAAAACTTTAGTGGCCATGAAGGCGGGAGTGAAGTACAAGGGCACTGACTCCTAAAATTGTCCACATAAGGGCAAGAGGGCAACGCATAGAACAGCGGATCTCTCTTTATCAGCTAACCTCCCACCGGTTGGCATGATTAACCGTTCCCTCCCCTGCTGGTGTCAAATCTCCGAGGAGAATCTCAAAGGAACATAACAAAAATATGTTCTTGATTTACATTATATGGAATGCACAAAAAATACATATTAAAGCCTCAAACAGTAAGTGAAAAGCCCCAGAATCAACATTACCTCTGGTAACTCGACCACCACTCGGAAGAGCAGGTTGAGGAGCTTCATGATTGTTATCTTCAATCTTAATTTTGTTTACCGAGTCTGTCTGGTCGTCTTTAAACTCAATCCTTTCTACATCCAGAGGTTGTGAAGACTCTAGAGGAATGGCTATAACTTCACCATCCGGCGATGTCATAGTTATTGCATGTGCATTTAACTCATCAAATGTTGTCATATGATTGAGCTGACCTGTTTTCACCTCCTCATGACTAGATATGGGCTGATCAAAATTTGAGTTTTCTTGATAATCAGTTTGCGAAGATATAATATAACTGACCAAATCAGTCGTTGCCATGCTTTTAGATCCATGAGCATCAATCATTTCTGCTTGATCAATGCAGTCATCTGGTAGACTTGCTCCAGGGGAGATAATCTCCGATTCTGAGTTACTATCATATACACTATCTGGTGGGGATATCCATACTTGACCTTGCAAAGAAAGTCCAGGGTCACTTGGGAAGTCCTTGGTGCTCCACCCATCAGATTTGGATAGGCCACCTGTTTCTGTGTCACTAAATTCATTAGAATTGTTGAAAGTTGAAGACAATTTTTATTACATATTGTTGTGTACATAGGAACAAGGGTTTATATATAAAATTCCTAGGACTATTTAGGAACTAATCTAGCTATTAACTCTATGAAATCTCTCAATTATAGGAGAGATTATAGGTGTAATTATAACAATATCAATACTAACACTATCAATGCTAATTATCTCTGGTCAACAGATATAATAGTCGTGGAACCTGGTTATGCCTACCGCCTTCTCATTGGACGTGCTACAGACAGCAACTTGGACACCTTTTCCCAATGCTTGATCAATAAGCCTGTATAAATTGGCAAGCCATATCACTCTTTTTACCTCATTTATATTTGCAGAACATGCAATTGCTAAAAGGAAACCATAACAATGTCTCTCCATAGTATTACTCATTGACACAGGAGTGGAAACACAATGAGCTCAAGATTGCCAGTGGGAAACTAAAATGAGATATTATCTGCAATTTGAAATCTGCTTAACTATGAAGTCCATAAATCAAGTTTATACCGAGAACAGTACAAAGCTAGGTAACAGGTATCACTGGCAAGGGACTGTTATCACTTGATTAACTGATTGTTCAGGACGAAAATTTTAATGAGTGATCAACCAGTGTGTTGGCTGAAGAGATGCAACCAAAGGAAGCTTGAATAATTAACCACAAGAATGAATGAGAAGGAGATCAAAATATGAACATATGATGCAAAAGACAAACTTGGCAACTCCAGGCCGAAGAGGTAGCAATTTCTTCTCTATAAGGGCCATAAACAACTCAGTCTTTCTTTTATGAAGTGAAACAATGAATTCCTTTCTTTCATCTTCACCCTTTGGAGCCTTTTCGGGCCAACTGGTACGGTTAAAGTAGGCCGTCATCCTGCAAATAACAGAAATAATCCAATTCAAATATTACACCTTTATATGTTACCTAGTGCTCCAAAGCACACATTGGCCTACTGTAGGTGCAGACAATTCGATAGACTTGTTGGAAAAATAATAGTCTGACAAATACTTAAGTACTATTGGGATAGAATTTTATACTTACCTCTTGCAATGAGACATTATATGACTATTTATAGAATTAAACTCACTTGATGTTAGAATACAATGAAGGAAATACCATCAATAAACACAACATAATTTGCATAACATTAAAAATTGACCAGTTTGTCTTAATTTCAAGGTAATTCTCTTTAGCTGACCCCAAATGACTCAAAGTTAGATTCATTTGAATCTTGAAACATATAACTGTAAAACAACTCTTAAATCACCTAATTCAATTAAACTTTGACTATTCAACTATCCCATCAAATTTGCTGAAGAGTTCCAAAAGTCAAATTTATTTCCATAAGATTGATCACTGATACAATATGAAACAGCTACACAGTGACTGATCAGACAGATTTACCTTTCTTTTCCACCTCCAATTTTGAGCAAGTCGCCATACAAATCCACATCCCAAGTAACGCCTAATTCTTTCTGTTCAATCAATCAAATATGATATCAACACAGGAAACAAAAACCGACTCATCAAGTTATTTTCACAAATTAGGGGTATGGACTATGGATATATTAGGACTAAATCAAAACCGCCTCAACTATACAAATATTCAACAAGTTTATTAAATAGCAGCACTTTAACAAAGCAGCCACAAGATCCATAACAAACAAACATTACCACCACCACCAGACAGCAAAAAGTAATCAAAGGCAACGAGCATTGCACACTACGTACTTCGTTAAAAGTATCATTGAAGGAGACCCTGTGCCCATCTTTCTCAGTATCAACAAGCACACCATCACAGTCGAACAATAGAGCAGCAGGTAGAAGAGAAGTCATGCAAATGACCCTGCCAGAAAAAACTCTTCTCTTGCTCATTGCCTTGGTGCTAGCTGTAGTTCCAGGAACACATATCTTGGCACCCAACAGTGAAGAACATAAATTGTTCCTTTCATGGCGTCTAGAAAAGGGACTCTTCGTTTCAAAGAGCCGGGTTGTTGTTGAAGAAGAAGAAGAAGAAGAGGAAGAGGAAGAAGCAGAGAAAGGTGTAGCTAAGGAAAGAGAAATGGTCGTTGAACCCATGGCTAGAAAGCTCTCCTCTTTCCTTTACAAAGCACAGATTTTTATGGTCTTTTTAACGGTCTTTTGGCTGCCTAGAGTTATCCAACATTCCCATTAGCGCCACAAGTGCTTCCTTTGTGCGTATTGCGTTATCGGATATCGAATGCTCAATTGGGTTGGGTTTGTGTTAGGATTTTGGGTATAAAATTGTAAAAGCCCAAATGAAATCAAGTTCTCTAATGTTACAGTGGACGAGTACATCAAAGGTACGAGGCATTGATTTCTTCTATGGAAGGACACTGAGCGAGTTCGGACTTCGGAGTTAGGGTGTATAACGATGAAGCGATTTTTCAAGCCAATAGAGAAGGATGGATCTGCGAAGAAGCCATCATTCTCATCCGGTGAAGTAGATGGTGAAAAGAAAGAGAAAGTTATGTCGGAGTTGGAGGAGAACGGTGAGCCGAAGAAAGAACCGTTGAAGTTCGTCACTTGGAATGCTAATAGTTTGCTTCTTCGTGCCAAGAACAACTGGAATGAGTTCTCCAAGTTTGTTTCTGGGCTTGATCCTGATGTCATTGCATTGCAGGTGATTGATCTCTTTGTCTCTCATGGTGTTTATACGTTGCCTTTTATCTTATGAAGAATCTGGGTATGGAGGAAAATTTTAAGCTTCATCGAGCTTTTGGCAATATAGTTGTGGTACCTATTGGGTCTTTAAAGATGCATTTATTTTTGGTAATATCAAAGTCGCATTCTTATGTGTGAACAGAATTGAATGCCGGTTAATTGATCATGAAGGCCTGTATTGGACCTAGAGCTAGCTCCGATTGTTTATTGGGATAGCAAGATGGTGCCTTTTGTGCCTTATGTTTGTTGTGCCACTTTCTTCATTGTTTCCGTCCCATGTTATAATTGGGTCAGTGTGTGCTTTTTGCATGAGAATGGAGATTAATCCGTCATTATGTTTCTGTCAACAAGTAATCCGAATTTAGTGTATCCCGGTTAGTATGTAAGCAAGAAACTAGCTAACTGTGGCGGAAATGGTAGGAAGTAAGGATGCCTGCTGCTGGCTCAAAGGGTGCACCTAAAAACCCAGGAGAGATAAAAGATGACACAAGTTCTTCCCGTGAAGAAAAGCAGGTATAACTTATTCATATGATGAAATTTGAATTTCATTGACAAAATATCATGTGAACTTGTACCTAATTATGATTTCTGGCACAGTTTGGTCTTCCATTTTTCCTTCGAAATATTGCATGCTTGACTGGATCTTGTTCTGACAACAAAGGGTTTTTTTTTTTTTTTTGTAAGGAATGAGTCTTCTGTTCTTGATACGTTTTCTTACTGGCAAAGTTGGTCCCTTAAGGCATTTGATTTTGAAGAATAGTGTTATTGCCATAAAATTAAGGAAATCTAAATGCTTATCTTATTCAAATTTGATTTGAATTTAGTTGGATCCTTCATCTTCTTAGGTATTTGAGTTTGGTTCTAAGTTCTAGATGATTCTTTCCCATCTAAACCTTCTATCTCTAGATGTTTTCAGCGTTAAGGTTTTGCAATGACTGTTCCGACTGAGCTAAAAAGTCATGTTATTGATCTAATTTTCACTGTGACTAAATCTTCTATTTCTCCATTTTTGACAAAGGATTTGAAAGTTTTTCATCTCGTGTTATTCTGTTTATTGTTTGTATGTTATTTTGTTCTACTTTTCTTTTATTTCATAATATACTATATTGATTATCATTTTAATTGATGCTGGCTCTTCTTATATGTTTTGCAAATGAGTGATATTTCAACCTTATCTGCAGTAAACCTTATCATGGGTTAACTTGTGCAGGGCTCAACTAGCTTGCTACTTGATTGATAAAGATTTGTTTAAAGTATTTCTTCCTACTTCTATCCATAAACTGTAAAAATTTCTTCCTACATTTAAATTACTGTTATATTTACCATTATAAGAAACAGTCTAGAGATGAATTTGCTGATATTAACTTAATTCTTCTTTAGAAAATGCATTCCATTGTTGCTTGATCTACTACCTGTGAAGAACAATGCGTATTTTAATACGTAAAAGCTCAAGCTTTTGTTATTTTCTTTTGTTTTTGTGTTGGACCATGCAGATATTGATGCGTGCTCTTTCAACTCCACCATTCGCAAATTATCGAATTTGGTGGTCCCTTGCAGATTCCAAGTATGCGGGGACTGCACTTTTTGTGAAGAAGTGTTTTCAACCAATAAAGGTCACTTTTTCTGTCGACAAAACAGGTAGGTTGTCAATAATCCTTTCCTGTGTGATTGTAACTTGAGATGTTTCCCTCATATGGGTGCATTACTTGTTCAGCCGTTCACATCCCATCTTGACTACCATATTTACATTTTCTATCCTCTGACTCAAAATCTGCCCTATAAATTGAAGCATATTTTGGGAATTAGCTATTCTAACTAATATGGATAAATTTTCATAAGCAAACTTTGACTAACTTTACATCTAAGTTGACGAAGCACACAAGGTGCTTATATGTTTATTCCTCCCTATTTTCATCGCCTCTCCTGCTATGGAGATTGCAATTGTATTGAGAAAACTTAGGAATATGAAAAAAGAAAGAGATTTGTGGACACAATAGTTCATTCAATTGCTGGATGACTTTGCTAACTGAGAGATTTGGCTGTATGGATGATTTGGTTAATTCCAAGTGGCTTGGAGTCGCTTGATGCACTAGCAGCCTTTTTGTCTTCATCTGAGATCCTAATACTGGATAAATTGACTTGTTTTCTTTGAAAAAAAAACCCTTGAATTTTACCCAAATGAATTAAAGCTTAAATAGGCACACATTAGAAATCAAGATATGTATGCTTTCTTTAACTTACTTTTTTGTATCTCGCTGATATTATATGTATGCCTGCATTTGGATATGTCTAGCTTGGTTTCGTTTTCTCTGTTCTGCAGAGTTCTATTTGGTGGCAGCGGCTTATTCACGTCCTTTTATTTCTAGCTTCAAAACATGAACCAGATGGTCGTGTAATTTTAGCTGAATTTGAGACATTTCGATTGTTAAATACATATGCACCAAACAATGGTTGGAAAGAGGAGGAAAATTCATTCCAAAGAAGAAGAAAGTGGGATAAAAGGATGCTCGAATTTGTTGTCCAGGCATCAGATAAGCCTCTTATTTGGTGCGGCGATCTAAATGTTAGGTCAGTATTCCTTTAGGTGGGAGGAGAGAATGTAATATCTATCCTTCCAAATCTAATGCTTGTTACATATTTGTTGAAGTTAAGAATCTGACTACTAATTGTGTGACCCAGTGTCCTTAGTAGCATATTGTTGTCTCATTCTTTGTACGTTAACATAATATGGTAGATTAAATTGGGGTCATGTTTCAAAACCCCTTAACTTTACAGTTTCTCCACTTGGCAAAAAACTTTTGCTCAATTAAATGTTCTTAGCAATTGTAGTATATATGGGCTTCAAGATGCATCATTTTTGTAATATGCAGCCATGAAGAAATTGATGTAAGTCATCCAGAATTTTTCAGTGCGGCTAAGCTCAATGGTTATGTTCCTCCAAATAAAGAGGTAATTTTCGTGTCTGGACGTGATTATGGCATTCTTTATATACATATGTTTGATGACATAGATGATTTGAGTGCCTTATATTATGGAAAAATTATTAACACATGAGAGAGTGAGTTGATCTAATGAGAATGGTTGCTTCCTGCTTGGTGTTTGAAATAATTTAATGAGACCTCCTTGCGTGATGGTACAGAATCAAACTTTAACATTTGGAAAGGGCTACAGAAGAATTGGGGGACCTAAGTAATCTAAGAATTGATGTATTGAGTTCAGACTCTTCAGTTTTAGCAATTAAATGCTTGTTATGCTTTTGTGGGTGGTTATTACTTCTCCAATGTTTTCTATGATACATGTGTTGTGGGTTCAAGTCTGTACCTTTTACCCAAATGATCACTGACAAAGGGGGCATTTGCTTGATATTAACATTCAGGACTGTGGACAGCCAGGTTTCACGTTGGGTGAGAGGAAACGCTTTGGTGCCATACTAAGAGAGTGCGTGATAGTTTTCTTAACTTTGTATCTCTGATTTCTGTTTTCATCCGGGGTTCTGAAAACGGTTTATTAAGCTTCCCCAAGACCGAAAGCAGTCATGACAGCTTTTACTGACATATTTTGTAAAATCATGCTTTAGGGGTAAGCTGATAGATGCATATAGGCATTTGCACACGGAGAAGGATATGGAACGAGGCTTCTCATGGTCCGGTCACCCCATTGGAAAGTAAGGAACTGGCAAGTATGGCTCAGCTTATATAAAAAACGTTGGCATAAATAGATCAAAAGGAACATGACCTTGGACATTTAGGGTGATGAACTATATTCTTGATATGGCACCAGTTAACATCTTTAAGGACCTACATTGTCGTATTCGATACCTATTTAATTATATGTCTTCATGATTGGCTTGTGATTCAGGTATCGAGGGAAACGAATGCGTATCGACTATTTCATAGTTTCAGAGAAATTCAAGGAGAGGATCGTTGCATGCGAGATGCATGGCCAAGGGATTGAATTGGATGGTAATACTAACGTATACCATTTCCTGATACCAGTGGTTCTGTTTGTTAGTATTGCAAGTTCGGATTTTCTTTTTCTTTCATTAGAGCTCTGTCGTTCCTTAGCTTTTAACCCATTCTGTTTTTCTCTCTGTGTCAACTTCCAGCAGAACTGCACAGGTTTTCTTGCTAATCTTGAATTGTAACAGGTTTCTATGGAAGTGACCATTGTCCTGTTTCCCTGGAACTCTCAGCATCTTGTCCTGGTTCTAAACAAAGCTAATTCTCTGTCAGAACTACTAATGAATGTCTAGTTTGTGAATGTATGATTCTGTTACACTCATTTTGTGAAGATTCCAGTGAGAACTTTATTATAGCTAATGAATGGAACTTTCTGCCTTGAGATTCTTTATTTTTCTAATGGGAGAAACATTATTTGTATAGTCTTATTTGACCATGTTTGATATTTGTCAGGGTTGGCAAATTGACTTGTCCTGAATCAACGGGCAAAAGCCCAAGTTTACCGGCTTTGGGCCCGGTTCAGGGGGGTAGGCCCGAATTCCAATTCGGCGACTTCATTTTGACCAAAAGCCCCATTTTAATCTTCTTACCTCAATATTTTATCATTAATTTTTTTTGGCATTGTGCAAATAAAAAGTTAATATTTGCATTTTACATTAGAATTTTTTAATTCTTAAAGGTAGGTTGTTATGATAATTAACATTCATATGCAAGTTTATATTGATTATTAGTATATACATATTAAATAGATATTTGGAAGCACTTTCTTTAGTAGTTAGCGATAAGACTGCATATTATTAGACCTTTTCAGACTCTGAATATCAGCAAGATTTTTATTGGATTATTGTTGTTGAACATATTAAATAGATAAATGTAATAATAAATATGAATCCTATTTAGGCACCATTTATGTTGGACAGAATCTAATATAAGAAATAAATAAATAAATAAATACTACAAATTTAGGTACGAGAGTTATAACATGAATTAGGGTTAATCAAAAGGACTAAAAAAATAACCCCAGGGCGTAGGTAAGTTGGTAAGGGGTTCTTCTGACTTAAGTGATGTCGCAGATTCGAACTCTTTTTATGCATGCAGCTGTTTAAAACTTGAGGTCAGAGCTTTGCCTCCCGCAAGGGACCTACCCGGCTCAAGCGAATATTAGTCTTGGTATGGATGACTTAAAGGTGTCTTTTCATAGTTAGAATCTGCCTAGGACACTTCGTGGGTAACCAAAAAAAAAAAGGACTAACAAAATTATAGTCTATAATATTACATTTTTTAAATATTTTGTTTTCAGTTTTAAGTTTGACATTTTAGTTTAGGATTAATTTAAAATTAAAGGTTAGATTTCAAAGTAGGTTGAAACTTAAATTAAGATTAAAATAATGATATTTTATTTAAAATTCAATTGACTTTTGGATTAAAAAAAGTTAGTCAAACTTAATTTGATGTTAACCTGTGTAGTATAAATGATAATTGCTATTATTATAAGTTTGATTTAATGTAGCATTTTTTTAATCTACTTTTTAATGGACCAATTCTTTACATTATATCTCAAGCAGCATGTATGAAAGATAAGGAACCATTTTTTATTTGGTCTTTTTGGAGGTTATTGTTGGGATGGAATTTAACTATTTAATGAAATTGAAATGTCCCAAGTTTATAAATCTATAATAACCAATGATAAAAAAAACCGAACTGATTTGGCTGGTTTAATTGTAAAAATCTTGAACTTTTTAACTTTTTGTTCAATTTATTCAATAACAGATCAATTTATTAAATAAATTTTCATTTAATAATTTTTTAATTAAACTTCAAATTATTTAATAGGTAAGAACAATCTTTTTCAGTTATCTTTCAAATTATTTAATTTCATTCGATCTTTAGTTGATTTTTTAAAAATCTAATATCAGTTGAACTTTTTAAACTTTAAACTTCTTATATTTTGGTAGTGGATCCTTTGGTCCCCTTACTCTGGCCCAATTCTGGGCCAGAGCATCCAAACCATCCATCTATATGGGTCCCACACAAGTGAATGGTTTAGATGCTCTGGCCCAAAGTTGGGTCAGAGTAAGGGGACCAGAGGATCTGGTCCCTTATATTTTAGGTTTAACTTCTGATCTGGTTTTTAAAATAATGATAATAACCCTCAGGGATGTCAATGGGTCAGGCTAGGAGCGACTCGAGCAATGGTTGGATGATCCGTGGCCCAGCTTGGCCCATCTTTACTTTTTTAAAAATTTACAAAACAACGCCATTTTCTGTTGTTCCATCAGACCATGGGTCAAACCATTTTGTCTTATGCCTCAATCAATTCAGGGCAAAATCAAGCTGAACTGGTTCAAAATTGACATTCTTAATAGCCTTGGACTCACTCATTAATAAAAAACAAAGAAATAAATAATCCAATCATCATAATCAATTATTAATTGTAGTTAGATGAGTAATTTTTTAATAAAATAAAGAAAAAAACTGATATTTCAAGATGGAGAAAAAATGAAAATTTTGTGCCTTTTTTATTTCAATATATTAAATTTTTGTGAAAGATAAAGTTATAAATTATACATTATTGTGGTCCAAATGGAATCAAAAATAACTTTTTTCTTTCACCTTCTCTAGGAAATAAACAACAAATAAACAATGCCACGCAACTTCGATCCACCAAGGCCTTAAATTTAATAAGGAGACCACTCGAATTTGGATATGACATAGACCGAATAATTTTAATCTAAATGGACCTTCTTTTTAAATCATTTTTTAAAAACCAAACCACTGTTTTTCTCTAATAATTGGCTTATAAAGTATAAACCTTGTCTTTTGTTGTTTTGAAGGAAAAGGAAAAAGACTATACTATTCCTCGCTTTCTTTCACATCAATCTCATGTTACTTGCTAAATTTGTATTACTTGTTGAATAAAAGAAGTTAACCTTTTTATAATTTTAAAATTATATTTTTTATAATTTAAATTTAAAGTTAAAGATACGAATCTAATGTCTTTATTATTTATTAATTAAAAATTATATTTTTTAATTTTTAGGTGGGTCATTCAGAAACAACATATCTACTAATTAATGATAAAGTTATTGAAATTTTTACCATGTTGTTGTTGTTGCCAGTATTGTTAAAAGTATGGATTTATTTTTAAGGTTTTAACAAAAGAAAACTGAAATGTCTTTAATATTTATAAACTGATTCTTAATATTAATATGTGTTTATATAACTATTATGATAAATATAAATTATTAATTAATATGTAATAAAAAATAAAAGCTTATTTATACATATATAAGTTTGGTATAAAGTTGTTTTTATAAATGTTAAATCTTTATTTAAATTTTAATAAAGTATTTGCATTGACAATTAATATTAATTGCTTAAAATTAAGTTGGAACTTTATAAAAGGAAAGTCAATATGTCAAAGACATTTAAAAGAATGTTATTTTATTTTAAAATGCCATATCTAATTAAATTCCTGTAATTATTTACATGGAAAATTTATCTATTAATAAATTATATTAAAATAATTTAATAAAATTTTAAAAATATTATTAAAGGTTTACATGCAATAACACCGCCGTCGTTGCTGGTGGTTCCGCCGCTGCTTAGATCATTCCTGTGGGCCTTGGTTAACGGTGGCCCACCACACATCTGATTCCCAGAACGGCCAATCAACTCTTTATTTGCTTTAATTTTATTTCTTTTTTATCGCATATTATTTCCTTGACGTGTCACTCTCTGGTTGGTTATTCGGTGGACTCCAATTGACTGCAGTCAAAAGTCAAAGACTAAGGTGAAAAATTAGCAACTTGTGGGAAACTAGATAAAAAAAATATGAAGTACAAGGGCAAAATGATAAATATAGGGAAAGGGCTGAACTGAGAGAACACATTAATTCGATTCCAATCCCATTTGGGAAGAATTTGGACAAGAAAGAATGGCAGAAGCTGTAAATATATGGCAAAACCGCTGTCATTTCCGTAGTCTTTTCCCAAACCCAGAACAAAAACCCCACTACAGAGTCACTTACAAAACCACTCTGCCTCTTGAGTTTTTTTTAACCTCTCTGTAATAAACAGAGCATACAAATACAAATACAGACACAGACCAAACCAAACAAAAGCACAATCTGAAATTGAAACTGATAATGGAAAGTTAGAAATGAATCAGAGTATCTGATAAGTCTTTTCTTTTCTCTTCTTCTTCTTCTTCTTCTTCACTTCTCCGGTACTCTGTTTTTCTCTCTCTCTCCCCCTGAAAATGGAGTTTGTGTGTGAGAGAGAGGAAATAGGAGTTTAAATCTCTGCTTCTAGATGGCCACTTCCGGCGGGTTACCGACGGAGGTGACGTCGCAGGAGGTGTTTCAGTGGCTGAAAAACCTACCTTTGGCGCCCGAGTACCACCCAACTCTGGCGGAATTTCAAGATCCAATTGGCTACATTTTCAAGATCGAGAAAGAAGCTTCCAAGTACGGAATCTGCAAAATCGTGCCTCCGGTTCTCGCGGCTCCCAAGAAGACTGCAATTGCTAACCTCAACCGTTCACTTGCGGCGAGGAATGGGTCCTCTGACTCGAAATCGTCACCCACATTCACGACTCGGCAGCAGCAGATCGGTTTCTGCCCCAGGAAGCCGAGGCCGGTTCAAAAACCTGTTTGGCAGAGTGGTGGCTACTATACTTTTCAGGAATTTGAAGCTAAAGCCAAAGCATTTGAGAGAAATTACTTGAAGAAATGGTCCAGGAAGGTTCTCTCTCCTCTGGAGATCGAAACCCTATACTGGAAAGCTACTGTCGATAAGCCCTTTTCCGTTGAGTATGCAAACGACATGCCGGGTTCAGCTTTTTCGGTGAATAAAAGTAGAGAAGGAGTTTTGGGAGAGGGGTTGACTGTTGGAGAAACAGAGTGGAATATGCGAAGTGTCTCGAGGGCAAAAGGGTCATTGTTGAGGTTCATGAAGGAGGAGATACCTGGCGTTACTTCTCCTATGATGTATATAGCTATGATGTTTAGTTGGTTTGCGTGGCACGTGGAGGACCACGATTTGCACAGCTTGAATTACTTGCATACAGGCGCTGGTAAAACTTGGTATGGCGTGCCTAAAGAAGCTGCGGTTGCATTTGAGGAAGTAGTTCGAGTTCATGGATATGGAGAAGAGATCAATCCGCTTGGTGAGTGTGTAATCCCATAATTTGATGATTCATTGCTAGCCTCCCCTGTTTTCCGGTTTTCCCTGGTTTACTAAAATGTCGATGTTGATACAATTCATGGGGTGTTTAGAGGTGTTTTTTATTGTATCGGTGATAACTGAACCAGTCTGGATTACTCGTATGCTCTTTTAGATCCGTTGTTGAACAATGTGAATTGCAAGAGTAGTGGGGATGAGTCATTGTTATAGATACCTTAAGGTATATATTGGACTCACTACCGAATTCTTACGGTCGAACTTTTGGGGTTTAGTATATAGTGAGTAGATATCTGTACACTTCTTCTGCAGGGGTTTGTATTATTTTGTGAATTGCGAGAAAAATGTGGGGCATTTCTTTTATATTCACTACTAACATTTCATTTGTAGGGTATAAGAATTATCCTAGAATGACTGGTCCATTGTGATAAGGCTACGTGGTGATTCCTATGATACCTTTTCCTGTTTGATGTAGTATATGGGCAAATTAAGTTTAGGGTCTGCAGTTAAGTTTAGGGTCCAGACCCTATACTTAATTGTCCATTTTTATATTTCTCTGGTTACTACAATAGCTACTGAATTGTATCTCAACTCAGCAGGGAGCTACTTTATTGTCCCTAGTTACTACAATAGCTACTGAAGTATCTCAACTCAGCAGGGAGCTCTTCCACCAAGGGTACGGTTGGGTTGGCTTATCCCCCTCCGATCATAAACCTAGTTACCCTCAAAAAAGAAAATAAAGGAAAACTATGGTAGCCACTTTGGCTGTCATTTGTTGACTTATAGTGAATTGATATAAGCTTAAGGAGGAGCCCTCGTTCTGCGTGCTCATTTTCTCAGTGGACAACTTTCTTAGTTAAAGAATTTATTGCTGCTTGTCCTTTTCTATTTCGTAAATTGCTATTTTTGAATCTATTTATTGAATGTGATTGGCTTTTTGTAGCATGCCTTTTACTGCTAGTACTTTGTTAGGCATTAGTGTGTCTGATAGAAAATATCGGAAACTATTTTTTTTTGCTCTGTTGCTCTGGTTTAACTATATAAAAACATGATTGTTGACTTCATTTTTGCTACAACATTATCAACTAACTGTAGCTTTTGCTTGCTCTCCAGTTACATTTGCTGTTCTTGGTGAGAAGACTACAGTTATGTCACCCGAAGTATTTATTAGTGCAGGTGTACCTTGCTGCAGGTGCTTTTTCCTTTCTGTTTATTTGGCTTCTTTGTACTGCCTTCTAGTTTCTGCTAACTTGACATTGTTGTAATTAGTCTATAATGCACTCAATATAGTCCTTGAAAATATGACACTGTTGGTTGAACTCACATTCATGTGATATAATAGGGATAGTCGAATATGGGATGAAGGGGATACGTATTCATTGATGATGAGATTACAGAGATTTATAATTTCATGCTATGATCTCTCTTTGCTTCCTGTGGGTGGTAATGTGGTTAAACATGAATATGATCTTTGAACTTGAGTGTCTACGTAGTCTAACCATTGCATCTATTCAATCAGGTTGGTTCAAAATGCTGGGGAGTTTGTTGTAACCTTCCCCAGAGCCTATCATTCAGGGTTCAGTCATGGTAATACCTACATCTGCCAGTTTATTTTCTTCTTTTGAGACATTGGAGACCTTTTGTTATTTTTATTGCATTTTCTAATTAGTGTAGATGCTTATTTTGTCAATGATTTTTAACTTTCAGGATTTAATTGTGGCGAGGCAGCTAATATTGCAACACCTGAATGGTTGAGGGTTGCTAAAGAAGCTGCTATTCGAAGAGCTTCAATTAATTACCCGCCCATGGTGTCTCATTTCCAGTTACTTTATGATCTTGCTCTAGAATTTTGTACAAGGTATAGTTCATCAATATTTTTGCTTTATTTGAATGATGAATCCATGGTTCGTTAGCATTTTCACTTTTCTTTTTATTATCGAATTAGCAACAACATTCTGTTTAAGACTTTTTGATTTGCAAGGTGTCCCCCCTTATGCAGTTAGATCTTCTTTTCTGGCTAAAATTTTGTACAGATTGTTTAACTTTGAAATCCATTATAGTCCAGCTGATTGCATAACTTTTTGTTGGATTGAAATTTCTATTCTACCTTTGTGAAAGGTATCAGGTAAGTGTGATGGGCGTTTGTGATTGTGTCACATTTTTAGTTCCTTATGTTGTACTGTTTTTCACATGATGTTTCAATTAATTTTGCATTTTAACTTGACTCAGAAAAAGAAAAGTTCCTATTGGAACTCGTTTAAAATGCATAATCTTTCGGCAGAACTACTAGTCTAGATACTTGCACATCCAAAGTTGCTGCAGTTCTGTTTGATTCTAAACCACCAATGCTTATTTCTGGTTTTCACCTTGCAGACCATCTGTAAGTATCAATCTAAAGCCTCGAAGTTCTAGACTCAAAGATAAGCAAAAGGGTGAAGGTGAAACACTGGTTAAAGAACTATTTGCAAAGAATGTTATTCAGAACAATGAGCTGCTTCATATTCTTGGAAAAGGATCTTCAGTTGTGCTGCTTCCCCAAACTGCTTCAGATATTTCTGTTTGTTCAAAATTACGTGTTGGGTCACAGTTAAGGTTGAACCCCTCCTTTGGGTTATACAGTCGCAAGAATTTTGTTAAATCCACAAAAGGTTCAGTTTCTGATGAAATCATATCTGATAGTGATCACGGAATGAGTCAAGTGAAAGGATTTTTTTCCTTGAAAGCAAAGATTGCTTCTTTGTACGAAAGGAGTAACTTTTCCTTGTTAGATGAAAGGGGCAATGGTGACTCATACACTACCAATGGAGACAATGAAAGAGAAAGTGCGGTATATGGTGAAAAGTTGTTGGATCAGAGACTGTTTTCATGTGTCACTTGTGGAATCTTGAGCTTTGATTGTGTCGCTGTTATCCAACCAAGAGAAGCAGCTGCTAGATACCTCATGTCAGCTGATTGTAGTTTCTTTAATGATTGGATCGTTGGTTCTCGAGTAAATAGGGATGGGTTTGCTTTTGCCAGTGATAATCCAAAAACTTTTGAGAATAAATCCTTGACAAGTAGGTTACATGGAAAATCTTTTTATTTTTTCTTACCTTTGAAACATGTTTAAACATTATATAGTCTGTTGGTAGCAATTACAAAATTTTACTATATTTTGCATTAGTTGATTGAGAAGATGTTTTGCATTTCTTTTAAGGACATTAAAGGCCCTCAACAACACTATTTTTGATTTTATTCAAACTTACTGGGTTCCTGCATTATTCATTTTTTAACCTATTTGGAAAGGGCAGTGATGGTGCAAGGGCACTGTTCTCATTAAACTACTTGATGACCTTGTCTACTCTTGTATCATTTTTGTGTTTTTACCCATGCCACACATATCGTACCATTAAGAAACATTTCTTTGTTTCCTTCCCCTCGTAGATTCTGTGTCCTTTTGAGTGATTTCCTTACTGGCACTGGTTTTGAGCACATTTTTTGCCCTAAATATTCCAGGATTGGTAGAAAAGAATGCGGCAGATGGTTTATTTAATGTTCCCCTTCAGTCTACTAATTGCCAAGTTCAGATGGTAAATCAAAGTATTGGAGTGCCTTCTGCTTCTGCAACACAGAAAGATGCTTCTTCACTTGGCCTTTTAGCTTTGAATTATGCAAACTCTTCGGACTCAGAGGAAGATCAGAATGAGATAGATGTTTCTAAAGATGGTGATATAGTTAACAGGATGCCTTATTCATCAGAAAGTAAATATCATGGTCAAAATTCTACTCTGACTTCTGTTAAGCGAGAGTTTACTGATTTTGCCACTGATAGTATACCTCCATCTCATTCTAGAGTTGATTATGAGGATGAGGTTGCCTTGAAAACTCATGATTGCCATGCTGATCATAGACTCACCAAATTTTGGGATATAAGTGACCAGACTCCAGAGTTTTCTGTTGAGTCTGACACCAATAGTGTTGCCTGCAGGGAAACAAATGTTTTGGAGGGCAAGTTAAAAGATTCCTTAGTAATGCCACATAAAAAGGCAAATTGTATCCCGGTGGTCTTTGATGCTGAAAAAGCAAAGTTTAACTCAGTTGCTGCACCAACAGAGCATGCAGATCCATCATTTGGTCAAAGATCTGATGAAGACTCTTCTCGAATGCATGTTTTCTGCCTTCAACATGCTGTAGAAGTGGAACAGCAACTCCGTCCAATTGGAGGAGTGCATATATTGCTTCTCTGCCATCCAGGTGTGTTGCGATATTATGATCTCATATTTCATATATAAAATAAGTATGTCATTTTGTTTTTTGTGGCCTCTTTTTTAATTTGCCTTTAACGCCTGTCGGATAATGAGTAGTGAAGTATGACTGGTTTAAACAGCATCGTGGATTATTGGTAATTTTTGTTATTTAATTGGATGAACATTGTTTTTTTTCTCCAAACTATATTATCCTAGTTTCTGTTGTTTACGCTATTCAATACATGGGGTTTGCCAAAAACATTTGCAGAGTATCCCAGGATAGAAGCTGAAGCAAAATTGGTGTCAGAAGAACTGGGAATTGATTATCTTTGGAGTGAGAGCAATTTTACAGATGCCACTAAAGATGATGAAGAGAGGATACAATTAGCTTTGGATAGTGAAGATGCCATACCAGGGAATGGGGATTGGGCTGCAAAGTTGGGGATTAATCTCTTTTATAGTGCAAACCTCAGTCGTTCTCCTCTTTACAGTAAACAGATGCCATACAATTCTGTCATATATAATGCTTTTGGCCGAACTTCTCCAGTTAGCTCTCTCTCAAAGTCTAATATTAATGGAAGGAGGCCTGCCAAGCAGAAAAAAGTGGTGGCTGGGAAATGGTGTGGAAAAGTTTGGATGTCAAATCAAGTTCATCCTCTTGTGGCAAAATGGGATTGTGAAGCACAAGACCATGAACATGAACAGGAAAGGAATTTCCATGGGTGGGCCATATCTGATGAAAAGCTTGAAAAGAATGCACGAACTACCAACAGAAAAGAAACCGATTCAGTCATTAGAAAGTACCGGAGGAAGCGGAAAATGAGAGCAGAGAGCAAGTCTATTAAGAAAGGGAAATATATGGAGACTGAAGCTGTAGCTTCAGATGATTCATTGGAGGATAATCCTGATAAGAAGCATTCAATGATTCATAGTTGGAACAAGAGAAAGTACATGGAGAGAGAAGCTTCATATGATTCATTGGATGATATTTCTCATCGGTACTTAGGTAAATTTCATAGAAGTAAGGAGGCCAAATCTATTGAAAGAGATGATAGTGTTTCAGAAGATTCGTTGGAAGATAACTCTCAGCAACAATTCAGTAGAACTCTTAGAAGCAAGCAAACTAAACCTATTGAGAGGAAGATGGCAGTTTCTTGTGGTTTAGTGGAGAACAATTATCACAAGCCACATAGGAAATTTGCTAGGAGGAAGCCAGACAAATGTGTGAAGGCAGGTGAAATTTCCGATGATTCACAGGAAGATTATAGTGGTCAGTGGGAGGAGAGGATCCCCAGAAATATGCATACACCACATTTTGAGACTGAAGATGCATTATCAGATGATTCACTTGAGGAGAGTTCCCATAGGCTTCATGTGAGGACTTCCAGAAGAAAACAAGCCTATTATATGGATAGGGAAACTGTGATTTCAGATGATTCTAAGGAGAATAGTTCCCATTGGCAGAACAGAAGATTTTCCAAAGGCACACAAGCCAAATATACTGAGAGAGAAGATGTTGCATCAGATGATTTACTGGAGGAAAGAAATTATCAGCAGCTCAAGAGGTTCTCCAAGAGCAAGCGAGGTAAAGTTATTGGGATGGAAGATGTGATATCAGATGATTCTCTGGGAAACCATATGCATCAACAGAGCAAAAGGATTCTAAAAAATAAGCTAGCCAAATTTATTGAGAGGGAACATTCAGTTTCTGGTGAGTCGGCAGAAGAGAATACTAACCAGTTGCTTAGAACAGCTTCTAGAAGCAAAAAGGTGAAGTTTGTTGCAAGGGAAGATGCAGTCTCAGATGATTTTCTGGTGGATGACACTCGTGAGCAGCCCAGGAGGATCCCAAGAAGTAAGAAGGCCAAACTCATTGAGAGGGAAAGTGTAGTTTCTGATGATCTGCAGGAGGATAACAATCAACGGCAGCATAGGAAAACTCCTAGAGGTAAGCGAACCAGCCTGATTGAGAGAGATGATGCACCATCTGATGATTCGTTGGATGAAAATTCAGAGAAGCAGTCCAGCCGGATTCTTAGAAGCAAACGGAACAAGCAGTTGACTCTTCGCCAGATGAAACTGGAAACTTCTCAGCTGATGAAGCAAGGAATGTCTCGGTTAACAAAGAAAGATACCCCTAAATCAATCAAACAAGAGAGGCAAACAAAACAATGGACATCACGGATTCGAGATGCTAGAAATAACAATTCTAGACAGATTAATCCTCAAGTTGAGGAGGAGCTTGAAGGAGGACCTAGTACGCGCCTCAGGCAAAGACCTTCAAAGTCAAAAAAGTCAGACACAAACCTAAAAGAGAAGCAGCAAAAGACCAAGAAAAATGTAAAGTGTGCTTCAGTTGTGAAGGCTCCAGCTGGCCGCAAGAATCGCAAAGTCAAGGTTGAAGTAGAAGAATATCAGTGTGATGTTGAGGGATGTGCCATGAGCTTTCGAACAAAACAAGAGCTTGCAGTGCATAAAAGGAACATTTGCCCTGTCAAGGGGTGTGGGAAGTTGTTCTTCTCCCACAAATATCTAGTGCAGCACCGTCGAGTCCACTTGGATGACCGCCCCCTTAAGTGCCCCTGGAAGGGCTGTAAGATGACATTCAAGTGGGCATGGGCTCGGACTGAACACATTAGGGTTCACACTGGTGCTCGTCCTTACAAATGTGCTGAGGAAGGATGTGGACAGACATTCAGATTTGTGTCGGACTTCAGTCGCCACAAGCGGAAGACTGGTCACTCTGTAAAAAAAGGCAGGGGGTGATTCCTTACAAGGAAAAACCGTGTGTTTAACATTGCTAATGAGACTCTTTGCCCAGTTGACAGGGTAGAACTAGGGCTAAAGATAGTGATAGGATTTCCCTGTAACTGTAATTCAGAGTAACCAAGTTGATCGGCTTTTGCACCGGCGGCCTTAATTGGATCTTGCAAATCACTGCAAGTTGAGCAATTGATTGAACATTCAAACTGATTGATAATTCTACAATGAATGTCAGTGCTAATTCTTATTTCAAGGTGAGACCTTGGAGTGCCTGATATTTCTAAACACTTGTGCAATTTAGTATCTGCAGGATAGTACGCAGTTGGAGAAGAATTTCTACGTTGCATTGCAGGCTTTGTCTTACATTGTGTGATTATTTGGGGGGGATGGCATTTTTGCTGCTCAATTTTAGTTGAATTGATACTAAAGGCATTAATGGCATGAGTATAGTACTGTAATAGCTAAAAAATAGTTTGTTAGATAGTGATTTAGTACGGGTCTTTATTACCGATTGATACCAATCTTTTTGGCTGGTATCGGCTGGTGTTTAAAGTATAAATTTTATATTTGGACTAAAATGAAACTTTTAAAAAATTGAAGGTCTAAAACTTAAAAAAAAAAACTCTAGATGATACTTGTCTCTTTTCGATTCCTTTGTCGTCTCTTTCGATCTTTCCTACATATCCATATCTCTCCTCCCGCCGCTACGTATCTGTCATGACATAAATATCAATGCAACATAAATAAGTAGCTATCACAGCCCACTATCATCATCATGCATGCTATCAGCCATAAGTACACACTATCCAGTCCATCATATATTGCCATTTTCTTATTTTTCAAAACAAGTAGAGCAATGAATAAAAATTGGTTATTATAACATCCTCGGGAGTTTGTTGTAACTAATGGGCCCAAAGCTCATGAGACAGCTAGGCTGAAATTCAATAGAAAAATATAATATATAAGTAAGAGAAGAATAGCAAAAGAAGACGAGAAGAAATTTATCAAACTTATCTTTTCGCGGTTGCTCTTCATTGTGCTCCTTTCTCTTCTTCATTTCCCTTTTCCCCTTCTCTCTCTCTCTCTCTCTCTCTCTCTCTACCCTCTTCTCTGTGAGATCTCATCTCTATTGTTGGTTATCCTCCGCTACTCAGTGGTGTGTAGCATTTGAGGAAGCAAAAATGGTCTCATCATAGTGGCATCATTGGATTTAGCCAGAAAAGTAACCTTGAACTTCAGATTTGAGAAGGAAGATGGTGATTTAACGCAGACCGATGAATTGTGGGTAGTGGAATGGTTACTTAAGTAACCACTAATTGGTTTATATGTTTGAGTATAATTATGGAGGTGAACAACTTGATCTCATTAATTCATTGTTCCCTAAACTCAACTTTAATCTACTTTAACATAGAAACATCCAGCCTCGTCAATTACTAAACTGAGCCTAGATCTAATACTAAAATTGCCCTCACCATTGTTGTTGGCCTAATAACTTGGTATCAGAGTATAAGACAAGGTTACATTCCATGGCTGATCGTGGTGGAGTGGTGGAAAGAAGTATGAAGCAAGGATACGAGTTCACCTTTGCAGACCAACAGCTCCGAGGCAGAACAGGAGGCTGGCGAGGCTATTTTACTAGAGGAACCAGCGATCCAGTTGCGGCGAAGCACAATAGAAATCAAGCCGTCCACTAGGCTCAAGGATTACATCCAATAATTGGGTTTGTGTTAAGGAGGAATATGTTTTAAGTTTATTTACACAGTGTTGCTGCTTTACGTCATAGTTTCCTTTTATGCATGAGATACGCAACTTATGTTTGTTACTACTTTACGTCATAGTGTCCTTTTATGCATGGGATACGCTACTTATATTGGGTTGTACTCCGTTTGGAGAATTATCATAGAATCAACAAATAAATTATCCTCCTTGGTTATCTCTATTTCTCTGAAACCCTACTTCCTCTCTTGTTGGTGTTTCTACTTTGTCGGTGTTCTGTTCTTTTCTGGACACGTGCATATCACTGGTGCTTTCTTCATGTCCTCATCCTCCATGACATCAGATGAAGCTCTCCACAAAATCTTGGTCCACCTTGACACCATGAACGACAGCATTAAGGATTTAGATGATCAAGTGACTAAGATTGATGGGCGGTTAGAAACCATTTGAAAGTCGATCTGAGACGACGGACCAACGTTTCTCTGAATATCGAGTGCAGTTGCAAGGCACTGTCGACTACTTGAACAATAGGGTTGAACAGGCTATATCCCTCACAGGCTTGACCAATCAACCGTCGCCGCTTGTAGGTGGTTTATCAGATCATAATCCTAGTGGCCATGACCGCCCACATGATTCTACGGGTCGCGGTCAACATGAAGGTTCTCAGTTGTTATGTGGCCCTAAGATGCGTCTGGACTCCCCCAAGTTTTCAGGAGCGGATCCTCAGGCTGGCTCTTTCATGCCCAGGAATATTTTGATTATTGTGATACTCCTCCCGACCAATGGCTTCAAGTGGTTGGACTGCTCATGGAAGGGGAAGTAGCGGAGTGGTTTCGCGACTAAAAACACAACAATCTACTTTGTACTTGGGCTGAATTTATGGAGGAAGTTCATATCCGCTTGAATATTACAGAGATTACTTCGGACAGTTGTCAAAGCTGAATCAGAAAACCACTGTCTTGGCGTACCAATCGGAGTTTGAACGACTTCTCAACAAATGTCGTGGGTTTCTTGAATCCTAATTGATCTCCGTTTATTGTGCGGGGTTGAAACCTCCTCTCAATCGGGAGTTGGAACTGAGACGCCCACATACATTACCAACTGCTTTTGCTACTACTTGGGAACTAAAGGCTACCCTTACTGAAATGATTTCCGCTATTACAACATTCCAGAAGATGTTAGATATCGGGACAAATTGTTTAGACTTAAAACAAAAGACTTGTTTATTGAAACGTAAAAACAACGGCTTTATACAAGCCTGTTACAATGAAACAAACTCCACGTTTACAACTCCTAAGAACGTGTTAGTGAGTCTAAGACCAATTCAAATAACAAATTACCCGTTAAACTGGGCATTATTAACAGAAAGCGTAACCAACTAAGCAACATAAACAGATGCTTCAAGATCCTCCCTTAAACTGAACTACACCAGTGCATTCAGTTTACTCCAGACATCATACACATGCCAAGCCTATCTCGTAGCTTCAGAAAGATCTCCAGTTTGAGAGGCTTAGTCATGATGTCAGACACCTATTCTTGTGTACTACAGTGCACCAACTCTACTATTCCATCTCTTGTAAGCTCACGTAAAAAATGAAACCTTACGTCGATATGCTTACGTTGCCCATGTAAAATTGGATTCTTTGACAGTTTAATCGCAGAACTATTATCACAATAAATAGTAGTGCACGAACCTTGAACATGACCAAGCTTTTCAAGAACTCTTCTTAACCAGACCCCTTGACAGGCATACGAGGCTGCTGCTATGAACTCTGCCTCCGTCGTAGATAAAGTCACCACTGGCTGTTTTTTTGAAGACCATGAAACAGCCCCTGTTCCTAGCATAAACATATACCCAGAGGTACTTTTCCGATCATCAACATCCCCCGCATAGTCACTATCAGCAAATGCTATTAAACTCCCTTTTCCACCTTTCCTGTAAGCAATTCCAAGCTCCATAGTCCCCTTCAAGTACCTTAATATCCTCTTGGCAGCTTGCAAGTGCATCTCTGTTGGTTTCTCCATGTATCTACTAATCAAGCCAACCGCATACATGATATCAGGTCTCGTGGCTGTTAAGTACAATAAGCTCCCAACCAGTTGCTTGTACTCTGTAGCATCCACTTTCACTGCTCCATCTCCACCTTTTGATAGCTTACATCCAGGAACGACTGGATTATTCACAGGATTGCTCCTTTCCATGCCAAACCTTTCAAGCACCGCTTTGGCATACTTCCGTTGACATATGAAAATTCAATCTGAATTTTATACCACCTCTACAC
>JAOSBN010000007.1:29388708-29398449 GCA_027563595.1 Erythroxylum suave
CAGCACCTGCCTGGATACTCATGTTACACATTTGGCTTTAGCTTTGGAACTGCTGTCCACTAGTAGTTTTAGGTGAAGCTCTCTAAATGCTCGTTTTGTAGGGACTCAATCGAGTATTTGGGGCATATTGTTTCCGGGGGTCATCTCCATGACGATCCTGGAAAAATTTCTGCCATGATGTCGTGGCCTACACCATTTATATTTACACAGTTGCAAGGCTTTCTTGGCCTCACTGGGTATTACCGACACTTCATCAAACACTATGCCCAAATTGCAGCTACTCTGACTGACCTTCTCAAGCGTGACTGCTTCGTTTAGGGGAAGGATGGAGCTGTAACTTTCACACGCCTGAAGGATGCGATGGTTTCGGCGCCTGTGTTACGGCTGCCCGATTTTGAGAAAGAATTTATAGTGGAGTTCGACGCATCGTCTGTGAGATTAGTGCCGTTTTAATTCAAGATAACCATCCATTGGCTTATTTTAGCAAAAAGTTAGGTCCTCGGCATCAATCCGTTTCTACTTATCACAAAGAATTATATGCAATTGTTGAAGCGGTGCAAAAGTGGTCTTTTGGGGTGATAGTTTGTCATTCTCGATCAGAAGAGCACCACAGATTTATTCCACCAAGTGATTCAAACCCCCGACCAGCAATTCTATGTTCGCAAATTATTGGGGTTTCACTTTCGCATAGAGTATAAAACGACCACGTCCAACCGCATCACGGATGCCCTTTTTTGTCGCGAAGGACTAGTAGAGTATCATCATTTCTTGGCTGTGTTCGCCCAACCGCCTCCGGCTTTTCTAGATACATTGCGTCACGATAATACTTCTTTACTGAACCTGGTTGAACTGCATAAGGCGGCGGCCTCCAATTCCTTGCCCACACATTTTGTTGTGCACGGGGGCTTGTTATATTACAAGCATCGTCTTTGTTTAAGTGCCCAATCCTCTGTGAAATCTGCACTCCTTGAGGAATGTCAATCTACCCCATCAGTTGGTCACCCTGGTGTTGAAAGAACCTTTCATCGGTCGGCTATGTCCTTTTATTGGCCGAAGATGTGACAGGATGTGTGTCGTTTTGTCAAAGCATGCTTTGTGTGCCAAACCACTAAATATTCAACACAACCTCCCACTGGATTAATACAACCATTACCTATTCCATTGCAGGTGTGGGATGAGGTTTTGATGGATTTCATCATCGGACTCCCTCCTTCCCGTGGTTACTCGGCTATCTTGGTCGGGGTGGACTGTCTCACCAAGTATGCGCACTTTGGTGCCTTGCCTCCTGTGTATGATGCACCCCGGGTTGCCAGGTTGTTTGTCAACATTGTGGTGAAGCATCATGGGTTCCCCACATCGATCATCTCTGATCGTGATTTGGTATTCCTCAGCAATTTTTGGTCCTAGTTGTTTACTCTCAGCGGGACTTCCCTTCATTGTAGCACGACTTATCACCTTCAGACCGACAGCCAGACTGAGATTATGAATCATTGTTTGAAGCAGTATTTACGTTCCTTCACACACGACTGCCTTCACTGGTGGTCCTTGTTTCTGCCTTGGGCTGAATTTGCCCTCAATATGAGCTACCATATGAGCCTTAAGATGAGCCCTTTTCAGGCTCTATATGGGAGAATTCTGCCATCCATTGTTCCCTATATGACTGGTCGTGCAAGTGCGGAGTCAGTTGATGCCATTCTTCGTGATAGAGATGCGTTAATTGCTCGTCTCCTTGACAATCTCAGTCGTGCTCAGTTGTGGATGAAGCATAACGCTGACTTGCATCGTCGTGAGGTTGAGTTTTCTGTCGACGATTGGGTGTTACTCAAACTTCAACCCTATCGCCAACATTCACTTGCTCGTCGGAAATCCTATAAGCTATCTCCCCGTTTTTATGGCCCTTTTAAAGTTTTGGAGAGGATTGGACCTGTTGCCTATCGACCTAAGCTCCCAGATTCAGCTCATATACATTTAGTATTTCATGTTTCCTTGTTGAAACCGTTTGTGGGCTCGACGACGAGTACTGTACCTGGGATCCTACCGGAGGAGTTTTTGGACGTGCGTCCCATTTCTACCCCCACTATAGCTGTTCGCAGTAGGACTGTCTTGCACAACGGCCAACCAGATGAGCAATGTTTCGTTTCTTGGTCTGATGGCTCCATTCATGACGCAAGTTGGGAACTAGTTGCCATGCTCAAATCTCATTTTCCTCACCTGCGACTTAAGGGCAAGTCGGTACTTGATCAGGAGGGGGATGATACGAGTTCACCTTTGCAGACCAACAACTCCGAGGCAGAACAGGAGGCTAGCGAGGCTATTTTACCAGAGGAACTAGCAATCCAGTTGCGGCAAAGCGCAAGAGAAATCAAGCCGTCCACTAAGCTCAAAGATTACGTCCAGTAATTGGGTTTGTGTTAAGGAGGAATATGTTTTAATTTTATTTACAGAGTGTTACTACTTTATGTCATAGTTTCCTTTTATGCATGAGATATGCAACTTATGTTTGTTACTACTTTACGTTATAGTTTCCTTTTATGCATGGGATATGCTACTTTTTTCTGGATACGTGCATATCAAGCAATGCCTACAAGAGCTAGAACATGAATTTAAAGAGATGAATGATGAATTTGCTATTTAGTTGAGGGGTGGAGATGAATGATGAATTTGCTATTCAGTTGAGGGGTGTCCAACAACGTGCAGAGGATTCTTATAGATCAATCTAGCAGAAAATGGATTAGTTATTATTGTCCGTTCAACAATTGACTAACAACAAAGGATCTAATGAGATTAAAGGGGGTTCAACCTCAGCTGCCTCTTCAAAAGGGATCTTACCCACACCAAATAGACAACCATCACAGGCCAATCCAAAAGCAATTCTATTAAAGCCACAACTAGCCGAGGTGTAAAGTTCATGGAAGTGAATCTGGTAAAGCCCAAGATTGAATTAACCCATTTTGATGGAACTAGTACTAGACTATGGATCCAGAAATGTTCTCGTTATTTCCAATTTTTTTGGATTCTTGAGGAGGAAAAAGTTGAAATGGTTGCGCTCTATTTTGAAGGCAAGGTGGAGAGATGGTTTGAAAACTATCTAGTGGGATGAGAGGAGACTAGTTAGGCTGAATTGTCCACGACATTGTTAAACAAATTTAAGAAGCAGAACTTTGGAATTATTATCGCAACATTTAATAATTTGAAACAAACTGGCTTGCCCAATTGAATTGAGACCACAGTTAGATGAGGATCATTTTATTCACAGCTTTATTGGAGGATTGAAAGATGAAATTAAAGACACACTAATTATCATCAACCCACAGACTTTAGATGACACTTTTCATGTGGCGAAGCAAGAAGATTTCAAGTTGAAGGCTACTATTTAGAAGATTAAATCATGTTATTTCAGAATAGGGGTTATCAATGCTAAGAATTTTGCAAACAAAAAAGTTGGACAATCCAAATTCGGGGACACAATATGGGTTCAAAAAAGGGAAATGTTCCAAATGTGGAGATAGATTTTTCCTTGGTCATCAAAGTAAGACTAATATTCTACATGCACTAGAAGCAGAAGACAGTGTTGATGCTGAAATTGCAGCTAACTGTGGAGCACAGATAAAGGAGATAATGCAAGGAGAGACTAAAGATGTTACATTGCATGCAATAATTGGATACAACACCTCAAGCACTATCAGAGTCAAAGTCTCATATGTAGGTAAACCATTGATCATACTGATTGATATTGGTGCTACCTATAGTTTCATAGACCTAAGGGCCATTCAAGATACTCCTATAGAACCTACTCCTGTTTTTTCCTTATTAGCGATTATGGAAAATGAAAACAAAATTGTTTCTAGGTTGGTGTATGAGATTTCAACTTGGAAAATACAGGCAAATGAATTTACATTCACTTTCAAATCATTAAAATTGGTAGGATGTGATATGGTGTTGGGACTTGACTGGTCGAAAACTGTGAGTCCCATTAATTTTGATTATAACAGCCTTACATTGAGGTTTGAAGGGAGGACTACTCCTATTGAGCTTAAAGTGATTGATGAGATCGCTACCTTTAAGATGGTTGGAACTGAATTGATAGATAGAATGTTGAAAAAGGAAGAAATGGAACGGATAGCCCATGTTAACTCTATTGAATCAAAACCTTTGAAACATACCATTCCGGAACCAATACAATAGCTAGTTGACACCTACAGTGATCTTTTCAAAGAACTAAAGACGTTACCACCCCAGAGAACCATTGAACACAAAATTCCATTCATACCTAAAAGCCAAATAGTGAACTTGAGGCCCTATCGATACCCTTATTACCAGAAAACCAAGATTGAGAGGTAGATAAAAGAAATGTTACAAAACTACATCATCTAACCTAGCCAAAGTCCTTTTGCTTCCCCAGTTTTACTTGTAAAAAAGAAAAATGGAACAATGAGAATGTGTGTGGATTATATGAAGCTAAATGACATGACAATCAAAGACAAATTTCCCATATCCATGATTGACGACCTACTAGATGAGTTACATGGAGCTACAATTTTCACAAAACTTGATCTTAGATCAGGTTTCATCAAGTCAGAATGAATATGGAGGGTATCCCTAAAACTTCTTTTAGGACTCACCAAGGCCACTGTGAATTTCTAGAGATGCCTTTTGATTTAACCAATGCACCAGCCACATTCCAAGCCTCAATGAATGAAGTTTTAGCCCCTTTCCTCAGGTTGTTTGTCCTAGTCTTCTTTGATGACATTCTTGTCTATAGTAAGGATTTGAAGGAGCACAAAACTCATTTACCTTATGTGTTTGAAGGGTTGAGGAAAAACAAGTTGCATGTTAAGGCCAATAAGTGAATATTTGCATAAACTCATATAGAGTACCTAGGGCATATAATTTCTAAAGAAGGAGTTTCCACTGACCCTTAAAAATTTGAAGCAATGATTAGTTGACCGATTTCTACCAACATTATGTCCCTAAGAGATTTCCTAGGCTTTATAAGGTACTATCAAAAATTTATAAAGGGTTATGGCCAAATCAGTAAACCCCTAACCAATTTACTCAAAAAAGACTCTTTCCAGTGGAGTGGAGAAGCCACAGAGGCCTTTAATACACTAAAGAAGGTCATGAAAGAGGCTCCAGTATTAGCACTGTCAGATTTTACTCAACCTTTTGTCTTGGAGATAGAAGAAGGCAATATAGGCATTAGGGTAGTTTCAATGCAGAATCCTAAGCCCATAGGTTTTATGAGTAAATCCTTCGGAGTTGGAAATCAGGATTTATCCATTTATAAGAAGGAATTTCTAGCCCTTCTCGTGGCTGTAGCAAAATGGAGACATTTTTGGAGCCAAGTCAATTTATCATAAAAACTGACCATGAAAGTCTCAAATATTTATTGGATAAAAAAACTACTAATCTTATACAGAAAAAAGGATTGCCAAAGCTTCTAGGGTTAGATTACAAGATCCTGTACAAGAAGGGAAGAGAGAATTTAGTTGCAGATGTATTATTTAGGAGGTGGGAAGGACCTGAGGGGCAATTTGTAGCTATAACAGTGATTACTCATACCTGGCAGACTAAAGTGAAAGAAAGTTATCAATCTGATCCAAAGATGCTTAAGTTAATATAGGAAGTGAAAACAGGATTAAAGCCATCTCAGAAGTATAGCTGGGATAAAGAGTTTCTAAAATACAAAGAAAAATTGTTGTGGGTTACTTTAGAACCTCAAGGAGATAACCCATAAGCAGCATTCATGGAATTTCATTAGTGGTCATTCTGGTATAATGGGAACTTATTAAAGGATGAAGTCAATGTTTTACTTCAAAGGATTGCACAAAGATGTTGAAAAGGTGGTTAAGGAGTGTGATGTGTACCGAAAAAATAAGACAGAACATGTGGTCTTAAGAGGATTGTTATAGCCATTACTAATTGGTAAAGCTACTTAGAGAGACATCAGTATGAACTTCATTGAGGGGTCTTCCTAAATCTGAAGGAAAAGATGTAATTTGGCTAGTGGCTGACAAATTAACTAAAGGAGCACATTTTACAGCACTAGCATATCCTATTACAACACCAACAATAGCAAGGGAATTTATAGAGAACATTTTAAACTTTATAGATTACTTAGGAGTACAGTGAGTGACAGGGATAGAATGTTCACTAGCAATTTTTGGTGGGCCTTATTCAAATCCTTCAAAGTCTCATTGAAGCTTATCACCCTCAAACTGGTGGCCAAACTGAGAGAGTAAATAAGTGCTTAGAGACTTATTTGAGGTGTATGGCTGGTGGGCAGACAAAGAAATAGGTCAAGTGGCTACCTTTGGCAGAGTGGTGGTATAACACAAATTACCACCCTTCTCTGGGAACCACACCCTATCAAGCCTTGTATGGAATACCACCTTCCAACTATGGATTTGGGGAAGTTAACAACACAGAAAATGAGGCTACTAACCAATTTCTTAAAGATAAGGTAGCAGTTATAACTTACGAGAAGCTGAAGAGAGGTCAAGACAAAATGAAGCAATATGCTGATAAAGATAGAATTGAAAGGGAGTTTGAGATTGGAAATCAAGTATACTTGAAGTTACAACCTTACAAATAGAGTTATGTCATAGTTAGGGCTAATCAAAAGCTATCAGCAAGGTATTTCAGGCCCTATCAATTGCTAGAGAAAATTGGAAAGGTGGCTTACAAACTCAAGTTACTAGACGGTTTTACAATCTATCCTATTTTTCACGTGTCACTATTGAAGAAGAGGATTGGGTCACATATTCAAGCACAATTTCAACTTCCAATCACGGGACTAGGAGGGGAATTCAAACTGGTGCCTATAGCTATCTTAGATTGAAAAATGGTGAAAAAGGGGAATCAAGTAGTGACTAATGTAATGGTGCCATGGTTAGGACGGGAATCAACAAAAGCTACATAGGAAGACTATCATGAGTTATGACGAAAGTTTCCAACTTTGAATCCTTGAGGACAAGGAGCAGCTTCGGAGGGGGTATTGTCATGACATAAATATCAATGCTACATAAATAAGCAGCTATCACAACCCACTACCATCATCATGCATGCTATTAGCCATACGCACACACCATCCAATCCACTATATATTATCATTTTCTTATTTTTCAGAATAAGTAGAGCAATGAATAAAAATTAGTTGTAGTAGTTATTGCAACGTCCTCGAGAGTCTTTTGTAACTAATGGGCCCAAGCCCCTGAGAGAGACTTGTAACTGCAAGGCTGAAATTCAACAGAAAAACAAAATATATAAGTAAGAGAAGAATAACAAGAGAAGACAACAAGAAATTTATCAAACTTATCTTTTCTCAGTTGCTCTTCATCGTGCTCCTCTTTTCTTCTTCATTTCCCTTTTCGCTTTCTCATTCTCTCTCTCTATACCCTCTTCTCTGTGAGATCTCATCTCTATTGCTGGTTATCCTCCATTAATCAGTGGTGTATAACATCTGTGGAAGCAAATGGTCTCATCATAGTGGCATCATTGGATTTGGCTAGAAAGGTAACCACAAACTTTAGACCTGAGAAGGAAGATGGAGATTTAACATAGACATATGAACTATGGGCAGTGGAATGGTTACTTAAATAACCACTAATTGGTTTATATGCCGGAGTGTAATTATAGAGTAGACAGCTTGATCATATTAATTCACCATTCGCTAGACTCAAATATAGTCCATTTTAATCCAAAAACATCCAACCTCATCAATTACTAAACTAACCTAGATCTAATACCAAAATTACAGACACGATTGTTGTTAGCCTGACAATATCTCTCTTCTTGCCACTGGCTGCCTTTTCTCTTCGTCAGTCATTAGTGCTCCCACTTATCATCAATACTCTTCATCAAGCTTCAGGCTTTTTATGAGTAATTAAGAAAATCTTAATTCTAAGGCAAACTAGTTCTTTTGGCCCTCAATTTAGTTGTTTATTTCACTTTAATCCCAATAGTTTTTATTATTCATTTAAGTTCCTATACTTCTATAACCTCTAATTTGGTGACAAATTCTTTTAAATATTAATTAGTTTTATTTAGTTCTTTAGTCTATTTCTATTTTAGATTCCATTAGAGTTTCTTTTGCAATTTAGTAATTATTTTGTTTGAATTTATGAGTAATTTATTCTTAATAGTCATATAATCACACTTTAATATTAGTTTTACTATACTAGTTAACTAAGTTTTCACAAGAAAATAATATTAATTTACAGTTATATAAATCACATTATTTCTCTCTTTTCTAATATTATAGCTGGTCTAAGAAATTCACTTGGTGATTATGTTTATGGGTGTGAATTAAAGGTCACATGTTAAAATGAATCATTTGCAAACATGTAACTGCCCAGCTCTTTTTTGTCTTCAGCTATAGTGGAAATACCATATAAAACTAGATGAATGAAGCGACATATTATATTTATAAGACATCTTCCAAATGTGTCCATGTAATATGTCTTCATGAAGTTTATTAGACAATATACATGGAATACTATTGTAGAAGTTGTTCTAGTTTTTCTTGTTATTTTACACAACTAATTCCACATTTTTCATATAACTAAGTAGTGGTTAGTAATGAGAATTCTTGGACTATTGAATTTGAATATATAAACATGTCTGCTATGTACATATTTAACCTTTTCGCTTTGGATACTCTTTTCAAGAATATGTAATTCCTTTAAAGTTCAAGTTCTCTGTATGTTCCTAGAATCTATGGTGTGCTTACATTTTGTTTTGGGTAGAAAAATACATACTTTGTGATAGTTTTTGTCAATTCCCTTATATAGATATCTATGTTGATTATTCACTTAATAAGTTATGCGTGTTTACTAGTTTATAATTAAGAGGTGAATATGTTGTTTATTTAGTTTATTGTACTTATTTAATTGCATTTATTCTTACAAATAAATGGAGAGAAGTTGAAGTACTCTTAATAATTCAATTTCTTCAGGAAGATTTGATTATCTAACTTTAGCTCATGCTCTTAGTATAAAGAGCTATGCTATTGTTTGTATTGCAGCAAACATTTGAAAGGTGGAGGAATCACCAAACTAAAGAAATATCTAATTAGGATCAAAGGTGATGGGAATTCTTGTAAGAAAGTTAGTTATGATATGAAATGATAAATGAAAACTTTGATTGAAGAGTATCATAATGAAAAAAAGAAGGAAAAAACTAAACTGTGAAATTGATAATGAGCTCTTCTTACAGTGGTTAGGATGATACTAGTAATATATTGAAAATGTTATTCCTACCCAATAAGAAGGGATTGTTGCAATTAATGTGAGGAAGAGAAGAAGATAGATGTTTAATTTTTTTGCTCTGTGAACAACCCTTGAGTTCAACGTTCGATCCATAATGCATTATAATCTAAAGATGTAGCTCATAATGTGGACATGACAATGGATAAATAGTGATATGATTTAAGTAAGCCATATAATATTGCTCAGCCTTATTATTACTAAGTATATGATCGATATTATTGCCTCTTATGGTCCAGGATATAAAGCTCCTTCAATTAGTGACTATCAAGGTAATCTTCTGAGCAACTTTGTTTTTAAAATAAAAAGTTATTTCAAAGATAGAAGATATGACTTGAGCAACTTATGTGTTGGGCCCCGTTTTCGGAACCCAACTACTTAATCTAAAACCCTCATATCTAAGTACACTTATAAGGTCAACAGGGTCCCACATCCGGAAACATCTTCCTGAGAACATTTGTTCCTCATGGTCTAA
>JAOSBN010000007.1:29400408-29451150 GCA_027563595.1 Erythroxylum suave
TATTTTCTAGTCCGTGTTTTAGCAACAATTAGACCTATAGAGATCCGAATTGAGTGATTTTGGAGTCTTTGGACTTCTAAAATTTAGAGGAATTTTATGTGATGAATATTTATGAAATAATACCGGGAATGTCACGAACATGCATTGTACACATTTTAATGTCTACATATGCATTGTTAAATATTTTTGATTGTACATTTGGTAAAATTGGTGTATTTTAATTATTATAGAGGCGCTTTTGGAACGTCAACCCGTAGACGTTGCCGAGACTTCCAGGCATTAGCTTTGGAAGCTATTAGTGAGTGACCTAGACGATTCTCTCAATTATTAATTGCTTATAATTTTGTGGTGAATAATGGTGGATTGTGATTTGTGTCTAATTGTAGGTTCCAGACAGAAGGTCCGATGACTGAGTATTAGGGAGCTATGACATAGAAGTGCTACTTGTATGTGAATTTGGAACCTACGTGTTTTAATGCGATTAATTGTGATCGTATTTTTAATGTGATTAATTGTGATATATGCATACGTGCATAATTGTAACATATGCATTTCATTCATGAATGCATGATCAGATAATGATAGTTGTGACCGGAACAGCCACCGAGAGCTGAAAGCTCAACGATTGTATTCGGGTCTCGAGCCCCACAGCGATTCAGAGCTTTAGGCTCAACGATTAATGTGCCTACATTGGGACAGTTCAGGCGCTTGGTCACAACACCCTAATAAATTGGAAAAGTGTCACATGCGCATTTCATATGCATTTGGTTTAATCTCTTTGATTGAGTGAAAGGCGAAATGCCATATACTTATGTGATACTTTTGATTTATGTGAAATTATGAAATACCTCTAATATGCTTGATTGTTGCATGAATTGAGTGAACCATCGATGATGATTACCTCACTGATTTCGCAAACTCACCCAAAATTGCAACATATTTTTCAGGACCGAGAGTAGACTCTTAGCTCTAGAGGGACTTTTCCAGCCGTGTAGGTCGTGTTGGCGAGAGAAGCCATGGCTCACAGGTCAGTCAGCTAGGACTTTTGGGATGACCTAGATAGATTTTGATGTATTTTTCCTCTTTCATGTAGCATATTATACTGGGTTTTTAGAATTGATGTATAGACAGTAAAAAATGACAGATGTGTAAATTTCTGTTTTTGATGAAATGAAATGAAGAAAATTTTGGTTTCAAAAACATTATGATTTTTATACTGTTGTTTTGTTATGATGTCATGTGAGGTGTTTGTAATGATTGATCGTAGCTCACCCTTGTTGTAGAATATGTATCGGAATGACCTGCGGGCATCCTGGTGTGTACCCTGCGGTAAGGAGGCGCTACAGAAAAATATGAATATGTCATTTGGTGGAATGCTTTAGAATGATGATAATGGTGAGACTTCTCTTAATAATGAGAATCGTATACTAAATAAAAATTAAGACTAGTGCAACATATATGTCATTGAATGAAGTCGCACATTTTTTTTAAATTTTTTTTAGTTTCACTTATATTTGATGTGTGTATATATATATGAAAAACTTTTAATTACAAGTGTTTTTGTTTTAAGCTTACTTCTATTTTATTGGATTCATCATCATGAACACTTGTTGTAACGTTTATAAACCTATTCTTACTATATGATATTTTTTAAAAAGAATTATTATATGATGTTTTGATGTAATCAATTGTAACGTTTTAAGAAATTAATATTATTCTTTGTTTTATATCTGTATGAAAACTAAACAACCTTTTTCTTATATTAATTATAGTTATTGTTTAAATGAGAAATAAGTGAAAAGTAATATTATTATAAATAAAATTTATATCAATTTTATATTATATTTTTTCAAACATGGTTAAAATAAAATTAAAAATTACATAGCACAATATATTGATAAAATATTTTATAATATTATAAAATTACAACTATTTTATAATTTTAAAAATTATTCAAAATAATACACAGTATTAATCAATATTGATATCATTCTAACATGGTATTCATAACATTGACTAATACCATAATTTGAAATTGATTTAAGCTAAAATAGTATCTTTTATTTAATAATTGAAGAATCATATGATCAATACCATTTTACTAAACTATAATAAAATGATTTGATTTTCATTAAGAATAAACCTTTTTTTTTATAGGCGGACACACTTGTATAGTGTACAGATTTGTGACCTATTCGATCATATTTTACGGGTTAGTAAACAAGAGATATTTTGTAAGTTTTTTTTTGAAGTAAAAAAAAGTCACTAAAAATTAACCCAATGTTTTTTAAGTTACTTAATTTTATGTGCCTCATTGAATTAAACCAATCTTTAAAAAACCTGACCAAAAAGTATATCGATAAGATGAAAAATATAATTTTAAAAATATAAGGATTAACTAGAGTTGGAGTATCATAAAATCAGTTAAAAATTAAATAAAATTAAATAATTTAAAATATAATGAAAAGAAAATATAATAGAAAAAGATTGTTCTTCTAATTTGAAGTTTAATTAAAAAAGAGATTATTAAATAAAAATTAATTTATTTATTTTAATTTGTAAGATTTTATAAATTTGTAAATTGATCTTGATAAATTGATTAATTTTTAATAAATAGAAGTAACAAAAAAATACTCGACCTGATCCAGCCACTGGTCGAAGGGTCAAGTCCATTCAAACTGGGCAACAGGTTGAGCAAGTAAAGTCTGAGCAGCCAGTGGCTAAGTGACGGGCTTGGGCTGTTGAACCACAAGTCAAGCAGAGGCTCGGACTAAGGAGCTCGGGCGGGGCCTACTTGGATTATAACAATACGGCGTCGTTTTGCTTTTGATTAAATTCGAGAATCGCAAGCCTCCCATCCCATTCTTCTGTTCTTCTGTAGAGGGTGCATTAATGGTTGTTATTGAGAAGCAATAACTTGTTTAGCAGCGTTACTGTGACTAATTATAATGACTAGGTTGCATTTTACTCTCTCTAATCCTTTGGGTTGAATGCAAAGTGCTTAATCCTTTTACTTAGATGACCAATAATATGGTTTTAGAAACTTGAGAGGAGGCAAACGTTATTAAAGCGATAATTAACTATATATAATTTATTCTTTTATTAATATAAGTATATAATATTACTATTTATTTATATTAACTTATTATAAACAAATATGTAAGTAAAATATTTTGTCTAAACTTTATATTATTCAATAACATTTTATTATTTTTATGATTTATAAAAAAGAAAAAAATGATTACTTTTGTATTAAGTAACCACATTTTGTAAAGAAAATTTAAGTTTAAAATAACTGCATATATTTTTTTAATCATATTTATCAACGATAATTAAAAGTTAAAGTATATAAATTTATTAAAATTTTTGGGGCTGTCTGTGGCCTGGACAAGTTGAGTTCCAATAACCTACCCGGGCTGGGTTCTAGTGGCCCTCCCAAGCCTAGGCTGACTTTTAACTATAACTTAGGTCTGCTTGCTGTCATCCATGACAACAAGAGTTATTAAAATAAATTGAATTGAAATTGTTAAATAAAGATTAATTAATTTATCGTAGTTTATAAGAATTTATTGATTTATAAATATTAACTGATTAATTAATAAATTGATTAGTTTTAACAACAAAAATTATTAAAATAAATTAAATCAAAAAATAAAAAATGGTTGAATTTTTTAATTATTAAAGTAAGCCCCCGTGACTAGGAAACATGTTTAACATAAATCCCAAAAATCTTTTTTAATCGTATAGATGCTTTTTGCCCATTGCTTCATTAAAAATAAAGTGTAGAATGTATATATATATAATAAATAAAATAAGCAAAAATTATAAAGTTTTTTTTTATAATTTTTTTTAAAGGTGACCCGTTCTAAAGAAATTGTCATCTCCTTGTTAGTGTCTTTCATCTAACAACATTCTTTCTTCTTATCTCGCAAGCACATAGGCACACTCTGTGTGCAAAATCTAGGGTTGCGACAAATTGAAATGCGGAGCAGAAATGGAACGCTCTAGATACCCCAATTCCCTCACTAATCCCAATGGGTGGTCCGAGTTTGGGTTCGATTCATCCCCATCCTCTGGCGATTCCTCGCCCCCCGAGCAGTCACACAAGCACTTGGATTTGCATAAAGGGAAGGGGCGTTTCAGTCACGATCGGGCCGTTGTTGAAGTGAACAGTGTCCACAAAGAACTAGAGGAGAAGTTGAATTTTGGAGGGGCTAAGAATGAGGAAGAAGGGAAACATTTGAATAATTTAAGTGAAGACGAATTAGAGAACGGTGGAAATGATGACAAGCACGAGAACGTGGTTTGGAGTGAGACTGAAAAGATTGGGTACGGTATTGAGGGGATTGATAGTGGTAGTATAAGCCATCAGTATCCTCTTAGGCCTGATGCTGAAGATTGTACCTTTTATATGAAAACTGGGTCTTGCAAATTTGGTTACAATTGCAAGTTTAATCATCCTATTAGAAGGCAAATCATGGTAAGTTTCGCTGCCTGTATTTGCATTTGGCTTCTTTGTATGGTTGTGGTTCAGGACGACTGTATGCTTGAAAAGATGCAATCTTATTCTTACTGCATGGGAGATGTGTGCTTACTTTATTTACGTTTATTGCTTATTTAGAAGTAAAAGTAGGGATCTTTTAATGCATAACTATGTTACTGTTATGCTTTGTAAGAAGAATTTCTGGCTTTTGTTAATGATCAATGTCAAAGTACAAGGAAAAGGGAATATGGGTTTTGTTTGTTGGAGACTGGGATGTTCTTTTGCGTGGTTATTCTTGATTGGTTAAAAAATTATTGGTTCTAAAGAAGAATTCGGATTTATTTCATGCATGATGTTTTGAAGCAATCAAAGTTCATTTTTTTCCATTTTGTAGGTTTCCAAAATTTCAAAGTTTTTGACTTATTATCTTTAGGATATTGCTGCCTAAACTTTTGTTATCTCCTTGTCAATTAGCCCGTCAAGGAGAAGTTTCCGGAAGGAGAAGAAGCTATTGAGAGGCCAGGCCAGACAGAATGCAAGGTCATTAGTCTCATAGACTATTTGAGATTTCTGTTTGCCCTAAGCATATCTTTGTACTCGTTTGGGGTCTTTCTTTGCAATTTAAGTCTCAGTTGTGCTGAATAATTTCCAAACTGAAATGATTACTTTACTTTTTTCTTACTAGGAATAAATTGCAGAAATATCCCGTACTAATCTTTTTTTGCATAACATTTTTTAAGAAAAACTGCGTACTGATCCTCTGCAGCTGGCAGTTTAATATGCACACAAGTTGCTCATTTTCTGGAAGCTTGGGATTCCTCTGTTGGAATATGTAATAATTTTCGCAAGCCTTAATTCCTTAAACTTAATGCCCTCTCTAGCTATGCTTTTTACAGAGTTATGTAAACCGCAAGGTAGATAATTATGGGATTCTAATATCCTTTTTTTTCCTTCCAGCGAGTTTAGTCGGTTTCTTATGTTGGTTCCACATCTGCATCTATCTAAATGTTATCTTTTCTTCTTGGGTCTGCTACAGTATTACTTGATGACAGCCGGCTGTAAGTATGGAAATGCTTGTAGATTCAACCACTCAAGACCACAATATCCCGTGTTGCCAGTTTCAGAGCTTAATTTTCTGGGCCTTCCTATCAGACCAGTACTGCATTTGACAAACCTTAAAGAATTTTCTGTCGCTAAGTGATATGGAGATTTTTCTTTGTTTTCCATTGCTCATGCTGATATTTCTTGATTACAGGGGAAGAAAGAGTGTCCATATTACATGCGGAATGGCTCCTGCAAGTATGGAGGTAGCTGCAAGTTCAATCATCCAGATCCTACAGCTGCTGAAGGAAGTGAACTTCCTTCAGCATTTGGCAATGGAAGCTCTGCTTCGCTACAGGGGCCATCACAATCAAGTGTGTCATCGTGGTCTTCTTCAAGTGTTTTAAATGAGGCTGCTCCCTTCGTTCCGATGATGTATTCACCAACACAAGGGGTTGCTACCCAAAACTCAGAATGGAATGGATATCAGGTTTGCACATTATTCTCCATTGTTTTTGTGCTATTTATCTCATCTACTTGGTCAATGTTTCTTGTTTGTTGTCTCCCACTTTATTGTCAAAGCTGCTAAAACTTGTCAAGGGTCTTTATCTCGTCTTTCTATACTATTCATTTATTTTCTAGTCTAATTTCTGATTGAGATTAGCTTAGTGATTTGTCTAGCTTGGTTGGTTTCTCAATATATGAATCAAGTTGCTAGGTTTGCATTTGCCTTATAAAGGTTTTCCATTCAATTCAAGATAGCAAATAATCTTGCCAACTCATATGCGCATGACTCTGTCAAGTTAGAAGGGAAACTTGTTGGATAAGCTAATATAGGATATCACAGGCATATATCTTTTAATTGTTGTCTTTACCCACTTAAATAGAGAGTGTATTTGATCTCTGCCTTCTGTTCATTTTTCTTCACTAATATATATATATGGACGTGTGATTGTGATTGTGTTCAATGACTTCACATCTCGTCCTCTTGCAATACCTTGTAGGAACAACATTTAATGCATTTATTGGATCTTTCTGTAATTTCTAGGCTCCTGCATATCCTCCAGAAAGGAGCATGCACCTTTCTCCAGCATATGTTATGAACAATTCTGCAACTGATCTAAATCTCTATGGACATCAGCAGCAGTCGGTGGTGAATGAATTTCCTGAACGGCCTGGTGAGCCAGAATGCAATTTTTATATGAAAACTGGGGACTGTAAGTTTAAATCTAACTGCAAATATCATCATCCAAAGAATCGTATCTCAAAGTCACCACCGTGTGCACTCAGTGACAAAGGTCTGCCATTAAGACCTGTAAGTTGTTTTTTATTTGTTTTAAAAATCCTTAACGTATAATTTCAGAAGCAATTTTCAGAAAATTATTGTCTTTCCCTACCATGCGACAAGCTAGAATATGCCTAGTGACTTAATTGATTTTATTTGGTAGATATGAGGTGATGTTGACAGAGATGGCTGTTTCATACCTTTTCTGACTATTTTCCACTGGATACTCTATACGTTTAGTTATATGTAACAACTTTTACAGATGTAGGAAGACCTAGCTGATGAGTTTTTCACTTTGAGAAAATCACTTTTTATCACTGGAATGGTAGTCTTCACGTTCGGTTTACTCCTACCACTTAACTTTACATTGTTGCCATAAAAAATATCCACATTTTTCATTTCTGATGAACCCTTTTTCCATTTTAGGATCAAAACATCTGCTCCCACTACAGCCGCTATGGCATTTGCAAATTTGGGCCAGCTTGTAAATTTGACCATCCAGAACAATTACCTTCTTCAGCAGGATCTAAGGTTGATAGGCCGACCCCGTTTGGCAATTCTGCGAGTGAGGAAGCCTCAATGGCTTAAACTGGCAATTGAAAATGATATTTGCATCATAGCAGCCTATGTATGGCTCTTAGCAGCCTATGTGTGGCGATTGAAAAATGATATTTGCATCTTGGCAGCCCATATGTGGCAATTGAAAAATGATATTTGCATCTTAGCAGCCTATGTAGAAATTTTTGGGTTGAGACGGTTCTAGCTGATAGGTCGAAACAAATGAAGGGTTTCGAATTTTTCCCCACAATGGTGGATATTTGCTTTACTTTCAATTTCTTGGTTAGCTGCCGCAAGCTTTTCAAACAAGTGGCATTATATATTTATCTTGTGTCAGTATTTTATTTCAAGCCAAAGTGAAATCAGGATATGTAAATTATTTGTATTTGTTGTTGATTGGCTGTTCTGTAGGTTAATGCAGTAGATTTTGGAGTCGAGTACATCTGCTTCAAACCATTATGCTGCTTTTTGTTAGAATATTTTTGTCTCTGCTGTTACCATGAAGGTAGTGTCTGGCTAAACTCTAAATGATCAAATGGAAAGCGTCAGGAAACTAATTTGAGAATTACAGAAGTTAAAAAAAGGTCAATTGTGGTCAGAATTTTTAACTTAAAAACAGATAACTTTCAAGGTTCCACAGTTTACGATGGATTCAACATCAGCAGAGCCATTTCTTCTGCATGAAATTTGCTTGTAAAGTAGATAAATTGAAAGACGAAGAAGAAGAAAAGGGGCATAAGCCAATGAATGATGTGAATCTGTCATGCCAATCCAATTATGTCCCAAGTGTATGAGATGTTTCGTTCATGTCCTGAAACATTGTTTTTCTTTCTTTCATGGAAAATGAACCTTTACAGATTTCAACATCCATTGAAGAAACGGAATGTTAAGGTTATAAATATTTCACTAACCAGAAGATTTATTTCACATCCGAAAGTTTTAAGCATGATGAATATTTCATATATGTTTTATCTTTTTCTTTGTAAACTCTGTCCTGTCCTTGTAAATTTTTTTTCAATTCCACGCAATTTTTTAAAATTTAAGAGATTAAATTTAGATATTGACTTTGGCATAGTTTCAGAAGGCTGTTAGTAAGCTTTGCAACTTTTAGAAATTCTATAATCATTCAGCTTTACCTTTTGTCTTTAAAAAGGCTTTCCGAATTCATATTTCCATGGCAAAGAAGAGGGATCCTAAATGGAAGCATATGCAAAGAAATTAATGGAGCAAACATTTAGTCACCATCGATAAAGTTGACAAAATCAGCCTTTTGCGAATTAAATAAATCAACTGACAAATTCCTCTTCAGTTCAAATAAAACTAATACACTCTACATGCTAAAAGATACAGCAGAACAGTACTTACTCAAAACCTATATACAAAAATACACCTGCAAGTCAGCTCAGCTCTCAATTTTTGACCCTAATAATCATGCCTGAACATTTGCTTTGTTTCCAGCAAGGATGATAGAGATCTCAAGCCCACGGCTAAAGGCTTGGTTAAATAGAAGACGAGACTGGAACGTGGAAATGAACGGAAACCATGACAGGACTGCAATTGGCACAAAAATGATTATACCCATGCCGGCATCGTACATTCTTGCAAACTCCCGCACCGAATCCCATAATCCTAAACTCCTGACTACCTTTTTCCATGTGATTGCGATCTGTTGAGGAGAATTAAAGTTAGTGCCTGTGCATTCGATGAGGAACAGTCCCAGAAACATGTGGAGCATTGCTCCTCACCCTAACCTCCACACCCCAAAAGAGAGGATAAGTGGTGAAAGCGAGCAGACAGTTCTGCCTAATCAAACTTGCCTAGTATCATTAGGCGGTCAAATATCACACAGTTGAACTTGAATCCCTGAAACACTATTTTCACGAACACTACCATAAAAAATGTTTGAGGCATGCGGGCTCTGTTCTTTTTCAACAGTCTGATTTGATACTAAATTGGTAAGATCTTATCTACAGAAAGTTACGAATGGATTTGGATTTCGTTTCAGAACATTATTCCTACCCCAAGGCAATTAAATGCAGAAAAGAATCCTTTTAACGTAAGACATAGGATGATCCTTTTAACTTACACATAGGATGAACCATCCGGTAGGAATGAATGCCAGGATGCTTGCAAAAAGATCAGGAATTGATAACCCAGTGAAGGCGACTACAAGACAAAGGGCTGTAACAAGTCCTATTGATAAGACGCCTTGCAAGAACCGCATCAGTAGCTGCAAGTTGGTAGACTTTTTGGGGCTGTAGGTAAATATCTACAAAGTAAAAAGCAAGCGCACAAAAGTATATCTCAGTGAAAGTAAAACCAAAACGCAGATGAAAATAGAGGGTAACAGAAAATGAAGAAAACAAACCTTAAAAAGCATGACAAAAGCAACCAATACGATCCAGGAGAAACCATAGACCTGGACAATGGAAGAAATTATATATTTAAGAAACAATTAACTACCAATATAAAAACATACACAAAGTAACCTAAAGATCACACATATTAAAACTTTAACCTCTAGGTCATTACAACTGAAATGTGACAAGTGTATGATAGACCTCCTATTATGCAATATTACAGGAGCAGTTGTCCTTGTTCTTAGGAGAACAAAGAACAGCAGTCACCAAACCTAGAGCTAATTAATTCACTAGGACAATGTCCTTTCGAGATCTGGAAAAAATAGAAACTAGTTAACAATGAAAAAGAGGAAAGAATAAGGATTGTACCGCAAGAGAAGTATGCCTTCCTGTGAGATGAAGTTTGTATACAACACCATACTGGAACATTAAGAACCTCAAGCTCAATATTGTCTCCAATATACGACCTCTCGGAGTTTGGATATGCATCTGCATACAAAGGAAATAATTACTGAGTACAAAAGTCAACATCAGCCAAGTCATACATAACGAGCCAGCATACGTGGAAAAAAACAAGGGAGAAACAAACTTCCTACAAGCTCACATAAACATTTGATGAGAAACAACACGAAGTTAATACATTTAATGTAATGCAGAAATCATTAATCTACTAACAAAGGGCATTGCCTGAATTCCCATAAAATGAGTATGCCGGTTAAAAAAAAGACCCAGCCTTGGGTTCAGGTGCTATGTACATCTACAAATCTCTCAAGGCCAGAATTTCTCGTTTATTTTTTCTCGGTGATTGTTGACACAGTATAATACATTCTCCTTTTTTGGTAGGCTATCTCGATAGTTTATAATCAGTACATGATATAATGAACTTGAAGAGAAACCAAATGTAAATTCAAAAAGGGACCAAAAAAATTAGACTAGTTGACTCATTATTTGAAGTGAGATGAAATTTCATAATACCTGCTCTTCCTCCCACCATGATTCCCAACTATTATCTCCTTTCACACCTACTCCACCTTTATAAAGAAGCCAACTGGTCCAATCATCAAAATCTTCAACAGTCCTGTTTAATAAACCATTACTAGTGTTTAATACTCCAGAGAATGTATCTTTTTCAACGAACACATACTCAACAAACTCAATCCCCTCAATAGTCAACAATCTAATTTTGTAAATGAAAGTAACCTTAAAAAAAAAAAAAACCACCTTACTTTTGCCATTCAAAGCCCGAGGGATTGAATATGTAAGGAGCAAAAAGCCATGAGATGACAAGGAACCAACTGCTAACAGTTAACAGAACAAAAGAAACAGCCCCTCCGGATGTGTACCCATATGCAATGTAAACTATAAGCAGCAGCGCCACTTCAAGCCTGTGAAGGAAGAATTGAAGGTTAAGCAAAAAATAAAGGACATTTCAGCAATAAAATTAAACAATTCATCATCTTTCTCAACCTCTTAATCCCCACCACCACCACCCTCCCAAAACAAAATTCCAAAAAATTAAGAAAGAAAAGCAAGTGATCTAACCTACTTTGAAGCCTGATTCTAGCAGTGGTTATAATTCAAAAATAAACAAATAAAAATCTAGAACTAGATCCTTAATTAATGCAACTCACGCTTTAACAAAGTGACTCCTGGAGTAAAGTCTGTAATTCTCAGCGAATTTGATGTGGCGGACAACAAAACCTCTACCAGTGGCCCTGTACTGTTCATTGAAACCCAAGATGCATGCATGTCACTTAAAGAAGATAACACAACAACAAAAGGCGAATGTGCACGTGGGTGTGCGTGTTTGTGTGTGTGTGTGTGTGTAAGAGAGAGAGAGAGAGAGTGAGAGAGGGAGAGGGATACTTTTGCACCCCCGTGGAGAATTGTGCGTCCAAAGTAATGAGTTCTCGTCCCCAGTGAAAATGTGAAGAAGACTGAGCACAACTGAAGTTGCATAGTGATAAAACTAAAAACAGCCTGCAGTCAATGAAGTTGCACAGAGAAGAATATTTAATGGTATTCTACAACTTGAAAACCTTTAAAATAAGAAAATCAAAATCAAAAGAGCAAGCAAATCCCTACTGTTAATGCAAAAAGGCAAAATTTCTAAGTTGAATAGAAAAATTGTGAGTAAATAAAAAAGAATACAAAGACTCACATTCAGCAATCCCAATTCAAGTATAAAACCCATTATCATTGGGACTGCAGTAAAAACTCCAATCTGGACCAAGAACTGAGCATTTAAAACAGCATTCAAAGCCGTGTTACCCAACATTCTTGCTTGTCGTGAAATAGCCCTGTCAAGTCCTGAGAATGCCTGAAAGAGTTGGCAATACATCAAACGAACATTAGCGTATGCTTAAGAGATTATTCTCAAGAAACAGTTCTGGACTTCAGAAATAGCCAAAATAACAAAAGAAAGAGATCCAATAAGACATCTAAGAATGTTAAGAGAAAAGATGCTCTAGGTACGAGAGCACAAGTGTAACAGATGAATATCTTGGCTGCCAAATTTTCCCAGATGAGATTTGAAGCACCGAAAGTAAACAACACCAGTGCACATCACCAAACAAAAGGAAAAATTGATGAGCACGTCCAGTCTAGGGGCTGTGGTTGTGAATTAAAATACTATCTGTACCTCATATGCGAGCAATGCCCAAAAAAATGAGACAAAAAGTTGGTAAAAATTATACTCTGCTCCAAGGCAACATTAAACTCCAAGTCAAAATCTCTCTTCCGCTAGAATTCAACTCAGGAGGGACTGGCCTCTCACATTCCTAGGTTTCAAGCCATAGAATATCGACAAAACAAGCTTCAAAAATTTATATATAGTACGGAGATATATTATGTCCCTTTTGTGAATATCGAATATGTAGGGCCTTTCTTGCTCTATCCTAAAGCGTTGGCTTCATTTTCTCTCCCAAAACATGTATCAACACCAGCAGGTTGGTGAACAGTTCTTACATGACTTCCATTTTGCATTCAACATTAATGTCATATCAAATAATTATTACCTAAAACGAGTATATTGATACAAAAATATAAAAGAAGAATCAAGATCTTAGATGAAAAACAAGACATCATTATCCTATAACTGGTGCCTAAAATGCTTTAGAAACCCCTAAAGCAATGATATCCTTAGAAATGAACTAACATTTTGTATTAGGGACCATGAAAAAGGAAGGGAACAATACTTCATAACCTAAGCACTTTAATAAAGTTAATCCATTGCATTAATGTTGTCAAAGCAGTGAATGATATCAACAGAACAATCAATTACATTCAGAAGTCGGAAATAAGTGTAGAGGGAAAGAAATGGGTCTATAATTCAACCAAGAAGCTTCACTCTAAGGTTAACTTCATATATCTCTACGTAAAAGTTCACCGAATCTAAAGGTTATATATGACAAGCTAAATGCAATAAGATGTTGATTACATAAAAGAATAGACATTTAAGAGAAAAGAATGTTATTTATATGATAATAATGATTGCTGATTACCAGATAAGCCCTTCCATATAAAAATATATATACAGTAAGAACTGTCATCTGCAACAAAGAGAAATAGCAGTTAGATACTTCACTATTATCTGAAAACGTTCCCATTATATATGCCACAGTATCTAAGCAAGATATACCATTGTGCAGACATAGTAACCAACAGTGGTAAAATAGAAAGAGAGCATTCTGAAGAAATCAAAAAGTTGCCCAAGCCTGTATACATCCCGACTGAGAACTTGTTCTCCATTTCCTCCAGCCACTTTCCCTTCAAAAAGGGCAATCTGGTTTAGGCCAACATCTCTTCCCTTCCCAACCTATACCAAGCAGAATATCATGAAAATGGAAAACAGATTTCCAATCAACAGCCGCACATAGCAAGAATATCAGACCTGTATATACTCATGATGAGTGATATTCCCCTGCCTTAATGTGGAGTTAAAACCTGCAGTATTACCATTTAATTATAATCAAAATCAGTCTCATAAGCATGGAAATATACCTTCAATCCATCGGGCCAACTACACTGTCCAACAGAGAGATGATGGAGTAGCAGTATTAAAGACAACTAGATATGGAGCAGTAAAGCAAACATACAGGATATCGAGCACATAACATCTAGATACTAAGAAACCAAACAAATATTGCATATGAAGTCAGTTTATGTAAGTGAAAATACAAAAAACCATAGGAATATTGCAGCAAGCAATTCTGGCTTTCTTGCTCAATCAGTTTAAGTATAAACTTCTCTTAAGGCACAGTATTCTACCTGTGTGTAATAAAAAAACTATGATGAACATATTAAAACACTACAAATATCATAAGCAAAAAGACGTTTAGAAAAGGACAAATTGGAACAGGATAGCAAATAACCAAAAGTTGATAGGATCAAAATAAGATCTTATGTGAAACACAAAATTCAAGTTGGCCTATAACTTTTTGAAAATGTGAATAAGCCCCTGAATTGGGAAAACAGTAAATGCTGGGTGGACATCAACAAAATATAAACCAAATCAGATTTGAATAACGTGGAATATACAAAATTACCATCGGAGTCGTACAAGTGATTTGCAAAAGACATGATTTCAGTTCAACATATAAACTGTCTTGATCAATTTATCCAAAAAAAAACTCTTAAGCTATAATTTATAGTCTTAAATGTGGTTATATCATCAGAACTCCCATTCTTTGTACATATGTCACAACTTTAATTGAGTGCACAGTAATTACTTCTCTGCTCAAAAATAGACTTTAATTGTTCAATTTATGTGATCTGAAGGCATAAAAAATTAAGGGCTAATTTGACCCTTTTTCCTAGTTGAAAAGGTATTCCTTCAACATCAACCAAACCAAGTAAGAAACTAAAAACAATCTTTTCTAGCCTTTTCCCTTTCAGTTATATCGTTGCTTTCAATCTAGGCCTTCCTAAATTTGATCAATGAGCTCTCCTATTGTCTCTCTTTTAAGCTTAACTTTTTTCTGTAATGTTTTTATTACAGCTTGGAAGTGGACATTTGTCTCCATCAAGGCTTGGTGATGCAGGGCAATAACAGAATCAGGAAAAGACACGGTGCACGTGTTTGAATAAGAGAAAAAGCCAGAGTAAACAGAGAAAAAAAGATGAAAAGGAGGATATTAGGGTTTTAGCAGAGAAGCAAGAGATGGGAACAGAAACCTCAATTTCACAAAAATGAGTGTATACGTGATACAACAAAGTAGAAATAGAAAATCAAAGAAAGGCAAGGTTAGAATTTAATGCTTACCAGCATATATATCTTCACTGATGTTAATGACACGTGATGCCTTACTAATACCACCTCGAGTTATGTGAAACACTCGGTCAAAAACATCTGGATGGCCATAGTGCATGCGGACTCTGCAATGTGGTACAAATACCATCATCAAATTACAGATTCATAATGAGAAACGTGTTCACTTTGACTTATCATCATTAAATAGTATTTAAATAAGACAAGAAAACTCACTTAAGTGGATTTGCTAACACCCGTTGGCCCAATGTCACAAAGCTTGTCTCTTGATTGGACATAAACCAGGCCAAAGATGAGACACTGGTACAATTAAAGAAATAGCAAGTTAGATGATTGTCGGATAATCAGTCAGGAAAACTATCAGTTTCAGATAAGAATGCCTCACCTTCCTGTAAATACGTGCTCTCTTACACCCAGAATAGTAGGAGGTCGAATGCCATGATTTGCTCGAAATTCCTCGAGAAGATTTCTCACTTTCATTGCCTCTTCAAGATAGTTGTCCTAAACATATGCAGAACAATCAGAATGAACTAGATGATATTCAGCAAAACAGAAACCTGAATAAGAATAAGTAGTAGTGTTTGTATAGCCATTTCTTTGAGAAATAACGCAGATTTTGAAACAAATAAGAAAAGATGCTGCCAGCAAGAGATATCAATATAATGAGAACATAACTGCTAATGCAGTACTGAGCACAAAGATTTGTTTGTGAGCCTTTATTAGTCCACTAAAGGGCAACCAAAACCAATGACACTTCTAAGATAGCTTACGCAACTCTAAGAAACCAGAAAAAGTTCCCAGAGCCAATGCACTTATTACAAGACTCTATGCAAGTATACACAGAGGAACAAAGTTCAATCTAAAAATTTGAAGTGGATACCATCTTTTTCACACAAATAAATTCAATAATTAGGAGAAAGTCTTCAATTTTCAGAATTACACCTAAGAATCACCATTAACATTCACAAAACAATCATTTCAAGTGAACAGAATTAACTACAATCTTAAGCTTCCTTCATCAAGTCCACAACCTAAAAAAGAAAAAACTCGGTGTTAAAATGAGTTAAGTTTTGCTTCTAACTCAAAAGGTTACAGGAAAACATCATTATTAAGAGAGAACAGAAAATGGAGAACGATTACTGAAAGTTCCTAATAAGATAAATTAATCCAGCTAACATACCTATGTTTGTATGTGCAATATGTATGTATATATATTTAGAGTTGCCTCATAATATGCACCATTAACAACTCTCAAGAAAAAGAAAAGTTATTTTGTTAGGACTGACATAGGTGGGGAGAATAACAGAAAAAGGGAATAAGCCTAGAATATGGAGAGTATACTTGAGGAGAAAGAAAGAGGGTATATAGGGGAGTTAGTTAGTTAATTAGTCAAGTAGCTGAGCTGGCAAAACAGAATGGGTTTTGGGACTGGGGGTTTTAGATCCAGGAGAGAGGAAAGAGCAAGCGGGGAAAAGAACAGATTGTGAACGTAGGCAGAAAGAAGATTATTCTTTCTGAGGAGTTTTCAGCTATGGGGAGTGTTATTCAGATATACATACTTGTAATAGCCATATTATACTTCAAATAATAGTAATACAGTATTCAGCTATTCCATAATATCGAGTTACTGTAGCATTAGAAACTAAAGATCTATCATTGGTCTGACCTGCTAGATCTCAGGAAGGAAGGAATCTGTCGGATATTCATGCCACTAAAGATGTCCGATAGAGTAGACTTACTGGAGTCTTGTATGGCTAGTTTGGAGGCTGGAGTTGAAGACATCCAACCAACCACGAGGATGGCTATGGGGGGAATGCAACGGGAACTGCTGCTGGAGAAGAATAAGATGATGGCTAAGAGACCCAAGGAAGGATAGGGGAGCGATATTTCGAAGAAGGGCCAACGTCGATTGGTGATAGGATTAACCGGAGTCCTCAACATCCCATGTAGCCAGAACAATCCTCTACCGAGATGGTGGAGTATAGAATGTCAGTACGAAAGGTAGAGTTACCCATGTTTGATGGGTCTGATCCTGTGGGATGGATCACGACGGCAGAAGTATATTTTGAGGTTCATAATACCTCAGAAAAAATGAAAATCAGGCTGGCCCTCTTAAGTATGGAGGGACCAACCATTCATTGGTTCAACCTTCTAAGGGAGACGGAGGTAGAACTGAGCTGGGAGAGGTTTAAGAAGGCTTTGATAGATCGATATGGAGGAAGGAGGTTCGAGAACACATTCGAAGAACTTGCTAACCTGCAACAAATCGACACAGTGGAAGAATACATCGAGGCTTTTGAATTCATCTTGTCTCAGGTGGGACATCTACTGGCGGAGCAGTTTATGGGGTATTTTATGAGTGGTTTGAGATCGAACATTAGAAGAAGAGTGCGCATGTTCAGTTCGGTGAACAGATATCAATTGATGAAAGTAGCAAGGGCTGTGGAAGAAGAGGTATGCGGTAAGCGTGAAATCAGCGAGAGTTGGGTCTCTCGATAGCACCCTTGGAGCCAACGCAGAGATGGTCACTTTAAGAACCATTTTTGGGTTAACCCGAATCTGCATGAACCGAGTCATGCAACCCCAGCGGGACGAACGAATTTTGCTGTAGATCATAGGGCAGCTCGCACCCGAGAGCGCAGAATCGCGTCTCTGCGTCCCCCATGCTAGCACCGACAAGGAGATCGAAGGGAGAAAAGAGAGCGTCGACGGAGAGAAATAGAGGGCTGCGTCATATTTCGCACCAGGAACTCATGGACAGAAAGGCTAAGGGAATTTGTTTTCGATGTGGAGAGAAGTTACAATCCCCACACCAATGCGCGGAGAGGCAACTCAAATTACTGGTTTTGGATGATAATGAGACATTAAACGAAGAAGGAGAAATAATAGCTGTGGAGGTGAAAGATGAAGAGGAAGGTGAGGTAGCGTTAGAATGCAGAACCATGGGGGTATTAGGAGTGAATAATACACTGGTATCTGACACTAAGACCGTAAGGCTGGAGGGAAAAATTCATGGGGTTCCTATTGTGGTTTTGGTGGACAGTGGAGCAAGCCACAATTTTATCTCTCCCGAATTAGCTACTAGTCTGCGGTTAACTATAGAACTTACAAAAATATTGGGGACCAAATTGGGTGACGGTCATAAGGTAACAACCTAGGGAAGATGTATAGGAATTTCGATTGGGTTAGGAGAGTTCGATTGGAAGGTAGATGCTTATATATTGGATTCGGGAGGAGTGGATGTTATTTTGGGGGTTGCTTGGTTGCAGACTTTAGGGAAAGTCATCATGGATTGTAAGGAAATGACCATGCAATTTCAATATGCGGGTCAAGCTGTAGAGCTGGGTGGCAAGGCAGACACGATGGTGATACAGAAGAAAAGAAGTTTGTTTTACATGGGACCAGTACCCTTGCATGGCCTACTAGCAAGTCTATAAGGGGTTTTTCAGTCAGTTGAAGTAATGGCAAAGAAAGGAGGGAAGTAAATACAACTTGGCAGTCGAGAGGAATAGGAGCTGCATCAAATACTGAACAGATTCCCAGAGGTATTCCAAGAGATTCAAGGACTGCCTTCTTAAAGGAATCATTCTCACTCTATTGTATTACAGTCAGGACAAGTCCAATTGGTGTGAGATCTTACAGATACACACACCATCATGAAGATGAGATTGAGAAACAGATTTCAGCAAATGCTAAGGCTAGGCATTACACGACCCAGCTCAAGCTCTTATTCTAGTCCCATAGTTTTAGTCAAAAAGAAAGATGCCTCGTGGCGAATGCGTGTGGATTATAAGGCCTTAAATAAGATCAAAGTACCAGAAAAATACCCTATTTTGGTGGTAGATGAAATTTTAGATTAGTTACATGATTATGTCTTCTCTAAGCTAGATCTCAAATCGGAGTATCATCAAATCAAAGTTAAGGAGGAAGTTGTACAAAAAAACCGCTTTCCTAACACATGATGGTCACTATGAGTTTCCAGTTATGCCGTTCGGGTTAACCAATGCACCAGCTACCTTCCAATCGGCAATGAACGAAATTTTCGGGCCTTTTCTTAGAAGGTTTGTTCTGGTTTTTTTGGACGACATTCTGGTATATAGTGTTGATTGGCACACTCATCTTTTCCATCTGTTAAATGTGTTGGAGAATTTGAAAAAGAATCAGTTTGTGGTAAATTGAGAAAAGTGTAGTTTTGGAAGTCAATCAGTGGACTATTTAGGTCATGTTATTTATAGTGAGGGGGTGGCGGTTGATCCCGCAAAGATTCAGTGTGTTTTAAGGTGGCCTATTCCTCGAAATGTTAAGGGCGTGAGAGGTTTTCTAGGGTTGACAAGGTACTACCGCAAGCTCATCATGAACTATGGTGAAATAGCTAAACCACTAATGGATTTGACAAAGAAAGAAGGCTTTCATTGGAATGCAGCAACCCTTGAGTCCTTCGAGACTCTAAAGAAGATGTTGACTACATCTCCAGTGTTAGCTCTTCCTAATGTTTCCCTACCTTTTGAGATTGAGTGTGACGCTTCGGGAAAAGGAGTGGATGCAGTTTTGATGAAGAATAGGAGGCCCATCGCCTACTAGAGCAAGGCACTCTCGGAGGGGAATCTTTCTAAATTGGCGTATGAGAAGGAGCTAATGGCATTGGTGTTAGCAGTGCACCGTTGGCATCATTATTTGTTGGGTAGATCATTTGTGGTATTTTCAGACCAAAAGAGTCTTGGATACTTGTTACAACAGTGGGTGACCACTACCGACCAGCAATGTTGGATGGCTAAGCTCTTGGGCCATCATTTTGAGGTCATTTATAAACCAAGACCGGAAAATAAAGCGGATGATGCGTTATCACGAACATATGACAAGGGGGAGCTAAATACCATTATTTCTTATCCACAGTGGATAGAAGGCCGAAACATCAACCAGGAGGTGCAGCAAGATTCCGCATTGTGTGGAATTATCAAGGATTTGCAGCAGGATCCCAATTCTAGACATGGGTTTGAATGGCGTCAAGGGGTTTTATTGTACAAAGGCAGGGTGGTGACTTCAGCTACATCGCGGTTCATTCCAGTTCTCTTAAAGGAATGGAATTCCTCGCCCATGGAAGGACATTCAAGTTTTCTACGCACCTATAGAAGAATCTCAAGTCATATGTACTGGATCAGAATGAAGAAGAGCATTCAGGATTTTGTCAAATCTTGTGATACTTGTCAATAGTAGAAATATGCGGCTACATCTCCTGGGGGTTTGCTACAACCCCACCCATTCCAAATCAGATTTGGGAAGACATTGCAATGGATTTTATTACCGGACTTCCTAAATCTAAGGGGTATGAAGCAGTGCTGGTCGTGGTGGACAGGCTATCTAAGTATGGTCATTTTATCCTATTGAAACACCCCTATACAGCAAAAACTGTGGCTGAAGTGCTTGTCAGAGAAGTTGTACACCTACATGAAGTACCACAATCATCATCAGTGACCGTGACCCTTTGTTTGTTAGTATGTTCTGGAGAGAGCTATTTCGTTTATAGGGTACTATGCTTAAAATGAGCTCCGCCTATCACCTAGAAACGGATGGACAAACGGAAGTTCTCAACAGGTATTTGGAGACTTACTTGAGGTTTTTTGCTTCAGAACAACCTAGGAACTGATCTTTTTGGATATCATGGGTAGAATTGTGGTACATAACCACATTCCATATTTCTATGAGTTCAACACCATTTGAGGTGGTTTATGGGAGGAAACCCCCAGCATTGGTACAGTATTTACAAGGAGAAACTAAAGTGGAGGCTGTGGCTAGAGAATTATTGGATAGAGACAAAGCTTTGAATCAGCTTAGTTATAACCTGAATAGAGCGCGGCAACAAATGAAGAAATATGAGGACAGGAAAAGAACGTCGCAATCTTTTCAGGTGGGAAAGTGGGTTTTTCTTAAACTTCGCCCCCATAAAGAAGCGTCAGTAGCTAGGTGAATAAATCAGAAGTTAGCAGCCAGGTACTTTGGGCCATTTCGGATTGTGGAAAAATATGGGGGCAGTCACCTATAAACTCCAATTACCCCTAAACTCTAGGGTCCATCCAGTGTTTCATGTCTCTCAACTCAATAAGGTTGTGGGGAACTATTCGGTAGAGGCAACTTTACCTGAACGGCTGGAAGTCGAATTGGAGGATATTATAGAACCAGAAAGTGTGATAGCTAGCAGGGTCATTACTAAGACAGGGGACTCAATCCACCAATGGCTGATCAAATGGAAAGGCAAGCCTATGGAGAATGCTATGTGGGACGACGAATCTGTTATTCGCAGCCAATTTCCTCAATGCAGCCTTGAGGACAAAGCTGTTCTTCTGGAGGGGAGCATTGTTAGGACTGGCATAGGTGGGGAGAATAACAGAAAAGGGAATAAGCCTAGAATATGGAGAGTATACTCGAGGAGAAAGAAAGAGGGTATAGAGGGGAGTTAGTTAGTCAAGTAGCCGAGCTGGCAAAACATAATGGGTTTCGGGACGGGGGTTTTAGAGCCAGGAGAGAGGAAAGACCAAGGGGGGAAAAGAACAGATTGTAAGTGTAGGCAGAAAGAAGATTATTCTTTCTGAGGAGCTTTCAGCTCTCGGGAGTGTTATTTAGATATACATACTTGTAATAGCCATATTATACTTTAAATAATAGCAATACAGTATTCAGCTATTCCCTAATATCAACTTACTCTAGCATTAGAAACTAGAGATATATCATATTTACACCCAAGATGAGATAATCCCAAATTTGAATTGAGGGCCTCCTCATACAAGAGTCCAAGCAACCAGAATGCTCTTAACTGTTTGATATAATGCATCAAACACAAACAACTAACATAAATAAGTGACTCCAATTCAAAATAGCCTGTAGATGGCATTGCAACTTTTCTTCTACGGCCATCAATGAAACAAACGAAACAAAAGTAATGGATACAAGCATACACAAACCCAGAGAACACAAATAGATACAAGAAAGATGTATAAACCTGATTCATGTCAATAGTTTGAATGGCTTCCCCACGAGTGAAAATAATAGCATGATTTTGGTTCTCAGGCTTCCCTTCTCCAAGTTTTGGGTCTCCAGGAAGTTTGATCGAATATATCTCCTACAGAAAAGGATAAGAAGCAATTAGACACCAACATTATTATGAGAGCTCATTCTTCCCCAAAACAAGGCAAAAAACACTAAAGAATTCAAGACCATTTATAAAACACCTCTTGTAATGTTTTAAAAGCCATGCCCATTCGAAAAAAAAGTTTTTATGTAACTTCACAATTCTGTGATAAATTTTGGTCCTTCACTCAATAATTATGGGTCTTGTTCTGAAGTCAAATTGTCCCAGATTTATCATGAAATCTATCAGCATACAGTAGAAAACCAATGAAGTAGCACATAACTATATTTCTTGAAAATTTTTTTAAAAAAAAACTATATTTCTTGCAAATTTGCAAGAAAGAAATGCAGACACAAATCATTACCTGATCTTTTCCATGTATGTCAGCCTTAACAAGTTTTGAGTAAAACTCTTTGGAAACTCCATCACCCACACCACTCTCCTCTACATGTATGAAAGCAACTCGAAGTGCTTCATTCCTAAAACAGAAAAATGAAATGACCACACGCACCGAACCCTATAATTCAATGTATTGAATCACTAACTCTCTCTCAACAATCATTTATCCATGTCCTTAATAGGACCATACTACTCTTATTTAATAGAATATTAAAACCCTATATAATTAAACAAAAAATCCTTTTAGAGTATCAAATAGTATAGAAGTGGTGATAATTCTAAGTTTTAAGTCCATATCAGTATGATAATAAATTTTCTCACAAGTGTGTAATAGCTAATTTTGCACAAGCAAAGAATATACATTTTTAGTGTTTAGCATGCAATAGTAGTAACAAATTCAAGTTTGATGCCAAACATGGGTTTAACTATGATAAATGCAAGATTAACCATTAACTATTATATTAACTTATTTTATTTTATTGTAATATTCTCAACCATTGTATAACTAAAGCATCTAGCTGTTTAGTGTTTAACAAGGAGAATGAGTAGGGACAAACTCAAGTTTAGAGTGAAAAAAGAGTACAAGTATTATAAATGCAAAATAAACTATAATATCATTAACTTCCTAATATTCTATATACTTAAAAAACAAGAATAAAGAATTTTTAAAAAAACAAGAATAAAGAATTTTTGGATCACTGTAATGATAACCGTACTTTTCTTTCATTATTTTCCTTTTCAACTTTAGTGATGAGATCTAAAGATGGAAATGCATGGAGAATAACCTAAGAAATATTTTGAATATTAGAATTTTCAAAATTGATCAGATCAATTTAAAAATTCAACAGCTTTAACAATTATACAAATTATTTCATTCGTTTAATAAGCTTATATAACTCAATGGTCTTTCATTATGATAATTTTTTTTCCTTGTAAATTTGAGGAAAACAAAGTTAGAATAATGTTTCAGATTTAGTTTTTCAAAAAAATTCAAATAACAAAAATTTAGTTATACAGATAAACTAAATTTTAAATTAAAAAATTTGTAAAGTTGATTTAAATAAACAATTTTATATCAGAAATTTACCAAATTATATTCATGTTGATTGTAACAAGCATTTCAATTAAATAATACCCTATTTTAATTGACATTTGAATATTACTTTTTCCTATAAAATTGATCAGTTAATCAACAGGGAAAAGGTAAACCAAAAAATAAGTAAAATATTATAGATTATTGATAATAAAATGCTGAATTAAATACTATGTAACACATGCAAACCAAGTGCCATAATGGCTAATATATATCAATTAGAACAATACCATACTCCAGGAACTGCAACTTAAATAAACAGTTCAAAGTTCAGAGAATATTTTAAAAGAAAAGCTAAAAGGGAAATTTTATACCGCTGCAATAGAAGAGCAATATCAGTGGCCTCTGGAGCTTTTCTCTGCTTTTGTTGCCCATAAATTTGGCAGGATACCACATAAGTGAACTTCAAATCTGCTTGTGCCCGTGCTTCACGTGACAGCTCAAAACCCTGAGAGGAATGAAAGTCTGTCTGGGAATAGCCATCCACTAGAATTGTAAGAGAAACATCATGAGTACCTCATGGCAGTCCTGTCTGATAAAATAAATGACAGTGGAAGATTTAAAAGCTCATACCTCCAATTGATCTCCTTTCTAAGAAACTCTGTAACATAAGAGCTCTTCTATAATACATCATACCACGCACTACATTTCCAAGGAAAAAAGTAATAAGAAAATGCCATAACTAAAATGAGGTGACCCAAAACATTAGAGCATGGCAATCTAATCATACAGAATGAGAAGACTGCACACACGGATTAAATCAGGAAGCCAATAATAACAAAAGAACTCTAACCAGTCCGAGCTAGAGTCTGCCCTCTGTAAGATACCCAAAAACGTAACTCCAGTGAATCACTAGAACTTTCTTGAAGTTCCACATCCCCAGTGGACTCTCCTCTGCCAATCCGTTCCAGAAAATTCTCCCATTCATCTAATTTTCAAAAATCCCATCCATCATCCAGAAACAACAAATCAAAGGAGAAGAAGCTTTGCAATGCTCAAAATTAGAAGTGTGAACATTTGCAGCAAATACTCCTCACAAACAGGAGAGCGAAATCTAATAAGCAACAGAGCACAAGAAAAGGAAACCTTGTAATCAAAGTATTACATAAATGTCTTGTTTATGAGTTTCTACACTAGTTCTAATAAAGGTCTGCTTAAACATGTAGCATTCCAATTTTGGCCACAACTTCACTGAACAAACTTTGGAGAATCATCAACCAAATTAGATTAACACTAAACTTAAGTTTCAAATAAAAAACACATAAACAATCCTTTCTGTTAAATTTGCCAGTGCAATCTTGTAACAGCATCCTATTATGCCATATGAAAGAGAGAGCCTAACCCTAAATTAGTTTCAGCTAATTTATTTAAAAGATGGAAAATAAAAATATTAATAACCTAATGTGGGACATGTAATACTACTACTCATTCGCAAAAAAGCTAAAGGTATTGAAACAGAGGACCAACTCCACATACTTTCAAAATAAACATTACAACCCACATGGAAATGTGAAGGTATAAATCATTATGTTGTTTGGAAAGCACTAACGTCAATTACTGGCTCTGAGAGAGAGAGAGCAATCATAGGTGTGTGTTTGCGTTCGTATGCATGAGTGCGAGAGCAATCATATATGTGGGTGTGTTAGTGTGCGAGAGAGAGAGAAAGGGAGGTTACCAGGGAAAATTTTCTGAAGATAGAAGAGAATGGATATCCCATCCTCATTTTCCAACCGGAGCTCAGAGGAACTATAAAGCACAGTCTCACTGTAGTATGGGGTGAATACACTATTTTCCAAAGCATGAAAAAGTAAAGGAATGAGCAAAATATATCCTCAGATGCCACGAGAAATCATTTATTCTCAACTCTTTAACTCTATTTTACCTAAATGGTAGCATTTCACAAACTGGTTTTGCTGAAGGCATGTTCATAAACAGTGAATTAGTGAAAAACTCCAATCTTCTTCGTGCTTCAAGATTTTTTGGAATATTGGCTGCTGAATCCTTTACTGTGAGAAGAAGGTGCAATCGCTTCACTTGCTCCTTCTGAATATAACAAGAGGAATGAAATAAAGTTAGTAAAAACAAGAACAGCAAAGAGAGGTTGTCATTATAGACTAAAAACACGCATCACATATACTTACAACTTCTGGATCTCTTGGCCATTCTATCCTAGAAAACAAACGACCTTCACTTCTTGCCACAGCTAAAATGTTCCAAGTATCAAGCTGCTCTCTGTATATTTTTTTATAATTTATAATCATAAGAGTTGGATAAATAGAACTACTTTGAGCCTTAAAGTGGAGTGCAGAGGCACCATACCTAAGATCTAAGGACAGCAGATCATGTGTAACAACTTCATATAGATCATACATAGCTTTTGCAGCACCTTTGGCAAGTTCAGGAGTTTGATCTCGTATCTGGCACACAAATCATTTTGTTTCATTAAAACAATAACCAAAAATTGCAGCCATATCAAATAGTCTGTGTGCCTAAATGCAATAAAATCTAAATAGTTGCAATTTAAGTAATTAACATCAACACTGCTGTTGCTGTTGCTGTTTATAGAATTAAGTGTTCATTAACAAGTATCGTTTGGCTGATCAGTTTGGCCCTAGCTTAACCAAACAAGGCATTATTCCAATAATTACCAAGAAACTAATAACTATGGCAATACAACATATTTAATATTTTCATAGCTACTGAAGTTAAAAAATCTAAGTGACAGACACACAAATTCAACAAATAATTGCAGGTAATATACGATAATATCTAAAACTGAACCAAAAGAGAATTTTTGCCTTTGTTATATAAGTGACTCAATAGACAAAGCACAAGACAAATCACAAAATACCAGGAGTCCGGACAGAGCTGTGAATCTTGATAGCACAAGAGGAAGCTTCTTCAGGGATAAAGTGATCACAAGTGATTCCTCCATTATGCTGTTGTTGATTTCACGGAATATCTTTTCAACCCTATGAGCATATGTAAGAGAAATAAATAAGCATCTAAGAAAAGTCGCATGTTCCAAAAGTAATGAGAAAATTAAAAATCAAAATAAAACAGAAAGGAATGGTACCAAAGCCTCCCTTCATCATCAACCAGGGAATGCAGAATTCTTTCAACACTATAATAGCATTCCTGTACTGCGTATGCCATATATTCATCCCTGGATATTCTGTTCCAGAGATCTGATTGAGTATCTTTGCAATCCACGGCCAAATCAACAGCTAACAGGATCTGTAAAGGTTATAACATGAAAAAATGTCCAAATCCCAGAATTTATAAATTATAGGCTGTTCTGCCCAAAGAAGAGAAAGAAACAAACCTTGCTGCTTAACAGAAACAAAGGCCATTGTACTAATCTTAGGCTTCCCGTATTGCTAGGAATAGAAAGCAAGTCCATTTCCCTGGGAACGAGCACCAACTTAAGTGAAATGTGAATTTGAACCAGAGAAAAGAAATCATTAATACCAAAATTACAATTTACAACCATAAATCCTTCATCTACCTATTATTAATGAAATCTTCCTCACGCAGGCTTTTAATTATCTCATTCCAGAAAGGAGCAAAAGTTCCTGCATATGCTTTATTTTTCTCTTGAGATTCCTGTGCAAACAAGCAGAATACAAGTTCTAGCAACTTCAAAGTAATCTAATGAAAAAAAAATTCGAGTATTCCAAGCATACACCTCTTGGAATATACTGATATTGCACATGTAAGATGATCCAAATTTCTGTTTGTTCCAGATATATACATGCTTCCAATAAAGAAAAAGAACCACTAATTTCAATAGAAATAATTTCTCGCAGATATTTCTGTTATTTCCTATGGAAATATCTCTCCAACTACAGCTGATCTATAGCAGCCAATATAAGAAATTTATCGCATTATAAGAGCTTTTTACTCTAATAACCTGAGCATCAAATGCATCAATTACCTGAGATGATTGTGGGTTGGACGGAATCCTGCAAAACCAAATTAAATGAAATATCTCTTATGGAAAGAAAGGAGTTAATTAATTTGCACTGGCAGAAAAAACTAGCAAACAACACACAACATAAACAGAAAGGAGAACTTATGCAAAAACATTAAAAGAACTTTATCAAAAACTTTCTTTGTTGGAAATGGGAACATAGAGGCAACCTTTATTTGCAGTCTTTGCTATCCAAAATGTCCATAAAAAGACAACACAGAACAGAACACTGAAATTTAAAAAAAAAAATGCTCCACAAACTTTTGCGGCCCTCTTAAAATTCAGGATGCCCAACAAGTGATTGACCAGTTTACAAACTTAAGTAGGAAACTTGGCAAAGTTAACTCCCAAGTACAGGAGACCACCAATTGTTCTCATCTGATTTAGAAAGAACACTAGTGTAACAAAATGGGTTCAACATCAATATGCAACAAATTTACTTTCTAAAACAAAAGGGAAGTATGATAAAAATCTAGAGTTGGGAATACGTGCCTGGTCATGCCCAAATTCAAGGATCCAGGCTCGGGTTGACTGGGGATCGGGCCAAGCTTGGGCCTGGGGACCAACTCAAGCAGTCCAAACAACCCCACCCCCAACCCCAAACAACGTCGTTTTGGGCAGCCCGAGCTGGCTCAAGCCTGATCAGGCTTCAGGACAGGCTCAGGCCACCCACTCAAATGCATTTCAAAGAAGACTAACCAGAAAATTTTACTACAATCTCAACTGTATCGTGAATATCATTGATACTACTATTATCATGTGCTTTAATGTAAATAAAAACCAACCTCCTTCCTTGTGGGGACACGAGATTATTGAAAAAAGCCTCTGGAAAGCTCTCAAAACGTTTGTGCACCATTTCAATGGAGCGTATCTGTCAGCACAATATTGAGGAATTTACAGCAATAACAGACACAATAAAGTGCTTAAGCCTACGGTCCACAAGTTGAAAGAAAGTTACTTCAAATGACCACTCCAAAATGCCATTTCATACCTCGCCTAAACGAGCCCGTGCACCCATTACACCACCCACGATAGCTGACAATACAGTGTACCATATGTGAATGTCCATGAGATATATCTGCAAGAGAAAAGAGAACTGCTATTTAACCCGCTTGTTAAACTTTTCTACAAGGACATCCCTTCATGTATTTATGCAAATATCTTACATAATGTCTTCAATGAAAATGACTAAGGAAGTAGAAATTAAAGTGAAGGGGCTCTTTCAAGTCAATAGAGCTGCAATTGGATTTTAATTTGTTTCATTTAAATATCTCAGATAATGAAAAGATATAACAAAATTAGGAAGTCCTGTGCTCCTTAAAGAAGCATTGACCAAATTTCTAAACGTCCACAAGCAAAATGACAAAAGCACTCACAGCTACAACAGGAGCCCATAGGCTCACTATGGTCAAGATATTGTTGTTATCTGCAAAAATCAAAATCAGCAAATCAGTAACAAGTGCAATGAACCAAAGATGCTCTTCTTTGAATGAGTATGGGTAGATAGTGCACGCTTTAGAGGACTGTCAAAATTACTCCATTTTATCAAGACAAATGTTGAATGATAAAAAGAAAATAACATAAGCAAATATGTTGAGCTGGATATGAAGAAATGATAAGGCACATAAACAGTTTAATAAGTTGAGTCTGGTCGCTATATGTGTGCTTTGGAAATTAAAGAGAGTTCATTTCCACTGACTTGTCCCGGGCTTTTACTCCAGCCCATTAGCTAACAATGTTCAAGATAATTGTTAGCATATGCAAAACGTAATATCCTATTTCCAGCAGATATATAGTTGTCGATAGACTCACACCGGCATCAATGAATGAAAAAGATCACAGTGAGCCAAATTGTAGTAATGCATAACATTATAAGCAGCTTCACAAGATAAACAAGACCTAACAAACATATCCTTGAAGCCCCTTGCTAAACCAATCTAAAAATTTCCCACAACACAGGAAACTCAAACACAATCAACAAACTTACTCTTTGATATAAGATCATGCCACGAGTATTGCACAGAGGGAAGATCCCTTATAATATTTGTGGGTTTGACAAGGGGTTTAATCTGCACGCAAGTTAAGATTATGTAAAACATTTTTTCCAGCAAAAATTCAAAGCTGACCTCATGTCCTCTTCAATCAATGTGAAGATTAAGATGCCATACTTGCCTGGAGAAAGTAAGCAAATGTGAATTTGCACGCAAAGATCAGTAACCAAAACAGGACATACCTGCAGCAGTTAAGAGGAAAATTTTAATAAACAACAAGGTTGGTGCATAATGTGGGATGTAAATGAGGAAGAACTATTTATATCAGTCTAACTGAAGCAATCAAAAGCTTACACACCCCCACATAATACGTATTCACCCATATCAATGCTTGCAACTATTAGATGCAAACTGTGATATCCGTAAAAATTAAGAATTAAATGCATCATAAGATTTTCACAAACACATGTGAGTCAACACACAATACAACAAACTCACGCAGCTTTTTTTTCTTCAATTCATCAAATATATTGAATTCATATGCATTCCAATCCAAACTTACTAAAAGGAACAGACCATACTATGTCCCTCTCACACCGAAAAAAAAGGTACCTGATAAATCAGAAAGCAAAAGTAATAGATTCCAGAAAAAATTGCAATGAAGCAAGAGACACATGCATCCAAATTAAAGATTGGGAGCTATGAAACTTGATTATCTAAGAGTCAAAACATTGAATATCAGAGAAACAAACCTGCAATAATCACTCATTCTCTCAAAAAGACCACGTCCAACAAAGTATCGTTCCTGAAGTAGGAATAAAAGTTGCACTAAAATAAATATCAAGTATAGGGCCAGACACATATCCAATCCTTTCAAATGAATGTTGTTAAAAGTTTCTAAACCAAACAGATATAACTGAATTACCTGATAAATCCACTTAAAAAATTGAAAGAACGGTTGATCTGATACATTAGACAAAGAATGACAAACTGGAAGTTTAAGTAACAGAGCAAAGACCAAGCGCACAGCTGCATAAACACCTAACACAAGTATATAAATCCGAAAAAAGAATGGATCTGCACTCCGTTTATTCTTTTCGTCTAGAACCCGCCTGCATCATTTTAACACTAAAAATGAAGACCAATAGAGGGAAGGAAATGTAATGGCACAAAGGCAATGTTAAACAATGACAGCAAAACAGCTCTAGCTACTCACAAGTAAAGATATGATACTCCTGCTGAAGCAAAGCCAGTCCAGAAAAACTGAATAACGACTCTTGAGATAGCCATGCCTCGTGCAGTGTTGTAAGCCCCAAACATAAGCAGAACATCTAAACAACCTGCAAGCAGCAGGATAGTTACCAAGAGAAATAAAACATTTCTGAATAATAAAATTGCATGTTTTATTCAAAACTCATTCAGAAATCAAGCTTACTCTTTATGAAATTCATGATAGCAAACACTGGCCCAACACTGAGTACTATTTTGAAGACATCCAAATTAATATGCCCATGGTTGAATGCTATAATCGTCAGAGCCTGCAGACAAGAGAATAATGCGTGAACTTATTGAATATAAACATCTCACACTAATTACATCAATAATCACAAACTTAACCTGGAACATCAAGATCAGAAAGATCCATAACCGATGGAAACTACGGTATAGGTGGAGAAAAGTACGATGCTCAACAAAAGAGCTTTTACCAGTCTGTCAGGGGAAAAAAACAAGTTGTTAGGTCGAAGGATGCAAGCTTTTGTTCAGAACTGTTAATAGCCAAACCAATATCTTCTTTTACATGATTATTCCGTCAAGGAAAAGTTGATATTTATGCTTTACATCTTGCTTCAAACAAAATGCCAGGTAAGATTAAAAAAAAGATGCATCACCAGCATCCAAAAAACCAGGGCCATCATAACTTACAACTGACAACCGGTGAACAATAGGACATGCCTTTGCATGTTCCTTCAAACAAAGCTTGACTAGATTTGCAAACACCAATATCAGCAACAAAATAAAAAGCTAAACTAGAACTAACACCACATTTCAGGTTGAAATCAAGAAAATCAAACTTTCCAGCAAAAATGAAAAACATTAGAGAATGCGGAAAACAGCAAACCATTTTGACACTTTATCAACTAAGATCATTTAATGGCCAACTATAATCAGAGAATTTAATAGCAGCATAGCTATGGAAAACAAATTTTGACAAGATGTACAATGACAGAATAAAATTGACCACCTTGACATCACTGTATCATTAAAGCACCTTCTTAATCATAATTTCAAATATAAAGAACAAGGCATCAAGAACCATAAAAAATTCTGAACAATTTATGAATACAGCAGCTCACCCTTTTTCGTCCTTTAAGTGACAAAAGAAAAGGTGATTCCTTCTTCATAGGCCAGCTTAACTCAAAGCATGTAGGTGACCTACATATGTGCTGGAAATGAGAAACAAAGACATTGCAAGTCTGCTATGAAGAAAACAGTAAGAGAAATCTCTGAGAACAAACCAAAAATATTCATTGAAGTCATCATAATTCCTCCAAGCTGAATGTGCAGCTCTTCCATTGTCATTCCGCAAAGCTTCCTATCATATACCATACAGAATTTAAAAGGATAAGTGTTCAATGGTTCAATGAATTGATCCACTCAGAAACCTCAATCTGAGCATGTCTAATGACTTGCACCTTTTAATATAATGGCAAGCACTTAATTTCACAAAATTAGCTCACAATGAGGATTTACTTACCTTTCCCATTGTCTTGTATATAGGACTAATAATTTGGTCAAGGAAGGACACAGAACCCATTTCTGTTGCACAACTGGCAGCATGATTAGCTTCTCCATGATCCAATATTGCATCCAATTCTTTAGCCATCTGAAAAACATAATTATGTTATCTCCAATGGAGATAGATCATATGCCAAAATAGTATTGATGAAAAATGGTCCCGGTAGGACTCCACCTAACAATTTACTCTAAGAGCACCAAAGTGATACTAAAAACATTTCTACGCTATCTTGTAAGATATAATTTGCAGAAATAAACAATTTCCCAAATCATTAGCTGGTGAAACACCCTTATCACATTTTCAACTTAAGTTGGAAGGAAAAGGAATAACATTAAACAATTTGAAAGGACATCCACAAAACCAAGCATTAAATCAAATGTAGAAAAATAAAATTAGGATTGAATTAAGAGCAATCTTACGGCAACCACGAAATGCACCGGCAAATTATCTATTTAGCTGATAGAACTAATTTACCCATATAAAAAAATAAATGTATGCAGTGTAATGACCATTCAATTGAAGACAGTTTATAGATTCATTCATCCAACTCAAAGACAACTAAGAGATAGACAGAAGGCTTACATTGTGAAATATATAGCAAAGACATTCAGGAAGGAAACGGACATTTGCTGCTTCACCCCAAATAAGAAAGTACAGTGAAACCAAGAAAAGCTTCCTGTCCTTCGTAATTGCTTCAATTCTGTACAAGTTATATATCGTTTTTCAATAAACAGAACTTATGCATGCTTTCAAAATGAAAGCAGGCAGGAGAATTAACCTATTGTATGCAAGGCGTATTCGCAAGTATTTGCACCATTTGATGTAGTTGTCCAGCACCTTCAAGAAAACTTCATTAATTGCTTTTTCATCTATCTTCTGCAGAATGGAAAAAGATGGATAGGGGTTAATATAATATCGACCAACCAGCCAACTGAAATATCTGATTAAGTTCTTCCAATGCCCATTCAGAAACTATGTAAATCATGTAATAGGTCATCAAGTCCTAACTACAAGGCACTAAAGTCCTATTAATCAACAGGTACTAAACTGCATCAGATACAATTGCAACTACACACGTTTGAGTCTGATAAAAAAAAAATGATGCACGCAAATACATCATGATTCCCAAACCTTCCAAACATTCGGACGAAGAATGGATACTTTGGAGGTGCAAAATGAGGAAATATACTTGATCGTATTCATAGAAGGCATTATTGATCCGAATACCATGAAAAGAAGTAAATGATACCCAATATGTCAGTAACTAAGTATGGAGTTTATAAATGCTCAGATTGATGACCTTTATTGCCTATCAGATTTGATCCTATGAGTCAGAAACTCAGAATCAAGAAAATTCAATTCTAAAACTTCTTTTACACTGATTAGAACTTTTAAAGATAACTCTAAATTCCTCACCCCACACCAAGCAATTTCAACAATTTCCGTCCTGTAAGAATCCAAGCTAACTATAACGAAAAGAAAAAAGAAACTTTAAATATGAGGTGGTGCTGTCGATATATTTGCCATTATACTAAGGGAGCTAATATACTAAGACTACAGGGTGGTGCTGTTCTTTGAAAAATTCTAATCCTGGCATTAATAAGGAAAATCAATGGATTCTCTTTGACGAAAAGTAAAGAAGAATTGCAAGACACATATGTCATGTGAAGTGAAAGCAAGCCAATCAGTTAACCAGAAAAAGAACCAAACAGTTGGCAAGTTTAATAAATCAAAGAACTCACTGGATCAGCCTGAAGAGGTATACCAAGCCGTGATTGTGCATTTGCTATTGTAAGTACAAGATTCTCACGCTGATTCCTTACGTTGTCTTTCTGCAACAAGAGTGGTTGAGAATAATTGATGTATTAGCATACTCTAATTTAATCATCAATATTTTCTTATAAAGAACAATGGTTTTGATCCTTATAAGGTTTTCCTATTCCAGCCACAGTCACCCTAACTTTATTCCCACTTCATTGAAATTTACTGCACTGACTTTATTCCCACTTCATTGAAATTTACTGCACTAACATCTTTCCCTACATCAATAATTTAATACTCAAAAACGATAAAAGTAAATCAATTTCAATCAAAGGGATAAAAGTAATGTTCTTAGTATGCAGACCAACCACGAAGACCATAACAAGGGGAAGATTGCTCAAGAATCATACAAAATGTAACTATATAATATATCCACCAGGGCTATATGAAAATGAGGTCCAAAACTGAGTTTCAACCACATAAATCTTCTAGTCACAGAAGAGTGTTACTCTCATAACACTCAAATAATGGTGTTCTGCATTAACGCTTCTGAGTGTTACAGTCAGCAATATTTTTCACTTCCACATTCCGCTAACTTGCTTGAAAGATAGCAAGATAGGTGAGATGGCAACAAAGTTATCCAAAGAAAAATCATAGGAGCAACACACAAAATAATCAATACATCAACTTGATCATAAACACGTCAAAATTCAGTGTTCTTGTATATTTACCAACAATACAATGTAGAGTGAATTGCTTAACAGACAGCAAGATAAAAATGAAAAAACTATACAGACCTGAAAGCCAAACACATATTCCAGAAGATCAAACATGTCTGCATGCCGTTCTCCAGATATCTCAAAATCAGCTGGAAGTCTGGGGAAGTGCTCAGTATATCTAATGGAAGATATTGCACCTCGAACCTATAAAATGTAACACAGAAATTTAAATATTCTCATGATGCAATATATTTTATGTGCCTATAATGGAAAACTTTGATATAATCCTTCCTCAAAATGGAAAGATGTCAAACAGAAGTGAGTATCAAATCCTGTTGTCTGATGGACCATCCAAAAACTATCAGCAAAAGGGGAAGCTCACTTACTTCAGGGAAAGCTCCAATAACATTAGTAAATGACGGTTCTTCTAGAGGCACAATGTTGTAAGGTATGAGTTCCCCTACTTTTTTAATCCTCCGCACCTGAAAAGTCAAACAAAAACTAACATCAGCCATAGCGGGATAATCTTTTCAAAAGATCTAATTTTTGTTGAACCAAAAATAATCCATGAAAACCAGTAATGCTTATTCGAGGAAGTTGGCAACAATTAGAAGTTGCACAAGTGAAAGTAGCTAACGTTTCCTTCACAGCATCTCAAGAAAAAATGTTAAATAATACAGCAAAAATTTCTCTCTGACAGCATCTAAGCTTCAATCCAGAAAATTTTGGGAAGAAAAGATGTGGCTGGCATTGGTGAAGGGAATCAAGGGGAGAGAATGACTTCATAGTGGGTGAAAACTACTTGTCACTGGAAAGCTTAAACAGGCTTTGCCCTATAGACATTCTATACCTAAGATATCAAATCAAAAAGAAAAATGACAAAAAGGAAGCATGGGAAAGAAGAAGAATAAGAGAGCATAAAGAGCTAATCAAGCACACATAGAGTGGTTGAAACTACGAGATATAAGAAGGAATAATTCCAGATGGTAACAAATGAAAAGATTGCTGGATCTCTAAAAAGAGCTGCAATATTGAAGTTAGAGAGCTGCAATATTGAAGTTCCATTTTTTTAAGTCCACATTAGCTCCAAATTCTCTGAACAAGTTGCAACTGAACAAAACCGTAACGAAAGAAATAGTTGCTTGAAGGATTTTACATTTAATTGAAATGTGGAGATGTTGACTACAATTACTTCAGTGCACATAGAATTAATATCTGTGGTGATCTCTTGCTATAATTGAGAGATATCTCCCTATAATTGGGAGATTTGATAACTAAGAATATCCCTTAATTATTCTGAGGGCTCTTGTATATTATGGAACTCCTATGTACAAATATCTCAATTCATATAGAATAGTTTTCTACATAGTATCAAAGCCTTGTCTGATTTAAGGGTTGCTCTTCTTCGTGCAAATTTTTTTTCCTTGGCTACTCCTCTCTGTTTGAAACAGTGAACGACTAAGTTTGCACTCGCTCAAAATGACGTGTCTTTTCCTCTCACCACCCACCCAGCCTATTTCAGAACTAATCGGTGACCATATCTGCGATAGACTGGACATCGTCAGTGCAGTTATGCTTCGTAGCAGACCGTCAACTTTCGACACGCGTGAAGGTCACCTGTCACCGTCTAGTCATCTTTTCGTCTCGGGTCAAAGACCACCAGTGTCGCCGACTCCTATTCATCCTCCCTGACCTGTCTGACCTCCAGTAGCCCGTCAGAAAACACGACAAAAGTCCATGGTCGTTTCGAGATCCTGTCTGTTGGGTTTTTTTTCTGTTGGTATGAGTGTTTCTGAAGAAGATGAATGGGAAAAAGGTAACCCTTTCAACTTCTGATAATCCTCCACTTCAAATCAGTCCTCTAAAACTTGATAGAACCAATTATCTTGCCTGGTCAAGATCTTGTTTGTTGTTCATCAAAGCTAGAGGCTTACACGGTTACATTAATGGCGATACTCAAAGACTTGATGTCAATAATCCTGATTATAATCATTGGGAGTCCAAAAATTCCCTCGTGATGTCGTGGCTTATCAATTCAACACAATCGGAGATTGTTCGGACGTATTTGTTACTGATGAGTTAGGAGCTACGAAATGTAAGAGAATAAAAATATTTTATTGATAATAAGAACTATAGAGTTTTATGCTCTACCCAAGCAATTACCGAGAGTTCATACGCAAAACTACAAGATAAAAAATCCCTCATTCCCTTCTGTACTATCTATAGAAACTAGCCTCTCATTGCAGTTGTAACCGTTTCTGTTTACAATTCTCTTTCCTCCTTTCTGTCCACTAATTCTCTTTCCTCCTTCTAGAATAAACCAATAACAGTTTATTCGTACCATAGTGCCTAAACTCGTTATCATTGCCTCCTCCCAATTGACAAACCTTGTCCACAAGGTTTGATTCAGGGAATTGACCACAAAAATCTGAGCAAGATATCCAAGTAGCCTCATCCTCAGTTTTGTCCTTCCATTGAACCAATAGCTGATGACAAGGAATCTCCCCGGCTAGCGAAGCTTTAACAGACAGGATGCTAGCGAGAATGAATAGCAATTCATCAACCGCAAGGCTTGGAGGAATGTCCGCTTCCACTTGATGATTTCTTGCAACTTTCTTTAGCTGTGAAATATGGAAAAACAGGGTGGATCCTGGAATTTGCTGGTAGAGCCAAATGATATACCACACTGTTGAGTTTCATTGTGATTGTAAAAGGTCCATAATATCTTGGACCTAACTTGCTATAAACCCTGGTAGCAAGTGAATTATGTCAATGTGGTCGGACTTTAAGGAAAACAGACTACCCCTCCCTAAATTCCAGTTGTCGACGAAGCTTATTGGCAGCCTTAACCATCTTCTGCTCCGCTTTAAGGAGGTTGTATTGAAGCTGCCTAAGTATTTCAGCACGGTCCTAATGCTCTTCCCTAACAGTAGCCACTTTGAATTCCCTCAGCTAGAACTGCACTAGTGTTTGGGGCTTCCTTCCATACACTACCTCAAACGGAGACAAACGAGCAGCTCCTTGGTAATTGATATTGTACCAATATTCCGCCCAATGCAACCACTTTCCCCATCCCTTATGCTATTCCGAGGAGAAACACCTAAGATAGGTCTGCAAACAGAGGTTTTCCAAACAACGGTTCAAAACCTCCATTTGCTCGTCAGTCTCAAAATGGTAAGCCATGCTCATCTTCAACTGAGTTCCCCATGCCTTGAAGAATTCTTGCCAAAAACAACTCATGAATAAGGTGTCCCTACCACTAACTATAGAATTAGGAACTCCATGCAACCGAACAGCCTCTTAGGTAGACAATTCAGCTACTATGCATGCTGTAAATGGATGTATTAACCCAATAAAATGCCCATACTTACGAAGTCTATCAACCACCACAAAAACACAATTGATCCTATGTGATTTCGACAATCCGGTAATAAAATCCATAGATATATCAGCCCATACCTGTGTAGAAATTGGTAATGGTTGTAATAGTCCAGTCGGTGTCCACGTGTCAAATTTATTTTTCTGACACTCCAAACATTTTGCCACAAATTTCTGCATATGTTTCATCATGCTCGGCCACTATACATTAGCCACTAACCTCCTATAGGTGTGGTATGCGCCTGAATGCTCTCCTTGAGCGGTGGCATGGAACTCCATAAGCAATGTAGGAATCCAATAAGAGGTGGACGAATAGACAATTCGCCCTTTATGGAACAATCGGCCATGAATGAGCTTGTAATTTGGATGGCTCAAAGGATGTTGCAAGACCTTGTCCTTCACCTTCTTATAAAAATCATCTTGCTGAATTTCTCTGTCGAGTTCTTCCCACTGCATCCAGCTGGGTATTGATATGGCAGAACACTCAACTTCCTCCTCTCTTCGAGACAGTGAATCAGCAGCTCTATTCATCACTCCAGGCTTATACTCAATACTAAAGTCATACCCCAACAGCTTAGCTACCCAATTCTGTTGTGCCGGGGTGGTAATATGCTGTTGAAGTAGATGTTTGAGGCTACTGTGATCAGTCCGGACTTTAAATTTTGTGCCAATAAGATATGGTCTCCAATGCCAGATTGCAAGCACAAGAGTCATTAATTCCTTTTCATAGGCGGCCTTTGACAAATTCCGTGGTGCTAACACCTTACTGAAGTAAGCAAGAGAGTGATTTTCTTGCATTAGGACTGCCCTTACTCCACTCCCATAAGCGTCGCACTCAACCATAAACTCCTTGAAAAAATCTGGCATCACTAGCACCGAAGCTGTTGTCACTGCTGTCTTCAATTTCTCAAAGGCATTTTGAGCCTCCTCCAACTAGGTCCACTTCAAGGCAGCTTCTTTCTTCAATAGATTAGTCAAAGGCTGCGCAATTTGTCCCTATTCCTTGATGAATCTCCTGGAGTATCCGGTGAGGCCGAGAAAAGCAAGTACTGCTCGGACTAATTTAAATTGCAACCGCTGCAAAACACTTGCTATTTTTGTAGGATCCATGGCAACTCCCTCGGCTGACACCAAATGGCCCAAATATTCAATCATTGTCCTACCGAAACTGTTCTGCTTTCGATTAACAATGAATTGGTGTTTCTCCAAACTGCTCTTCTTTCGATTAACAACGAATTGGTGTTTCTCCAATCTGTCCAAGACTATCCCCAAGTGTTGTAAATGTTCCTGCCAACTTCTGCTATAAATGAAAATGTCGTTGAAAAACACTAGTACATGCCGTCGTAGGAATGCCCGAAAAAGATAATTCATTGCTGCCTGGAATGTTGCCGGTGCGTTAGTTAACCCAAAGGGCATCACCCTAAATTCGTAATAGCCAGAATGTGTTCTAAGGGCTGTCATGGGTATGTCCTCTCGCACCCTGATTTGGTGGTACCCTGATCAAAGATACACCTTAGAAAAATATCGAGCCCCATGGAGCTCATCAAGTTGCTCTTGAATAATAGGAATTGGATAACGATCAGCCACTGTAACCTAATTAAGTTCTCGATAATCCAGACAGAACTTCCAGCTATCTTTTTCTTTCTTACCAACAACACCAGGCTAGAAAATGGACTGGAATGCGGCTGTATAATTCCCAAGGAAAGCATATCTGCCACCTACCATTCTATCTCATCCTTTTGGCCATGCCCATACCTATAAGCTTTGACATTAACAGTAGAAACTCCTGGAATCAGTTGAATTTGATGATCCACTGCTCGACTCAGAGGCAACCCTGACGGTTCCTTAAACAAACATTCAAAACGAGCGAGTAATCCTTCTGCCCTTCCAAATTTCCCAACAATGTATTATGCCAAATCAACAACCCCTACTCCAAGTTATGCATTTTACTCAAAGTATGAAAAGAAACAGAAGAATTAATTAATGACGGGTTTCCATCAATGCAAACATTTCTACCTTCAACCAAAAATTCCATTCGCATTCTACTCCAATTAACCTTAACATCACCTAAGGTTTGCAACCAAGTTACTCCCAATATTAAATCAACACACCCAAGAGGAAATAGGAAACAATTCACGTGCACAGTTAAACCAGGGAGTTGGAGTGGTACATTGGCGGCTTGGCGCAAAAGCCATCAGTCTCCTTACGATTCCCATCTCCTAGCTTCAAGCCAATTTTTTGAGTAGGCTCAATCGTTAAACCCAGTTGCTTAGCCATTCTTCTCGACAGGAAACAGTAACTTGCTCCACTGTCTACCATCACGACTACTGCTACCTTTTCTATCCTTCCCACAACTTCATGGTTCTTCCCAAATTTGCCCCTCCCATGGAGAAACACGAAAATTCGAGCTGTGAAAATTGCCCCTCTTCCGCCACTTTTTCGGTAGCTGGCAGTTCCACAACTTCGTCCAACTCGGCAATACCCAGATTTTCTCCTTCGTCCTCGTCTGCGCCCAAGACAAGAGTTCGAAGGGAGTGATTCTTACACTAATGTAGAGGATGATAGGGTTGGTGGCATTGGAAACACGAGCCCTTTGCTCGTAAATCTTGGAACTCCTTTTGGGTATAATGCCTTACTCCCCGATCCCCGCTTGAGCTTTGGGCGTTCAGTTTTACAGCCAGAGCTCCCGAATTTCCTATAGCCCTAAAATTGTTGGTGGGCGGGTTAGCAACTGATGAGTTAGGTTGAGCCATGCCCACCTTAGCGATAAAATTCGAAGGCCCAGGTCCACTACCCCTAGTTGCTGCCCCCAATCCCGCCCGATTGCCAAGCCCAAACCTTTCAGTTCCTCGGGTCTTCTTCTTCAAAAGAATCTCAATCTCATACTCGATTTCTCTAGCCAATCATGGTACGATACAGATCTATGATCTCATGGGAGCGAATATGCACTCTAATTTCTTCCTTCAATCTGTTCAAAAACTGGCCAATAAATGCCTCCTCTAGCCATGTTTGAATTACAGTCTCAAATATACTCTTCCGTGGTTCCTATTTGCTTGACAGCAGCAATGGCCTCGTATGGGTTGGAATCAAGAGCATCTTCAAAGCGAGTCAAGATCTCCTTCTTAACATCCTCCCAACATAAGAATGACCTCCTATCTTGTCACTACGTCATCCAGTGAAGGGCATGCCCCTCCATGCAAACGAGAGCCAACTTCAGATTGTCTGGAGTTTGCTGTATCTAGAAGTACTGTTCAGCTCTTCGAACCCATGCCAAGGGCTCGTTGCCATTAAAGTTGGGAAGCTCCACCTTCTTAGCCGAAATCTTTACATCCTCCAAGGTGATGAAGTGATTCTGAGACTTAACAATTCCAGTGGGTGGGGATGAAACCGCACCGGTCTAGGCCAGTTATACTGCGTCTGTTAAAACAAAAGGGCTTCCTGCCTCCTTACCTGAAACCTTTCCCTTAAGAATTGCAGTCAACATATTTTTAATTTCCTCCAACTATTTGCAAGTCTCTTCCAGTTGTTGACGTTTCCCAGCAATTTCAGAGCCCATTCCTCCGACCTGCTGCTCTAAAGACCCAAGGCTCCTCTCCATCGTTTCAACTCTGCTCTCCGTTCGTGTGTTTGTCATTGGAGTCTCCTCTCACGTCACGAAATGTTCCACGCTCACCACACCATTTTGATGAGTTAGGAGCTACGGAATGTAAGAGAATAAGAATATTCTATTGATAATAAGAACTACAGAGTTTTATGCTCTGCCCAAGCAATTGTCGAGAGTTTGTACGCAAAACCACAAGATAAAAAATCCCTCATCCCCTTCTGTACTATCTATAGAAACTAGCCTCTCATTGTAGTTGTAACCGTTTCTTTTTACAATTCTCTTTCCTCCTTTCCGTCCACTAATTCTGTTTCCTCCTCCTAGAATAAACTAGTAACAGTTTATTCCCACGATAGTGCCTACACTCGTTATCAGTTACTTGGCACAGCAACAAAGATACGATGAGCTACTTCTTTTGTGTACTCTCAAGTAGGTAATAAAGCAAAAATTTTTATATTCGTAATAAACTGGATAACACGAAGCAGGGAGATATGATATACTATGGCATAGTCCTTTGTGGAGCTATGTGAATTGCGGTAGGAAATAGATTATTATCAGAAATTTCAAGCAGAATGCTCAAAAGATGTTGCTAAATTCCAGAAAATGATAGAGGAGGATCGAGTATTTGATTTTTTCGCAAGTCTCAACCAAGAATATGATCATATACGAGGAATTGTACCTGGAAAAGAGCCTTTCCCTTCAGTACAACTTGCACATTCTCTTGTTCAGCAAGAAGAAAGTAGAAGAAATGTTATGCTACATACAACTATTGTTGAGAAAGCAGGTTAGTGGCTAGTTCAACTGAGAAGCCAAAATCTGATAAGGATCACTGGCACTGTGATTATTGTGGAAAACAATGACATATCAGAGAAGCCTACTGGAAACTGCATGGGCAGCCAAATCAGAGTCGTGGAAAACGAGGCAGCTCAATGGCAAAGGGCCATGCTCACTTGGCTTAAGGGAATAAAGCATCTAAAGCATCGTCAACTAGAGTTTTATCTAATGAGGAACTTCAAAACTTAAGCATCTTCTCTCAAAATTGGACTCTTCTTCCACAATTGGTACACTAAATATTGCAAAATCACGTATTATGTACTCAAATCCTAAAGATAATCTTGGACTATAGACTCGAGAGCTAACAGAAATATGACAGGCTCTCAAAACAAATTTTTAACATATTCTCATAAAAAAAGGGGGTAATGTTAGAATAGCATATGGGTCTCTTACCTCCGTATCTAGCACAGGTACTGTTAATTATACTCCCAATATCAATTTATCATCAGTTCTTCACATAACTTGTTTTCCTATTAATCTTCTCTCTGTCAGTTCTATCACTGAGGATCTTAATTGCAAAGTTGAATTTTTTCCTAACTATTGTGTTCTTCCGAACCTCTACATAGGACAGAGGAATAGAACTGGTAGAATGCAAGATGGCTTATATGTCTTGGAAGAAAATCCTATAACAGTTACTCATCAGGCGTCTCTTGGGAATGATGTGAACAATAAGGAAATTCTATAATGGCATAGGTGGTTAGGATATCCCTCGTTTTTTGTTCTAGAAAAATTATAGCCAAGCTTATTTAAAAGAACTTCTTTTAATTCTTTGTTTTGTGAAGCAGGTGAACTTACCAAACATACGAGAAGTTCTTATCATTTATCTACTAATAAAAGTTTGTTCCTTTTATGACAATTCACTATGATGTTTGGGATCCTACTCAAAATCCCTCTCTTTCTGGCCATAGATGGTTTGTGACCTTTATTGATTGCTGCACAAGATTAACTTATTTGATGAAAGCCAAGAATGAAGTGTTTTCGCGCTTCCAGTCTTTCATAAAATGATTTCTACCCAACATGATGCTATATTTAAGATCCTGAGATTTGATAATGAATGGAAATTTTCGTGCTTATCTAGATTCCTACAGAATAATACATCAAACCAGTTGTGCCTATACTAGCGAAAGAACAGAGTTGCAAAAAGGAAGAACAGACATATTTTAAATGGAGCTTGATCACTCATGTTTGCCATAAATCTTCCAAAGGGATATTGGGGTGATGTCCTTTCAGTTGTTTATCTTATAAATAGAATGCCACTTCAGATTCTGGACTGTAAAGCCCAATAGAAATTTTGCAAGGTAAAAATTCGTATACTGTACCTCCAACAATATTTGGGTGTATTTGCTTTGTTCATGCTCAAAATGTAGGCAAGTTGGAACCTAGAGATTTGTAGTTTGTGTTTCTATGATACTCTTTCACACAAAAAGGATATAAGTGTTATCACTCCCTGTCTAAGAAATACTTTGTAAGTATGGATGTCATTATTTTAGAGTGTGAGCCTTATTTCACCATACAGCAAACTCCTCTTCGGGGAAAGAATGAGTGAGAAGAGGTGTTGCTTCAGGAGGATCGAAGTAGGCGCTTTGATAGACTAGATTTGCAAACATACTCAGGACAAGAAAAGAAAGAAAAACACCATTATGCAGTCTACGTCATCCTCTTCCTCTGAAAACACTAGTGAGTTAGAATGTGTTTATCTGATGATTTAGACAAGCCTATTGCCATTCGGAAAGGTGTTAGAAGTTGCACTAAGCACCCAATTTCTAACTTTGTTTCCTATGACTCGCTATCTCCTCCCTATAGAGCCTTTGTCTTGTTTGTTTCCTCTGTGTCCATTCCATAGAATGGGCAAGAAGCATTGGAAAATGTCCATTGGAAAGAAGCTATAGTCGAGGAAATGAAGGCCCTGGCGAAAAATGAGAACTCGTCACTACTCCATAAGGAAAAAAGTTGGTTGGTTGCAAATGGGTATTCACAGTGAAGCACAAGCCAGATGGATCTATTGAGAGATACAAGGCGAGATTAGTGGCTAGAGGCTTTGCTCAAACATATGGAGTGGAGTATCAAGAAAACTTTGCTCCTGTTGCTAAGATGAATACAATTAGAATTCTACTCTCTTGTACAGCTAACTTGGATTGGGACTTACAACATTTGATGTTAAAAATGCTTTTCTTCATGGAGATCTGGAGGACAAGGTGTATATGGAGATTCCTCCCTGGTTTGAAAACAAGAAGACACAAGGGAAGCTTTGTAGGCTAAAAAAGGCCTTATACGGGCTAAAACAATCACCCAGAGCATGGTTTGAGAAGTTCAATCGGGCCATGATTTCCTTCGATTATCGCCAAAGTAATGCAGATCATACCTTATTTATCAAGCATTCCCAAGGCAAGATCACACTTATCATTGTCTATGTTGATGACATTGTGATAACGAGTAGTGATACAAAAGAGATGGTTAGGTTGAAGAAACTCCTTGCTCATGAATTTGAAATTAAGTATCTAGGGAAGTTGCAATACTTCTTGGGAGTTGAAGTCGCTAGATTAAGAAAAGGAATCTTTATCTCCCAGAGAAAATGTCCTAGACTTGTTAGAAGAAACCTGTATGATGGGTTGTAAACCAGCTGAATATCATATCGAGAGCAACCACAAACTTCAAGCAGGGAAAAGTATATCAGTAGACATGGGAAGATATTAGAGATTAGTTGGGAGACTCATCTATCTCTCTCACACCAGACCTGACATAGCATATGCAATTAGCATGGTGAGTCAGTATATGCATGATCCACGAGAACCACACTTACAGGCTGTATTCCACATACTGCACTATCTAAAGTCCGCACCAGGAAATAACAATGGTCATCTTAAGATAGAAGCATTTACAGATGCTAATTGGGCTGGATCTCCAAATGACAGGAGATCAAACACTGGTTACTCTATGCTCATAGGAGAAAATTATGAACCACAGGTTACTGTATGCTCAGAGGAGAAAATCTAGTCACTTGGAGAAGCAAAAAACATAATGTAGTTGCTAGATCTACTGCAGAAGCAGAATACAAAGCTATGGCACAAGGTGTGTGCAAACTCTTGTGGGTAAGAAAGCTGATGAATGAGTTACAATTGACAAATGGAGGAAGTTTATCCTTCTACTGTGATAACAAAGCTGCCATTAACATAGCTCACGATCCTGTTTAGCATGAAAGAACAAAGCACATAGAAATTGATCGACACTTCAATAAGGAGAAACTTGTGAACGACTCTTTACACTTATCCTATGTGGGGGTCTAATGAACAACTGGCAAATGTCTTAATCAAAGGACTCTACAACAATCAGTTCCACAATCTTGTTTGCAAGTTGGGCGTGTGTGATATCTATGCACCAACTTAAGGGGAGTGTTGACTAGAGTTATTTTGGTGTATATGGAATTAATATCTTTAGTGATCTCTTGCTATAATTGAGAGATCTCTCCCTACAATTGGGAGATTTGATAGCTAAGAATATCCCTTGATTATTCCTGGGGCTCTTGTATATATACTATAGAAATCTTATGTATAGATATCTCAATTGAATATAGAATTGTTTTCTACAGGAGCGCTTTACAAACAAGCAACAAGGATCAGTCACTTCATAGCTTAATAGTGCATGACCTAAAGGGAGTAAAAAAGTACCTCTTCCATGATAAGCCTTCCAACCCGAGGATCAGCATTTTTGCTAAGTGCCTCCAAGACCTCTACCATCGCTCTCAAAGTCACAAATATCTTTTTCATCTCTAAAGATCTTAGTTCCAATCTGAAATGAATAAAAAGAGAACATATCTTAACCCCTTATTGGAAAACACATCCACAATCACCACCAAAATGAAAAAAGAAAATGGTTGCAAGGTAGACACAACAAATGTCTAGCTAATTGCTTGCACAACATATTCAACACAAACATCCTATCATGAGCAATAGACAGATTATCAAAATAGTAAAATCTCATTCATAGACATTATGCAAACAGATACTTAAAGAACACGGTAAAGCTTATGTTGCAAAAGTTGCATAAAACATTAAAAATGCCCCCAAAATTAAAACAAGAAGATCAAATAAGTATTAGAACTTGTTGATCGCGTAACAAAGATGAAAAACTAAATCCAACATACAAAGTAGATTACCTTGTTGAAGACTACTAAATAACATGTCAACATAATTTTGCAAAAGGACCACCTGTAGATTTTATCATATATATGCATCTTCATTTAGATTTATAAAATGTTTCTGCAATAACCTTTTTCTATGACAAATGGCCTAAAATTGAGTAAATGGTCACCCAACACAGTTCATGGTCTACAAAGCAAAATGATAAAGTTCCTCTTGCACGTAAATGGAGACGTAGACTCATAAATGTCTCCAACCAACAATAAGTAACATAATCATGATAAAAAAAGATAACATGGCCATACTCTCCCAGATTAGCAGTGGTAAAAGTTCCAGATTCCCGCCACTTTTGAGCCTCTTTTTGGATATCATCCACCCTATGTCGTCTCTTATAGCGTTGATAAAATTCCCACAGGTGCTCAATATCACGATTTCGATCTATTTGGGCACTACCTTTTTTAGCAAGTTTTTGCTGCAAAATAGTTAATACTTGACATCTAAAACATGATATAAAATCTAAATGCAAAAAAGGACAAAAGAATCAATCAAGACTATCAACTCACTGTATTGAAGATGATAACACTAAAGCTCAAAACAATTCCTATGCAGCAATGAAATTATAATGCTTAGAGGATACCTGTATTACAGACATCAAACCAGTCTTGAACTGAAGAACACCTCGACCATCACTATTTGGATCCAAGCTTTGCGCTAAGAAATATGCCTGCTCACACACTGAAATTGAAACAATAAGATAAAAACTATAGAATCCATGATTTTTTAGTAATAATTAGAGCCACCATAGCTGAAACCATCATGACCTCAACATTGATGAAGGTCCAGAAATTGTAAGTTCTTGAAAAATAAAAAGTTATAACTTAGTTACACCTGCGTCACATCAATTTCACCGGTTTTCCATCCTTCAACTTACATTGTGGTGTAGCTATCTCTACCTAATTATGTACAAAACCAAACATCTTCAACGCATAACATAATTGCTACTTCCCTTTACCCGCCAAATTTTCTCAGCAATAGACTATCAATACCCACTAAAGAAACATAGCAAAAACATTCCTTGACAAGTACCATAACTACTTAAAAGCTCAAAATTTCCCAAGCTCCACGTAATCTAGAATTCATCATTATTTCAAACAAAGCACCAGCCAGAAAAAATGAAAAGTAGACCGTCAACTGAAATTAAAGTAAAGAAACCGAGAGAAAGTGAGAAAAACAAATAGTTAAATAGAATAACACTTACGAATTCTGGCGACAGTAGGGTCATCTTGTTGAATCTCATCAGCGGCCTGCAAGATAGCTTCAATGTTGGTGGAACGGACAAGCGACGCTGGTACGGCACCGGCGATACCGGCGGACGTTCTCTCGTCTCCTTGGCCAGCATTCCTTAGCTGCTCTCTCTTCAAAGTAGCTCTCACAAGTCTCTCCCAGTTACTGCCAACCCTAGGCATTTTCTCCGCTACCTTCACAAACCCTAGATTTGTCCCGGTGATAATGGTCCGGTGAGTTTTGACTCAGTTCGAGTTGGATACTTTGGCGACTCAGATCTGTAACTGTTCAAAGATGAATCGAATATAAAAATGAAAAGAGATGAAATGTTCAAATTAAAGACACAACTAGCAAAACTATACATATATATGGAGCGAAGTAGGAGGAGCGACACGGTGATCGCGATAAAAGACGCATTGAACAAGAAAGTATGACCCTTAATTTACCGTATTGCCCTTCAAAATCGATTACCTGAGAGCCGGTTCACGCGTTGATAGCCTATTGTTGCGTTGTGAACGTTGACATTAAAGAATTTGATGAACTAGGTACGTAGGGGATCGACTTGACTTGTACTTGATTGGGAAAATTGCATGGCGGGTGCAGAGAATTGATCCTGCACGCGTTAAAGTGGAAGCGCGTATTCGTATGCGACTACTTAGTTCGTAAGAATGATGTCTCGTGCCTTCGGTTTATAGTTGCACTCTGAGTATAATGTTATTTAATTCAATATTACTGAACATCAAATTAATTAAAGATAAGATTTAAAGTTTAGAGATTCATCTAGTAGCGAAACACTATAAAATCGGTATATAATAAATAAAAAGTCAAATTTATAAGAATAAGTAAAAATAAAATATTTTATTGAAATAAAAAATACACTGATTTCTATTATTATTTAATGAACTAATAATTAATAAATATGAGTCTAATATAAAACTTAAAATGACAATAAAAATGAAAATTGTATTTTTGAAGGAGGTTGTGCCTCATCATCGTCAAAAGCTCCAAAATCTCCAATGTTATTTAAAGATTCGTAAACTACGTTTTCATCTAAAGTATTTGAATTAACTTCTTCTGCTGCATTAAAATATATTACAGATTAGTAATATATGAAATTATCCTCGATTATAAACTTGTAGTTCAATATAATTTTAACTTAAATATATTCAAAATAAGATATGAACTAATCATTAGTAGATGTTCTTAATTCATTCGTTGTGACAAATACATTTTTTTCATAAATTTTCTTTTCAAGTTCACTATAATTAAGATCAGGTAATGGTTCTTCTTCTTCGATCAAAAAATCAGTATGTTCAATACAATCAATATCAACTAAATCATATGTTATCTTCTTACTAAGTGCTCTGAACACATAATAGAGAAATTATAAAGTAAATAATAAAAATAAAATTATTGAAATAAAAACAAAACTATAATATATATGTTTTTTGTTCTCAGATTATAAATAACGTAAACAAGGTCATTAACCCCGTGTATGGTTACTGTCCCCGTGTATGGGGACAGATGACAAAACATATTAATCCTGTCCCTCGTGTGTGTTTGGTTGATGTAGCCGATATTTTGTCCTCTGTCTCCGGTGGACAGAGACAAAATAATCTTGTCCCTTCGAATACCGAAAGATAGAAACGTTTTGTCTCTGTCTCCATATCAAAAACATCATCACTGTCCAAGTTACCCCTCCCCTCTCCTCTGTCTCTCGCACGCCCATCTCAAGTCTGTCGCACACTTGGCACCGCTCTATGCTTCTCTGTCGCTTCTCTGTTGCACGGTGGGACGCAATTATATCCATCGACCCCCATCCACCTCCTGTATCTGAGTCCGATCTTTCTACTCTTTTCTGTTTGTTTCTCGAGGAAGAGAAGTTACGTACTACCTTAGTAGTTGTTTGATTTTGTTTTCTTGTCTCTGAGGCATGGACACCGCAACAAAGGTGAAGAAAGGAGCGGACGAAGGAAAGGAGGAGGTCCAAAGAAGAAGCCAGTTTCCCGGTCAGTTAAAGCCGGTCTACAGTTCCCTGTTGGTCGGATCGGTCGGTACTTGAAGAAAGGCCGTTACTCACAGCGTGTCGGAACCGGAGCTCCGGTCTACCTCGCTGCTGTACTCGATTATTTGGCTACTGAGGTAACTACTTACACAAGATTGCTAATTTGGGTTTCGGGGTTTTATCGTTTCAGCGTTATTTGATTTTTCGGGGTTATGCTAATTTCTCTAAGGTACTTTACCATGTTGTCTTGATCGTGGGACGTAAATTTCATAGTTATGTGGTCTATGTAATAGATTAGATCCAAAGTTCCCATCTTTTTGCTTGACTAAGTTAAATGATATATTGCGATAGGATAGTATTGTTAAAGTTGGATCGTTGTTAAGTCTTTTGTATATGCTTCTTGTTTGAGAGCTGAAAGTTCCGGGTCATGTTTTACCTCTCATAGTCTGCAATTGTTAATGCAACCCTATATCTGCAATTTAAAACCTGGGATTCAAGTTTGTTGGGAAGTTCTGAAAACTATGGATCTACTGTTAAGGACAATGGAAGCAGTGGGTTTACTGTATGATTGATATTGTTCTTTACTTGATTGCCATATGAATGATGTAATGTTTTGGTTTGGTGTAGGTTTTGGAGTTGGCTGGAAATGCAG
>JAOSBN010000007.1:29451250-29470123 GCA_027563595.1 Erythroxylum suave
TCTATTCAATTAGGGGCATTTTTGTCATTAGCACAATTTTTTCGTTCTGTCCACTGTAACCAAACACCCTCTGTCCTAGAGGCGGAGACAGTTTTTTCTGTTCTGTCCACTACAACCAAACAGCTCACCGTCTCCAGTTTTTGTTCCATTCCGTCTCCAAATTTCTGTTCCGTTCCGTCTCCAGTTAATAGAGATAGTAACCATACGGACTGTAAGTCTTTGACGTTCCAAATGACTTCGTTTCTTTGTATAAATATGTTCAAAAACACTCCAATTACGTTCACAACCTGAAGCAGAAGTTGTTTAATTGAGTAACCTAATAGTGAATTTTCTCAATGTTGGAGCAGTATCGCCGAATAATCTCCACCACTCATATGTATTTTAAATTAATAGTTATAGTAAAAATATATATTATTAATAAGTAAATAATGAATTAAAAGTATAAAACATTAAAACTTACCTGGCTCCATTTTTCATCATAAGCTCTCTCTTTATTGATGATCTAGCAAAACTCTCCAAAACCTTCACAATATAATTTAATTTCATTTATCGCTTGCGATTGCTCTTCAATAGAGAAAATACCTTTGCATTCAATCACATCAAACAAACCACCCATAATATTAATTGTACGTGCTTCTCCACCATATAAGCAATAAGGATTGGAAAAATAAGCTGTTAAGTGGATCCTCTGAGTAAGATGTTTATTCCATCGTCGATCGATAATATCTATACAAAGCTTGTAAAATTTCTCCTTCCCTTTAAAAAGATTTATAATTGTTTTGTGAACTCTATACATACCATCAGATATATACCTCAAAGACGGCTTCTTATATAAGTCAACAATCCTCAACAGCCTTATAAGTAGAGTCACAATCTTCACAATGATCAAGTAAGCATCCAAATTTTATTATCTAGAATAATAGCACAAACTTCTTTTCCTTTTTCACTATTTGATAATTTGTAAGTTGAAAAGTGTTTACTTGTCATCAAATTTTGAAGTAGTTGCTTATATTGATAAACTCTTTTCAAAGTAATAAATGTAGTTGCAAACCTGGTAGCAGCGAGATGCACGATCTCAACCCAATCTTCTTGCTTTCTTAACCAAGACAAAAATGTGATGTAATTATACAGAAAAATTGTGATCTTAGATGCGCGTGAAGCAAGACTATAAATATGATTCATACCACCAATATCTTTTAAGATAGATTTATACAATAGCAGTGCATGGATATCAATAAATATGCCTATACTTTGATTGTAATAAGTACCTAGCTGATACATAATTAGTTGCATTATCTGTAACAAAATACACAACATTCTTTGGTCTAACCTACTCGACAATGTCAGAGAATAATTTAAACATTAGCACTTTTTACCTTGTCAAAAGTATCAACAGACTTGATAAAAGTTGTTCCAATATTAAAATAAACTAAGAAATTAATCAAGGTTCTTTATCTTTGATCAGTCCACCCATACGCCATAATAGTGCATCTTGTTGATTCCCAATTAGATTTATATGCATCCATAATTAACTGACATTCACTTTTTAAATCTTGAAGCAAAGGCACATGCAACTTATAATAAGATGATATCTTAAATCCTAGACCTATTGTTGTTGTAGCATCAATTGCTTCTTGAAAATATGGTGAATTTAAAGCATTTAAGGAATATATGAATGATAGAACTATTTAGCCTATGCTCTTTTACATCTCAAAACAGCATCCTTATCAACCATCAAACTTTTTAGACTGAGTTGAGAACCAGGAGTAAGTCTTGGAGAAAAATAAGAATTTATATCAATAGTAGCTTTCTTTTTCCTTTATCTAATACTTGTCGTGTTTCATCATCTCCAAAAGATATATTATGAGCCTATTTATTTTCTTTTTTCTTTTTTACTTGTTGCTACAAATATTGTCAACCATATCACGCACATTAAGTGATACTTTTTTGCAAGAGGCAATATTACCCTTAACATTAGCAAGATGTTCGTTCATTCTAAAAATTCCTCCCCCTTTAAATATTCCACCACAAAACATACAGTTATGTTGGATATTCCCATCAGACACTTGAGAAGAAGAAAAATAATTCCACGCTGGATCGGGCTTATCACGAGTAAAGGATGATTCTATATTCTCGATTATGATTTAACCTAAAAAGTATTTAAAAACAATTAGGTATACTATTTGTAGGGCAAAAGTATACAACTTTAATAATTGTCATTATCAGTTGTAATAAAGAAGACCAAAATGGATACATAAAAGACCAACAGATGTTACTCACTTATTAAACTTTGCTCCAACAATTGCTCCACTTCAAATAGCATAACCGAAATATTGCTAGTTTTCAATTTTGGTGTTTTAGATCAACAAATTGAATAGCTGAAAGAATATATAACACAATTATCAAAACTAAAAATTGATATAAATTAAAGTTCTAAATATTACAAAAAAACTTAAACCAAGTATGTCTAATTGTTATAGAAAACTAATTGGCCCTGTTAGCTGGTTTTGGTTGAGACCAAGATATTCAATATTTTCCCACTTGGAAATTTTGGTTATATTTCCTTTAAATTGATTATTTGATATATCAAGCACAACACAACTTTCAATCAACAAAGGAAGTCCATCCATAAGTGCATTTGAAGACAAGTTGAGGAGACATAGAGTTATTGATATAACCATACTTACAGGCCTTGAAAGGGGATGTTATGACATTAAGTGACATGCTAAACCAAATTACAGAACTAATTTATGCTACTAAATGAGAATAAATTCAAAACAACTAGGATACCACGTAGATAAAGAATAGCTAAAGAAAAAATTGAACCACTACCTGAGAGATTATTAGCACTCAAGTCGAGCTTGATCAAAGAAAAGAGTCTCCTTTCAATAGGTCATTAGGAAATGATAACTAATTGTAGCTTAAATCCAACACTTATTTCAAGTTTGCAAACAAGTCAAGGTCACCTCCACCTATAAGGGATCCAGCAGCTGAAGATCAACATCCAACTGAAAATCACTTCTGCAAGGTAGCAACTAGATCTCAAAACAATAATTTAACTACAGAAAAGATCCAATCCATCCACTTAAAATCAAGAAAAACTAAGAAGCTAATGTCCAAATCAAAGAAAAGGACCAAGTTGGAGCTAGAGAAAGGGTCACTCTCACAAAGTACTGACATCGATCTACCCACCAAAAAATCCAAACAAAAGCAAACAAAACACATTTATACACAGCTAATAGTGAAAGAGTGAGAGCAAAGAACACAAACCCCAGAATCAGAATCGTGGTGGATACGGACAAGCTCGTTCCTAATAGAATGAGTTTACTGCTTAAAAATGACTGTGAGGCTACTATCACCATGCTGTTCTCTTTCACACCCCAAGTCAATCTTCTTCTTCACGCCCAACCCAAAAAGGCCAAAATCCATTTATAAATCATTTTAACTTTTCCAATAGAGATCTAAAGACTTGATCTTTATGAGAAAATAGTGTTTCAACTCTTCCAATGAAGATCTAAAGACTTGATCTTTATGAGAAATAGTAGTTAAGATATGGATAGTGTTATACAACAGCAAAGAACCTTCAAGAATGGTTAGTGTCGACATTCTTTTTGCTAAGATGGGAGTTGAAGTTATGGTAGAGGATTTTATGCTATTTTTGGGTACATCTACGAGTTGATGCGATAGGCTGGGTTTCCATAATTTTTGTTAGCCTTTCTGGTGGTTACCGGTGATGTCGTGCTTCCTCGTACGTTTATGTGTGAGAGAAGAGCTTAATTTCTTCTTCCATGGAGGTGGTTAGAGATGGGGAAGACGAGATGAGAAGATGGTGAAGAGAAGGCGGTGGAGAGGAGGAGAAGCCCTAGAAGATTCGATGAAATGAACAAGAAAAAACAACGTTTGTTACATATATCTGCAGTTTTGATAGGACCGGTTAAACCGGTTCGAAAAAAATCGGTCGGTTCATTGATAAACCAATCGATTTTAATTTAGAGTGGTTATTAGGTGAAACCGAACCTGACCATTGGCTGGTTCAAACTTTTTCCGGTCAGACTGATCGATCCGGTCTGTAACCTTGATTTAATTTTATTCACATATTTATACAAATTTTATATAAATATATTAACAAGATTTAATAGAATAAGATAAGAAATGGCTAATGAAACAACGAATCCAATCCCTTTAATTGCCTTGATCATCAGTTATTCTTTCCTTTTTTAATTTAAAACATTAAGTTAAATTATAATTGTTAAAGTAATTTGCATATATCAAAGAAGTTATTTGGCAGTCAGTGACCAAAATTAAGTCATACTCTAAAGAAAGAATCGTACATTTAGACATTAGACTAGTTAATATAAATTTTAAAAATTTTATTATTAAAGAATTAATCTAAATATAAAAAATTAAATTGATCCTTGATAAATTATCATATATTAGTCATACTACTTCTTAAAAGAGAATGATTATCATCCAAGCCCGAGTAAATTGGGTTGAGCTTAGGCTCGACTTGGCTCAAGGCCTAACAATATATGGTCAAATAGCCCGAGCCCAATATTACATTACCCAAAGACCTCCTTTATTGTGAATGTAATTAATCTATGTCAAGGAAAATTCAAGATTTATAGGTGAATTGAGATTACGAATAATAAATCCCTTAACCTTGTAGAAATTAAAATTATAGGATCATCTAAGAAACATCCGGAAAAGGTTTATCAGCCATCAAAAGTCTATAATAACCAAAATTGAGCATGTTTTCTATCCCAACTATAGACGTGCTGAGTATTGTAGATCTATCGATCAAACCTCTCTATAGCTTGTCCTTATTGTAGCTTGAAAACTACGCTATCACTCTTAATAGAGATGGAAATTTGAGACGTTGATTGTGGATTTGCTTCACTGTTAAGAAAGTTCTCCCTCGTTACAAAATGTCCTAGGCCTTGTTACTTTTAAGTTCTCTTTTCTATACGATCTTCCTTAAGGTCATGCTATGGGCCATATTTTATTTGCATATGAGCTATAATGATCATAGGTTGACACACGGATATGTGCTACGCTGTCTTTAACCAAAATATGTATTTTTAAAATATTTTTATTTGAAATCTTCTGTGATTCGCGATAAATCTCATCTTAAGGTAATAAATACACTATTACTTATAAACATAATATGAAGTGAGTATAGTTCTAGCAAAAGAAAAATATGTGCAATTTCATTCACACTACTACCTATGAACTTTAAACCATCAAATTTTCTTAAGCTATTAAATAAAGTTGAATCTACATACGAAGAAAGGGACACGTAAATGAGTTCCCTTACAAAAACAAGTCAAACGAGTGATGAAGGAGATAAACTTAGGAATGAATATAGAAGAGTGAACGAGGAGTGAAAAAAGGAGGAAAAAGATTAAGGATCAATAAGTTGTTTCAAATATAGAAAAGTGATGGTTATAGGAATGAAAAAATTATGGCTATCTATTATCAAATGGGTAATTGTTAAGCTTAAATATCAGTTAAGTAGATTTTTTAAGTGTCCATATTCATGTGTTTCATTAGCCACTAATGAATTAATGACAAAGACAACATTTTGAATTGAATTGTACAAGATTCCATGGCTACTCCTAGAACTCTTCTTAGAATTCCACTATAACTCTTCTTTAAGGGTGAAAAATAACCTTTGTACAATCTTTTTTCAATAAAAAGAGATCCTTTTACAATCTTTCTTAACACTGAAGTGGAACCTTACTACTACTTGGAACACCACTAACTACAATATAAAGAACCCTGATAGAAGATTACAACTCAAAAATCTTACTTTATAACTTTGATAAAATCAAAAAGGCTCATTCAATCAAATACAAGATAACGAATGCTAAAATGTTTGATAAACACTAATAAGTATGTATATAAGAGACCCAAATACTTTTTGATGCAAAAATCGATGAGAAAACATATATTTATAGGACTTTAGGATCTTTACAAGCTGTTAAAACACATTAGTTAACCACTAAATCATATTGGTTGAACAATATGAATTTAGTGCACAATAGTCACTAATCATTGCACATTGTCAACCGTCAGGGCGTATTCGTTGACATATGTCCTTTGGAAGGACATTGGTTGACCACATTGCAATATTGGTCGACCAAAATGTCAAAAAATTTGAATGTTGTACATTTAACTTACGTTGGTTGACCATTAACTTATATTAGTCAATCAATTCTCCTAAAACATGATTTTAACAAATCTAAATGCTCAAAATTGATTTTTAAGTACAATTACATTTAGCAATAACTATAAAAAATTTTCCATACAATCACATTTAACAATAACTATAAAAATTTCCATAAAAGAATATTTAAAAGATTAAGAGGCTTTTCTTTAGAAAAAGTTTTGAATGAAAAGACTCGTGTAATGAAGTAAGATGCAATATTTATGTATGGTGACCATTTACGATTACCAAAGTAACAAAATTATATTACAATTTAACATTAGAAAATATATAATAACCTTAATGTGCCTTGATCTTCTTCTTTTTTTCTTAACCTTATCTTCACTTTGAAGATTACAATTTTCAATTTTTTAATCATCTTTGTAAAGTATCTTCTTAAGTTATGCTGGATCTTATTCTTATTCAATTTCTTATCATGATAACAAACTCATTAGTAGTACTTATGTTTTGTTAATGCCAAAATGTTAATTGGAACTTCCCATGGTTGAATAATTTCCCTCTTTTTGATGATAACTAAATATTTGTAATATTAGAAAACAACAATAAAATTAAGCATACAAGTAACTGTCTATATCAGCAATGATTAGTTCTCCCTTAATTTATGCTCAAAACATAATTCAATATCAAGAATATAAGAGATATTTAATATCAAATGTATGTGAAATGTCCACACATATAAATAAAAGAATTTACTAAAGTATAAAATATAATATATGCAAAAGCCACCACATATACAAAAGTTACTCTTCCTGAATGTTATCACTCCCCCTAAATCTGATATCACTAAATATTTCTCTACCTTTTTACAAACATAAAAACTAGTTAGATAAAGGAGGGCATCAAGACTAAATCAAATGATATAGGTCATCAAAATGGTGCATCAGGATGTCTCAAAAAGAGGCCTTGCAACATAGTGAGCTAATACTTAATAGTTGTTAGACAAGCATCAAGTGGAGACCTATGACATAGTAGTAAGGTAAGAGTCTCAACATTTACAAGGAGATTGATATTGTGACTAAGTAGTGGACCAACATTGTATAAAGGAGCCTCATGTACTGGCTAAGGCTATTGAGCTTAGACTGAGTTATGTGACAATCAACCAATTAGTAACCTATAAGGTTAAGGGTAGTATAATAAAAAAAGAAATCTAGATCAATCTCATCTAGTGTGTGAAAATGCAAAAAAAGAGAGAGGTTAAAGTATTAAGTGACATTTTTTTTTCTTTTCTTGGTTTGTCTCTCTCCTAACATAACGGTGGAGCGAAACCAAAATTCATTATTTCTTAAAAATATATAATATCCATTAAAAGAAACAAAGTTGTATTTGATGGGAAGATGATGAAATCTAAGAATGGTGTTATGATCTCGAACATCTTTCCATTTTCTGATAAGATTTGAATTGGCACTTAACTAAAAAATAAAGTAGGAAAATTTGATAATTAGTGCAACAATTTAAATAGGCAAGATTTTTAGGAATGAGATTATTTAAAATCGCATTTATAAGATCATTGGCGTGATGGATGTAGTAATGAAAAAAAAACCCAACCTAAGCTAGCCTGAACTAGACCAATGCCATAGGCCTAAATTTTCATATAAAATGATGTTATCTAAAATTTAAAAAATTATAAAAAATAAATTTAATTGAGCTCAATTGGACTCAAGCTCAGACTTAGAGCTTTAGGCCTAATCGAGTTTCATACCGAGCTCGAGCCTAGGTAGGCCTAAGCCCAACCCTATTATTTCTATCCTTAGATGAATGTCTACACCTTGAACTTTAAAAAATATGTTAAAGATATCTTAAATTACTCAAGGTCAAAGATTACAATAAACAACTTAATGTTTGTTGGCTTGATACAGGTCTTTGTATGTAGGGATTCCCACCCTTTATCAAGGAAAAACTATACAAATTCATATGCTTTGAGTTGTTCTAGACAAGATAAAGAAATGACACGTTTTTCATGTAATTCTTGTAAAGCATAATTACTAAACTAAGGAGAGTGAATGTTGAAGTACTGATCCTTGCAAGTGGATGTATTTGAAGGTGAGGGAGGAGATGGAGATCTTGCTCAAGGTTGGTTTCACCTCGAGAACATACTCTAGACATAAGATTAGAGGACCTTCTAGTTCTAACCATGAGTATAGACGGATAATGAAGTAAAAAGGTAGCTAAGAAAGGTTTAAATGAGCATGGATATTAATGATATAAGGTTACATATATAAAGATCACTTTAAAAAACTTGTGTAATATCACTAGTTTCATTCTTAATCCATCACAATCAAGTATTACATAACAGTATAAGAACAAATAAGTTATGCAAGTTATACTAAATTCAAAATATTTCAAAAGAAATGAGTCAAAATCAATAATTTAATAAAGCAATTAAACTTAAAAATTTTCAGAGCATTTTTAAAGAAAAGAATATTCAATTTGATGAAAATCACTCAAAGTGATTCCAAATTTGAAAATTTTTAAATTCTTTAATGTGCCAAAATGATGCCTTTTCAATTAAACTTAAAATTAACAAAGGTTAACAGATTTTAAGTGTTAAAATAAATCAAATATAGCCTGCATTACATAAATTATTTAAAAATTAACTAAAAAGTTGCTTAATTTTAAGCAATTTTAGAAAATCCCAGCTTTCAATTGCTAAATATGTCAAAAACATAAATTCAACAAAAATTAATGACAATTTTATGCAATTGATTTTACAATACCTTGTTTTAAACTCAAATTCCATTAATAAACAATCAAGTTGAAAAAACTACAAAGGTAATTAATTAACTAAAAATCAATCAATAATAAAGTAAACCACATGAATATAGAATATCTAATTCTCTTTTAGTTGTGCAAAATCTATCCCTACTCATTGGTATATTGAAAATATCAACCAGTTTCTCTAGTTTTTCAACAAATTCTAATTTAATATCCTCATTTTAAAAGATAATATCTAAGTATATATGTTAAGGCCCATACTAACTTCTTTTATGAAAATGTTCTATTTCTTATTTATAGTGCTAATCAATCATTCATCACTAACGAGACTCAATTTGACAAATAAATGTATGATGTGATATATTTTTAAAATATGAACTAATAATTATCCCTTGTTTAAGTCCTTTTCCTATTAATAGAGACAAACCATTTTGATAATCTCTCTGAGACTTTGTCATTCCTGCTTTTAAAGGCCATCATTCTCACGTCCCCTCTGATTCCACCCACCTGAAATTGCCCAAACCTGCTAACTATATTTTAATTATTTGACCCTTAACCTAGAAGCAAGTCATTGGGGAAGAGAACAGTGATGCGTTGTGCTATACTCCCTCAATCTTGGTGGAAGATAAATGAATGGTAGCCTAAGATGTACAGATTCTTAAGGAGGGAGCTAAGGTATGGTCTTCCACTCTAGTCAGATTCTCCTACAAAAAGGTATTAGCTTTCCACTGGTAAAGAATTGGACTATGAGAGCCTAGAAAAACATGGGGGGTTGGTGGAAGTTTTGTTGTCAGAGGGTAACTTAATTCTCTTTAAATTTGCAAGTTAAGCTAATGTCAAAGGAGGTGATGGAAGCAGGCCTTTGGCACATTTAGATTCAGCCACATTTTGTTAGCGACAAAGGCCAGGTCTCTAGATGGAATGTGTCACTCAGGAGTAAATACAAATTTAGATCAACTTACACAATATTGCCCTTGAATATTGATCAACTAAGGGTCTATGTGCTATTGTTAGCTTCATCAAGGTCCCTATTTGCATAGACGAGACAACTGCACATAAAAGAAGAATAAAATATGATGGGATTTGTGTCGACATGGGGAATGAAAAGAAGCTTTCAAAAGCTATTATGATTATATGATTGAATGAGGAGGAGGAACTGGTTGAAGATACAATCCGTGCCTCTTACTAATAGAGACTTACAGGGTCATTGTTAACATTTTATATGTCTTAGGTAAAGTAAAAGAAGAGCCTTATTTTACCTCATTTAATTCTTTATGAGGGTTAAAAGTGGTCCTTCGTAAAGAACAAAAATAGGCAAAATAGGGCGCTCTTTTTATTGCTCTTTATGAGAGTTAAGAGTAGACTCTATTTTGTCTTATTTTATTCCTTGTGGAGGTAAAAAATAGGCCCTATTTTATTCTTCATGTGAGTGGGTTCTGGGTAGGTGACCTGCTTACTCTTGCCCAAGGCTAAGCCTGGAGGCTTAGAATGGCAAAAAGAAGGAAAGTCTGGAAAGAAATTGGTGGGAAATTTAAATTGGCCACTGTGATGAATCAATGAACCTCGATGAAAAAAAGGCTTCTCCCAACCAAAGAATTATTAAAAAGAGTTATAACAATGATTTTAGAACCTCTCAGCCCAATAACATCGTATTGAAGATCCAGAATAATGAGATTTTAATTAAGCTAAATCAAGTACATCAAAATAGGGACAAGATGTAGATTGCTATTTTAGAGGACAAGGGTATTGAACCCAGTAAAAGCTCCTCCAAATCAAGTAAAGTAGTGAAAAAAATAAACTTCCAATAATTTGTAGGAAAAACATAATAAAAGTATGAAAAAGGTAGCTCATCCAATTATGCTTCGGCTCCATAATGAATATTGCATTATGGCATCTATGTGCACTCAATAATCCCCATAAAAAACAAGTACTAGCTAATTTTCTTTTTGAGAATAAGATACTAGTTATGGAAAACCTAGAAATAAAACTATCTCAAGATGATTTTCTGAGCTTAAACTTGCATGGTCATTCTTGGTCCTTTGATTCCAATCACACTCTCCATCATTTTAGAAGGGTGTTTACCATTTTTGATAGAAGAAAGTACATGTCAACACTCTTCATTCCAATAGTCAACACATCCATACTAGAATATCATTCCTTAAAGATGCTAAATCAATAGAGGTAACTTTCATGCATAGATCCAACTTCAGATTTCAAAGGCAAGAGCTCTGGAGACACCTTTTAAATATCAAGCAAAATATTTAAGATTCATTATTGGTAGGCGATTTCAAAAGTACTTTATATTCATCTGAAGCGGAAGGGAATAACAGCGTGGAAAACTACTCCTAAGACTTCCTTGAATTAATATCCTTGAGGTTAGTGATCTGAGCATGGGAAATTTCCATACTTAGTCGAACAAGCAATCTAATTCATGGCATATTAAAAAGAAACTAGATAAGGTAACGGTGGATGGCAAATAGTTAGTAGATTGTTCAAAGAGTAAGGAAATTTTCTAAAATTCCTTCAGCGTCAAATCATTCACTATTTGTGATACAAAACATATTTGTAGGTGTCATACCCCATTACCATAAATTACATACTGGAACACCCTGAGAACATTCTAGTATATAATCTATAACAATGGTGTGTTAACTATCTCACCTTCACTTTATAACATGGAAACATATCTAACTTAGTCATGGCATTAACTATTATACATAAAGACCAAAATTAATAAAATTAATAAACTACATTCCACTTTTCATTTCATAAACAAAAAACCAAATATATTATGTAACTTTCAACGACCATACATGTACATAGAAAGTTTCCAATATCATTAGAGTACATACATTATCAAGCCTAATACAAATATGCTACATGAAAGAGGAAATATACAAAATATCTATCTAAACTCTTCAGTCTCAGTTGACCGAACTTTAAGCCATTTCTTGTTCACAAAAGTACAAGAATTATGTTTCTTGTAGTCTCTCAATAGCTAATATCCTCTCTTGGTCCTGAAATGTTAAAATGCAAATTTGGTGAGTTTGCAAATTCAATGAGGTTACCATCATTGATTGTTCACTCAATTCTCATAACACCTTATCACACGTGACAAATATTTCACATCTTTCCATTTTGCAAGAAATATCACATATCACATTCTCATTCAAATACAAGGAACTAATACATTTTAATCAGTCAAACACATGTTTTAAAATATATATGCAATGCACATGAGACTCACTTTCACTTGTTATTGTTGTGGTCGTAACTGAGTGCCTTTTTACTAGCTCATATCCCTTAGTGGATACCGAGCTGTACCAGATAATGTCTCATATCCCTTAGTAGATACCGGGGTATTTTCACAACTGAGCCTGAGGCTGTAATCACAGTATGAGCTTTAAGCTCTTTACATTGGCAACTCCAGACAAAACTACCTTTATCTTTCATGCATTCATGTAATGGAATGCTTCACATTCATATATATGCAATCAGTCACTTGATTTCAGTTTTAGTTTCACTTTCACATTCACATTTATTATCGGACCTTAGTCTGGCATTCAACAATAATGTGGAGTATCACTTATTCATTCAAATTCACATACAAGGAGTACTTCAATATCATAATTATCATATCAGAATCTTTAGACCTTCATATCCGGAATCATTATAATCAATCACACATTCATAAGAGAATTCAGTCATAATCAAAGCAATTAATTAAGTGAGATCGTCTAGGTTACTCATAATTTGCTCCCAAAGCTATTGTCTCGAAGTTCCGACAATATTAGGAAGTGGTTGATCTACTTTCTTCTATATGCAATCATATACAAAATTTATACATTCAGATAAATAGTCAATCATAAGCACACTCATAAATGTATCATGTATTATGCAAGTTGAATGACAATTTCTCAGGTATGTTTCTTTAATACACTTTATAAGCAATTCCAACACCTTCCAAACATTTTCAAATTGTTCTTATACTGAAAAAATGCTTTGTACTCAACTTCCACCCAGATATTGAAATTTTTAGAGATAGAATTAAAATTATTTTTCTTTATACAAGTTGTAGCCCAATGTCTCTGGTTTACTCCAATTCAAAAATTATTCCATTTGGATATATACAAATCAAGATATTGTCAAAATACCGAAACATGTTTAGTGAAAATACTCCAGTTACGAAATTTCAGAACTCCTCATCAATTTTGTCTCAAATTTATCACTCAATCTCTCACAAATGATTTCATATGGCTATAATTTTTTGTGGAGATGTAAAAAATGTGTTTCGAGTCTAATGGTTCAAGTCCTATCTCATTTGGAGGTCAGGAGAAGAAGATATGGACAAAAGATCAAACGATATTCAAAACAGTTCCTCCTTTTTTCAAAGTTTTAAAGTCGCGATCATGCACGTGCATGATCGCAACTTTCTTCCTTCATCAGCAGAGTCACGATAGTGCCTCATCACGATCGCTACTTCCCTTGTTTTTCAACAGAGTCACGATCATGACCTGCTGTGTTTTCTTCCTTCTCTTTCATTCTTTCTTGTCATTTTGACTTACAACCAGACGTTTTGAGGTAACACTTTCTTCTAATCAAATATTCCTCTATGTCTTAAGTTTCCAACGACATTAAATTCATACATTTTGATCCTGTATCGTGCAAGTTATGATCAAAATACTCCATACTATTCCTTATGTCTCAACGGAATACTACTCTCAACTTCAAACTAAACTTTAGGGCTCTTATAGACAGAATTAAATTTTGACTTCTTCAAAAAAGTTGTAGACATATATCTCTAGTTTAATATGAACTAAGAATCAACTCATTTGAAAATATATAGCTCAAGATATAACCAAAAGAAACAAAGCTATTCAGTAAAATTACTCTAGTTCATATTCGGACTTCAAAAGCTAAAACCATGCACGTAAACCATCACCTTCTTCTTCCTCTCTCTCTATTGTAAATTTTGTTTTCATGAACAATAACAACCCACAAACCAAAATAGAACCTGTAGCCACTTATGCGTCCATCCATCCACAAGTATGAAAACATCATCTATACTACTCCCCTTTCAGCTCAACAACACAAAACGGCTCAAAAATCTAAGGTTCAAACTTAAACATCAGCAACCGTATACTCAAACACACAAATTCCTTTTTTTTGGCACTTGTTTAGTTTTTCATCATATGCACTCCAAAACAAGCAGAACCTTATTCAGTGTTCTACACTTGTCTAAATCCCATACCTCTAAATTCACTTACTTCAAGTTTTAGGAACTCATACATATTCCCACATATTCATAGTCAAGATAAACATAACAGAGCATCATAAATAACAACTACTATTTTCCTGCACTTCTCTATTTTTCTGTATCACATGCAACAACATTTTCATTTCATCATAAACTTTTCATCTTAGTGTATTTCCAGAACTCTAAATTCTCACTTCACATAAACATATTCAGTATGATTTCTGCATTCTTTTCCAGTTCTCATCAATTTTAGATTCTTCAGTTTAACAACACCGAAGCTACCCTTCATGCATGAATTCTTTTCTAACACTAAACATCATCAAAACCATCTACTCAACATCCAGAAAAATTAAATACGACTTACTTGATGTTTCAGTAAAATTTCCAGTACTACTAGTAATGAACAAGGCTTTGGTGGTTGGGGAAGGAAAACAATGAAATTAAGTATGTTTGTTTTGCACAGGATAAAACTGGTGTAAGAATCAAAACAGTGTTGGAAAATTTTTGCAAGGCATTCGGTGACCCACCCAATGCTTTCTTCTCTTCCCCAAAAATATACGTTACTATGTGTATCCCTTGCATGTGAGCCATGTGTCAACATGCAAGGCTACCATATGTCACTGTTTCATTGGTCTAAGTCCTAATCCAAAAGACCCCAAATTTTTCAGAAATTTCCTAAAATTCATGAGAAATTCTGAAATAATACTAATAATCTCCAAATAAAATTTTAATGCAAATAAGTCACAATTCACATTTTAATCAAGCAATCATACCCAAAAAATGTCAATGAACATATGTACAATTATTTTAATGTATCAACAATAAATATTCACATGTGTGTGATACAACGATGCATGAGCATGCAATGTACTTCTAGCACAGTACACTCAATTCCCTATTCTGGGGTCTAGACCCAAACATAGGATGTTACAGTAGGAATTAGGCGAAGATTCCCATTTCAATTCAATAATTATCTCACCATCACAAAAAGTTTATGGAAACACTAAGAAGGGGTAGAGATATAGAGAAAAGAGGCCATAAAACTTTCACTTACATAAAAAACTGGAATGCATAAAAAGGAGATTAAACTCCTCAAATGTGTTACCAATTGAGACACTAATGCACAAGTAACATAAGCCAAAGATGTTTTTGGGTAAAATACAAAGCTCAATAGTGACTCATCCTAAAGAAGAACAGTGGTTAGAATAAGAGAAACAAGCTTTACAAAATTATAGAGATAAAGGCCCATAGCAAATTGGTTGAAACAAGGTGAAAAGAGTTCTAGTTTCTTTTTTAACTCGATCTTGTCAAGAAAAAACAAAACAAAATTAATATTAATCTGAATCATGAGGATAATATAATTTCCTCACAAGGCTAGCTGAAGGAAACGACTTATCTCCATTTCAGGAAGAGATAAACCAATGTTTGTAAGCACCTTTCCAAGAAAAGGACATTTATGAGATGGTTTTTAAATTACGCACAAAAAATGATGTCGGAAGCCATAGGGTTCAAATCATGAGCCCAATGAAAAAATTAAAAAAATTTACAATTTTCGTACAGATCTCGATAATTGAATATCTTAAATAATGAAAACATAAATCGTAACATAAAATCATACCTGATTCATTTTTCCTATTGCAATCCTTTGAAAGCTTTTCCACGTGTCAACCATGAGCTATTCAATCATCCATAGAGTAGCTTTTTAACACTTAAGAGGAAATAAAATTGAGTGCTAGCTCTTTGATGCTTATTCCTATTTATAGAAAAAGCATTAAGGTATTGTAATTTTTAATTAAAATTAATTTATTTTAATAAAATCAAATATCTCATATTTGATCCATAAAGTTTCTCAAACTTTGTAATTAAGTCCAACTTAACTAAAATTGATTTTTCCTCACAAACTATTCTTTAATGTGTGACTTATTAGGTTCTTAATATATTGACAATGATTATAAATTATAATTCGAATTCATAATTAAAATCAGATAAATTAAAACTCCCTTTAATTTATCTTCAATTAAACAATTTATAGTCATAAATCAAGATTGACATCTAGCGATATGTCATGACCACCCAAATATCAGGAATGTTAAAGTAGTTTAACTTAACCTTTCCATGTATGGTTATGGTGTATAATTTTAATCCTTTTGTCATCCAATGTTCCAATTGGACAAATATGAATACAATGTCTACTCTTTTCATGAATCATGTTTGTTCTTGCTAATTAGTAATTGATTTATAATTGAAATTTGAAAATGCCTTTTTAAATGTCATTACACTCTGGCCAGAGAATTCCATAGATCACTACTAATCAAGAACAGTAGAACATTGTCTCTAATTACCATAGAGTGACGAATCCTTTATTGACTTACTCGACTATCTACATATGGTCCATACTACATCCAAGTACTATTGACTAAATTAGCCTAGGATAATTTATAAGTAGTATCAAAATACAGTAACTCCCACACGAGATACTTTAATAATCTCAAGTCTAAAGATCAATTATACAACTATCATTATGAGGAAATCCATAGACATATAAGTAATACTCCATTTGAGAATCTCATGGTTCGGTCAATTCAATAACTTATTCTCTAATAAGCACCCACAGATTACTTTAAGTATATCCATACTTTAATTTATAAGATCAGTTACTTTTTTCATAAGAAAGAAATATAATGTGTGCTAGTAAGAAACATAATGTGTGCTAGTTTTATTTTTTCAACAATATCTCGCCTTAATGAAACCACAACTAAGAACATTTAGGAGCAATACATAAATGTAAATTGAATCTCATAATTATTATTTCATCATAATATCAATTACATGGTAATCATTCCAAGGATTTTATCTTTAATATTAAAACATCAAATGTAATTAACTTAATAAATAAAGAAAAAGAATGTATTTTCATTAATTAAATAATAATGTCATACATCAAATTGTAACCAACCGATTGATTGCAAGGTTATAAACTAATAAGTGCTCCAGGCCTGATGATTGAAACTTGATATTCTTCTAAAAAGCTTGTCCAAAAATAAAAGACATGTTTTCTTCTACTATTTAGAGAACTTCGAATCAGTTAACCTTCTAAAAGCAATGAGCGACTCCTATATCTGCCTTATCCTAAAATCTCAAAACTTTAGTTCTTATGGAGATTTTCATCTAATTTCATGTTACAATTTTATTTACAAAATTGGTCAAACTACTAGTGAAAAGATTAAAAAAAGTTCTACTATCCATAATCAATTCAACTCAAATTACCTTTATGAAAGGCAATCACATTAATTGAAACATCTTGATAACCTAAAAGTTGTTCAGGGGCTATTCCATAAAGTTTTTCCCTCCAAACTGTGCCATTAAAATCAAGCTCTACAAAGCTTTTGATTCGTTAAAGTTGGTCTTTCATCTCTTAAGGAATGGAAGCCTTCAATTTCCTTCTTAAGTTTAGGTCTTAGATACAAATGTGCATATCCTCTCCATCGTATTTAATATTTATTAATGGTTAGCAAACAAAATGTTTTCGAGGAAAAAGGGGAATAAAACAAGGGGACCCTCTGTCCATACACTTTAATATTATGTATAAGGTGTTGTTAAGGCTATCGGAGTATAATATCAAGCAAGACATCTCTTTCTAGTTCCACCAAAGGTGTAAGAAATTACAAATATCACATCTCTTATTTGCTGACAACATTCTCTTATTCTCAAAGGCATAAGATAGGTTGATTTTCCTACTCATACAAACTATGCACTTGTTTATGAGAATGTTTGGATATAAATACAAACAAAAGTTCTCTCATCATTTCCACGAGTGCCCTTCCTAATACGAATTGGACAATGTCAATCTTAGGTCCTTCAACCCCCTTCAAATACTCAGGTCTTCCAATCACTTCAAGAAAATTATATCACAGGTATTGCATGCCTTTGTCAGAAAAATTTTAAAAAAGGATTGGCACATAGTGTAACTCCTTTCGTTCCCCAGCAGGCGAAATAATGCTCATAAAATTGGTTTTAAACTTAATGAGTGAATGTTGGAGCTCCTATTTCAATTTTAACAAAGGAACAGTTAAGTCCATGGAGAAGATTTTTAAACAACTCCTATGATCAGGTACTACCAATAGGAAATATACAGCAAATATAGGTTGGAAAATGGTTTGTTTGCCTAAAGACGATAAAGGCCTCATTTGCAATAAAATCTCTATGGCCAAAAGAATACGGTGAATCTTGAATAAAAAAGAATCCTTATGGTTTTGTTGGATCCATGCCTACTACTTAAAAGAAAGGAGCTTTTAGGAATTGTAGGAGAAAAAAGATAGATTGTTTTTCTTCTTTTGCCTTGTTAAATCGAAAAGATTACTTGCAAGGTTCATAACTTGTAAAATTGGTAACAGTAGACAAGCCTCGTTGCATCATAACAACTAGTCAATAGTTGGAATTCTAGAGGACTTACAAGCTTTACAGGATGTGATTTTGCTAATCCTAAGGAATGCCAAAGTAAACGTATGTGTTTGGGGCAACCAGTGGTGTAATGTTCATTTTTTTTAATAAAAAATTTTCAGGAGACATTATCTCCTGAGAGTTTATTAATAATAATCCAATTCATAACATCAGCAAAAAGAAAAATAATTGTTGCCTCCCATCTTGAGCATAGAGATGGTTTTACAAATTGAAAGCA
>JAOSBN010000007.1:29470223-29484474 GCA_027563595.1 Erythroxylum suave
AACACATACAAACAACAAATAAATCAATAATTACACAAAAAATCGTAAACATTAACAACAATCAAACAAGATTTCATTACCAAACATTCACATTTAACAGTAAAAACATGTTTTTTTTTGGTAGAAATAATACAACAATAAGAGAGTTTACCTCAAACAACGCACGGTACCTAACACAACAATTGAAAAGGGGTCGAAAAAGTGTGAGAGAACGAGTAGGAAAACAGAAGACGATCGCGAGGAGAATAGAAAAGAAATGAGCGCACAAGGGGTGGGGGGGTCGGCGCCCGAGTTAAAGACGCCGGATTACCGACGAAATACGAGTTTCATCGGTAATCTAGGGTTCTGAACGACAGTGCTGCTAACAGTTACCGATGGACAACACAATTCCGTCGGTAAATGGGCGGCATATTTGGGCGAGAGTAACTCAAATATCGACGGCAAACCAATTCCGTCGGTAAATTGGTTATTCTCGAAGAATCCAAGGCTGCTGAGGCGGACGGTTATCAACAGAATGAAGACTCCGTCGGTGATTCAGTGATCTTTTACGAAGTCACCAACGGAACATCTCCTCCGTCGGTAATGTAGAGCATTTTGGTTCATATTTACCGACGGTAAGTTCTATTCCGTCGGTGAATTGTAACCCGATTCTCCGACGGAACGGGTTTTCCGTCGATGAATAAGGTTTTTCAGATGTCAACGATGGAACAACCTTGCCGTCGGTAATATCCGTCTTTCATGGTTGCATGTCTCAACGGCATTCAACATGCGGTTAGTATATATACTGATGGAAGGGTTACCGTCGGTATATGCCCGAAGCAAAAAAATTGCGTGAAGTTTTCGCCCATTTTTTCGACGCCGATAGCTTTGTCGTCACTATATTTCATCAAAAATATTGCGCGAAATTGTTTCTTTCATATTTCCCGACGGAACAATATTGTCGTCGCTAAGACTAACACATTTGCTGACGAAAAGTTAAATTCTGTCGGTAAATAGCGTCGGAATAGCGTCCGTCGGAAATATTCCGCCGTTATTATGTGATTTTCTTGTAGTGAGCAACGATCATGATAGAAAGGTTGAAGCGTTAGCCACGATCGTGGCAGGCAAGGCCACGATCATACCTTGCGTTAGATTGGCAGAAAAAATCAAAATTCGCAAGATTTTTTTGGACCGTTTCGACCCCGAATTTGACCTAGAGCCTACAAAGTATAAATAGTACATGAGAAGTCAGATGCAGCAGCTGGAGAGAGAGCCTTGGAAGAATCTTGATCAGCCACCCAACAAAACCCTAAAAAAGACCTTGGGAGATCGAGAAAGAGACGAAGGAAGAGAGAAGAGGAAGATGACGCAGACATGACGTGCTTCTTGGATTAAGAAGCTTTCCGAAGTCGCGGCCTCCCATCGTCCCATTGTAGTTTTGGTTCCTATGTATTTCAATTTAATTCAATTATTGAATTGATATAGATAGTTGATGACAGACTGCGTTGTGGTTGATGTTCTATACTCACCTTTGGATTATTTTTTTTTGATTTAATGAAATATGATCATTTTATGTGTTCATTGAATTAATTGTGATTTATTCTGTGCTTAATATCTCAATAATAAACTGAGAGGATTGACAGAAAACGATTAATTTGAGCTAACGAGAGATAGGCAGATTCATAGATCTAGAAGTAAATCAAGTTGGTAAATCTTGTGTAGAGAGATCACGTTGGGTTTTCAATTGTCTATTAGAGAACTTAAGAACTAATTAGGTTTTAGATAGGTTGGTAATTGAGAGATTACAATCTCCTATAATTTGATTAGGGTTTGTGCTTTAGGGTACAATTATAACTTGAGAGAGAGAGTAGTTGACCCTAGAATCCTCTAGAACCATTAATTCAATAAATCGTAACTGGTTAGGTTGTCATCAAGGATTGGTAGTTTCCCCTTTCTCTCTTTTAGTAAACTCGTTAGGTGGAACTTGGGTGTGTGATCATTGTTTGTTAATTAGCTAAATTTCATTACTATTCAATTTCGTATTTAAATTGTTTATCGACATCGTGATTGTTTTTAATTAAGTGTTAATTGTTAATCATTATTTTTTTGATTGATTTGGTTTATTTGGTTTAGTTAATTCTTGTGTTTAAAGTTACCATTTGTTAAACAATTGTTTAATAGTGCTTTCGACCTTAGATTTAGGACTAGTTAACCCTCCTCGTGGGATCGATATCATAGGTACTATATGAATGAGTTGTGTGCTTGTGGAATTTACCAAGGTTATAAATATTAAAACTTAGCGCGTGTAACCTTGCGAATAGAACTGGAAAGTACAGGCCAATCCCATTGGATTTTTAATGAAAAGAAACTAAAACTAAGGCAAGTAAAATAAAAATAGGAAATGAAATTGAATAAAGAATTCAGGAAGCATTAGGAAATTATCGATATTGAGTAATTAGTATCTAGAGTACAAATCCCCTTAACCCTCAACCTATTGATCCTTTATAATGCAATTATATTGTTGATTAGTTGGACCACGAAGATTCTTAAGATATGCTAGTAGTTGAACTTGAGTCTACTGGTAACTAATCATAAGGTCTCTAACCAAATTACTTAAGTTAAACTTATAGGATTCTATTACCACTTTATGAATCCCTCTATTATGTTTGACCTTAATATGGAAGATTTAAGTTATCTTATCTCTAGGGGCAATCAACTCTTTTCAATTATCATGGATCTATTCACATCAAGATTTCTTAATCTTTACGTATGAAATCAGATTATGGTCTAATATTTTAGATTAGTAGAACATGAATAAAAATGGACAATTGGATCGCAACAATCAATTAATTAATTGCATTAACAAAATAATCAACAAATGTTAAATTATCCAAATAGGATTCGTCTAACCTAGATAGTAATGAAACAATTAGTTACACATTGTCGAATACGAAATCAGATACGCATACAGAAACTTGAATAAAAAACAACGGGATCATAATTCTAAATCTCCCTAATTGTTTTCTATTGAGTATTTTGACAATGTAGATGTTTGATGTTGTATTCTGGTGGATTCATCGATAAAATCTTCACGTATCCTACTCTTCTAGCTCAAAACTACCTCTGGAATCATCTTTGGAACTTCTAGAATGATGTAGGCCGCATCCTTCACTAATTTGCCTTTGAAGCATTGCTTTTACATAAAAATCTAGGTTTTTTGGGTTATGCATGGTCAAGTGTATGACAACTGCACAGGAACGTGCATAATCAGAATCCGTGCAGTATTGCGAAAGTGCGCGACTGTACACTCTTTCCAAATTGCTGATTTCCTTTTTTATGTCAATTTTTCAATTGAATTCCTCTCCTTTAAGTCTATAAAGCAATTATCACATGTAAACACACTTGGAGTAAATTAAGTATCAAATATACTATAAAATATACAATATCAAGTAAAATATTTCAAATATAAGTAGTAAAATATAGTAAAATATCTATCTATTACATAACTACTCCTCTAATCTTTGGGCCCAGACATTCCAGATTCACTCAATTAAATTAGATTAATAGTTAAATTGTAATTATGCTAATTTTTAATAATTAATGTTAAAGAATTAAATAAGATATATTTAGTTATTGATAAATTAGATTATGAAAACATAAATTTTATAATTTTTAAAAGTTATAAAAACCGAAAGGAGTAAAACTTAAAAGTGCGACTCAATCCAGGGGGTCAAAACGTGGAACCGAAACGCTGCGTTTAGCTTTTACATCCGGCTCCTCCCAAAATTTGAATCTGAAAAAAGCTCCAAGAATTTTATTTTCATTTCAATCAAGATTTACGCAATCCATAGCCTATTGATTGTAAGTTCATCGTTTGTTGATCGATTTGGGGCATAAACTCATAAGAAACTACGCCGAATTGATTTTAATGGCATCGACTTCCGGCGGGGCGGGGTCCGTTCGAATGAATCCCGGTGCCCGGAGGCCGAGGATTCTATTGGCCGCCAGTGGAAGCGTAGCGGCCATAAAGTTTGGGAATCTCTGCCATTGTTTCTCTGAATGGGCAGAAGTGAGAGCAGTTGTGACCAACGCTTCGTTATTCTTTATCGACAGAGCATCGCTCCCTAAAGACGTGATCGTTTACACTGACCACGATGAGTGGTCCAGTTGGAACAAAATTGGCGACACCGTCCTTCATATCGAGCTCCGGCGGTGGGCCGATATTATGGTTATTGCGCCATTATCAGCAAATACTCTTGCCAAGGTAATATCAACTTGTCTTCTATACTAGAATTAAGCTCTCGTTCCTTTTTTGTTTCATCTCAATCTTTGATTCTAATTCTTTTTTTTGGTACAAATCTTTGTTTCTAATTCTGGTTGTTCTAGATTTATGCAAAATTACTCTTTCTAGTTGTCAAATCTTCTTGCAATTCTGGCATTGCACTGTAAAATTACACTGATTTTCTTAATTGCCGACTCTTTAACCGTCAAGATAATCAGAAACTGCTTGTCAACGTTCTGTTACATTAAAATCTTGAACAGATATACAGAAGATTTTCCTTTTGACGCTCTGTATCCCAATATTTTGATAAACTGGCTCAAAAGTAGTATTTATTGGAGAACTACAAACCGTCTGTCTGAAGCATTCGAAGCTCAATCGAATCACCGTAAGGACATGGCATAACATACTTGGAAGCAACAATTCAAAGAATCAACGCTACTTCAACTTAGGGAATATGAGCAAAAATAGAAAAGGGGCATTATCAGAACCAAAAACCCTTCTCATCCGAAGTTTTCATCATTCTCCAGGCTTAGTTCAACCTCTGCATCTTCTGTTCCTGTCACAACCGTCGTCGCAGACCAGCAAATGACCTGAAATTTGAAGAGGATGTCCTTATGTTATGCAGTTCACAAATATCACGGATAGAAGTTCACACTAAAGTTACGACTGATATATCTAAGCTTGTTGAAGGTTTGAAACAATTGGTCATGTGTGATGAAGTGAAAAGTTTTAGAAGACTCTTGATATAAATGTGGATCCACCAACTAGAATGGTTGAGACTATGAGCAAGATTAATTGTTCAAGGGAATTGTTTCTCTATACTGGAATTTAGAGAATAAAATTTGTGCATTGTTGATAAACAGAAAGGTTCTAGAGTATACAACGGCTCTAAGGGATACAGCTGCAAAAGATAATGTACGTAAGTGTCAATTTGATCTTGATGGTAAATTATCTTAGTTATTGACTCCCTAGATGTGGCAACGTAAAAGGTTTCCCCAGCTCAACAGATGTAGTTTCCAAGGTTTCAAATTGAGTTGCAATGGCTTTTATAGACGTACTCTAGATAGATGAAACTTTGAAAACATAGGAAATAATTGTTTCATAGAGCTTGCACTACAGGAGATCCTCTTCTCAATATCTCCATGCTGCAATGAAGCCAAATTTATGCATGTTGTTGATTCAGGAAGTGTTTTCTGATGAAACTATTGGCATTTCTTCATCAGGGGTAACATATACTCTTGAAAACTCTGTTCATGTTGGTGTGAAGGGATAGAGAAGCAATGGAGGAAAGGATCAAAATAAGGTTTTAACAGTAGAAGCCCCTCTGTTTTTGGAGGTAGTAATTTGTCACAGGGTGATGCCAAAAATTACAGAAAAGCAAAGTCAAAACTTGAGCAGAAGAGTGGTCAAGTCCCAACTTCGCAAAATATATAGTTGATGGTGATACATGGATATTTTATGGACAAGGTTGTTAAAAGAGGAGGTGTCGATACATATAAAAGAGTACAAAATAATCATATTACGTGCCTAAAATTTTATGAGTCATTAAAGAAATATAAAAATTGTGTTCAAGATTTGAAGTGCGTCGATTAACATAGATTTATTCTTGATTCTTCTTTCTTCTCTTTTCTCTACCTTCTCTCTATCTTTTTTTTAATAATTTAAAATTATGCATTTCTCAGCCCTTCTTGTATTTTTCTTATTCCTTTAATTCTTAATACAATAATTTTAAAAGTTCATTTTGACCGTATCAAACTTTGAACATGTCTACTTATAGTGAAAATCAGCTTTTAAAGTTATATTATTGGCTGTATAACTCTTTGAAAGTAGTTCAAAGCAAGTGAAATGAATTTTATTTGTCGTCACCGGTTTATCATGGATGACCAGCATTTTAATGTGAAGTGATATATGCTTGAAGCGTTTCTACCTCTTTCTTATTGCACAAGAAGTTAAAATTTGTTTTGAAATTGGCTTTGCGTCTTTGCAGATTGCTGGGGGTTTAGGTGACAATCTTCTAACATGTATTGTCCGAGCATGGGATTACAGCAAGCCACTTTTTGTTGCACCAGCCATGAACACCTTTATGTGGGAAAATCCTTTTACAGAACGCCATCTTATGTCAATTGACGAACTTGGAATTTGCCTGATTCCTCCTGTTAGAAAAAGGCTGGCTTGTGGGGATTATGGTAATGGCGCAATGGCTGAACCTTCTCTGATTTACTCAACTGTAAGGCTCTTATTGGAGTCCCGAACTCATCCTGGTGATGGAAGAGTCAGTTGATCCATTGCTGATTGAAACCATATACTTTTGGCCCTCTTCAGTTTTCACTGCAGTAGTGGGCTTTGCTGTTGTTACTTACACATGTCAAGCATCTTGCATGAATAAAATTCACTTCTTAGAGGTAATCCATTCGTCTTGCAGCTAGAAGACTTCTTTTTCTTCCCCTAGTTTGGAGGAGCAGAAGGGAAAAAGGGTTGTTGTCCATGTAGATTTTATTAACTAACCTGATGTTATCACCGACACAGACATTCTGAGATGGGTTTGTCATTGCTACTCTCATGATATGCACCCTTACTAGACTTTGATCACCACCACACTTTGTCATTTTTTATAAGAATGCTGTATCGCTTCCAATGCTCCTAGTTGGTCTATATGGTAGTAGCTCTTAACCACAAAAGAAGTCTTTATGCCAAACCACACCTTTACTTTCAAAACTGCATTTGTCATGCAAATACTACTCGTGGTGCTGATGCTCTTGTTTCCATTCATGCTGCGACATTCTTAATCGTAATTTCTACAGTACTTACAGACTTGAATCTCGTTGTGAAAATTGTCCTGTTTGGAAAGTTGGTGATGTTTGGATATGATGGAAAAGTTTATGGATTCACTTCCCTGCTTTAAAAATAATTAGGCGTATCTTCTTTCTTTTTTCTGTTTCCACATTTGTAAAATATTTTATGTTCAACTTTTCAGTTTAATTCTCCCCTTCAAAATTAAACCATTTATTAATTAATTGGTGAATTTTTATAAATTAAATTAAGTAATTAATTTTTATTTAATAATTTTTAATAAACTTTAAATTCTTTTATAACTAAAATAATTTTTTAATCATATTTTAAATTATTTAATTCTTAATTGATTTATAATAATTGAACTTTGTGAAAACTTGCTTTTAGATCACAATCTTGATTTGATTTGAAAATTGAAATAATTGAACTTTAGTTAATTTTGAACATGGAAAGGTCAGTTTTATGACTTTTAAAAAGGATTAAACTAATTTAAATAAATTGCATATTTTATTTAGTTGAATTCTTTAATTAAAATAGTTTAAAATTTAACAGTTAAACAATTAAACACAATAACTCAAATTTAAAATTAATAAATTAAATTCAAATTATTTGAATTTCCAACAACTGTAGACAACACGGTATCCAAGCATTCCTTCAGTGCTGGCATTTATTGAGCCTGACACGAAGAATCAGAGCTACTGTCAAATTATTGAAAACATGTGGATCTGGACCGACTTATAGATTAAAATCTCAGACAATTAATGTTTTCGTTACATCACTTTATTGCTGCCCACCTTCTCATAATTGCCATTTTCAGAGACAGACAATATAAATACCTGATTGTTTGTTTGTTGCGATTTTTATTTTATTTTTATTTTTATTTTAAATTTGGTCTTTGAGTTTCTTTTTTTTTAATTTAGGTAATTTTTTTCTCTGCTTTTATTTTTTCATAATTTGATTTAATATAAATTTAATATATTGATTAATTATTTAATATATTAAATGTTAATAAAATATGAACAGTATATTTTAATATTATAGACTTAATTAACTAAAATTAATTATTGATAAGAATTATGAACTATTTAATTTTAATCAAATTAAATAAATTCATTTAATAATTATCAATAAATATAATTAAATTTAAAATATCTACAAAATATATAAATTTCAATTAAAATTGATCTAATGATTAAATTATATTTAAAATAAGTATTAATTTATAAATTAAAGTTAATTTATAAATTATTTTTTAATAATATATAATAAATTTTATTAATAGATATTATATAACAGATTAAAACAAATTTATTTAGTTAAAAATAATTTATTTTTAAATTTGATCTAATATGTAATTATTATAAGTGATAAAAATATAACTATATAGCAACTAAACAAATTTTTATTTTTATTTCAAAAAAACATAAAATAAATTTATTTTTATTTTAAAGCTTTTGTCTGTAAGGGGTGATTTATGTCAACAGTAGAAGTCTTTAAATTTTATAAAAGTACAAATCACTTCAATCTTGAAGATAATAATTAGTCAAAATTAAAAATAATTTAAGCATAAAACTATTTAAATTAAAATTTTACTTAATTTTAAATTATTAAAGAATTTATCTAAAATATATAATTTGCATTTTATTATCTGCTTATTCAAAAATAATAAAAAAAGTTAAGAGTTTCTGACACGTGACAGTTATCATTTAAGGCCCCAACGGATTCTGCAGCTATCCATCTGCCACGGTTCTAGTCGACCTTTCGACCATAATTTCCAATCCTTCAAGGCATGGCCTGATAGCATTTAGCTGTTTTTCATGTGTTTCCTCCCTGAGTTTCCCTGAATCACATACTTAAATGATTCATCTTACACTTGTCACCGAACGATTAAATTACAGAGTAGAAAAATAATCAAGATATGAATGGACCACCAACATTAACGGCTACTACAATGAAAGTGCATTAATGCCCCTTGGTTTCAGGTAAGGACCATGACGCCAAAAACACCGGTCTTTTGTTAGATTAACGTCGGCTTCTAAGAAACTTTCATAACAATGTCAATTTATAACCTGCCTACTTCAACTACAAGAGGTAGTGAATTGTGTCTGCTGCAAGATTTGAGAAAAAAATGATCACCTCTTTCACATGTTTCTCCTGCCAAGTTATACTCATTGCCTTGATCATCTTGTCTCCAAGTTTTTCCTATGCTATTACTACCAAAACTAGCACAAAAGCGAGACCCTTCAAGAAGATCTATGCTTTTGGCGACTCTTTCACTGACACTGGCAACACAAGGTCTGTTTCAGGTCCTAGCGGTTTTGGCCATGTCTCCAATCCTCCATACGGCGTCACTTTCTTCCACCACTCCACCAACCGATACTCCGATGGCCGGCTTATCATCGACTTTGTCGCTCAATCACTGTCCTTGCCGTTCTTGCCACCATACCGTCATTTGAAAGGCAGTGGGGCTTATGGTGTGAACTTTGCTGTTGCTGGTGCTACCGCTATAAATCATGCTTTCTTTGTAAAGAACAATCTCACGCTGAATATTACTCCAGAATCTATTCAAACTCAGCTTTTGTGGTTCAACAAGTTCTTAGAGCGGCAGGGGTGTAGAGGGTCAGCCTCTTCAAGCCCCGAGTGCAAAGCAGCTTTTGATGATGCATTGTTCTGGGTTGGTGAAGTAGGAGTTAATGACTATGCATATACCATAGGATCTACTGTTCCCAACGAGACCATTCAAAAGCTTGCAATCAGTAGCCTCACTGGATTTTTAGAGGTACAGTAAACGATCTCGATTGCTAACTGAGCTTGACTTCTTAATCTTCGATGAGTTGCCACTGATTTCCCTGAAACTCTCTTATGGAGCATCTAGCTCTGTAGTTCATTGATATTAAGGTTACAAGCTTCTCATACACCATCCTTCAAATCCCTAAAGGGTCATTAGATATGTGTGAATGCACTAAAAACAAAATTTGAATGTCTAAAGAACTAAAAAATAGTGTGATAGGATTAGATATCTCAAACACCACCTTGTTCTCTTTCTCAAAATTTGTCCACCTTTTCAACTACTCAAGTCAATCCTAATAGCATCTTCTTGTTGATTTATCTGATCAAATCACTTGATTTCACTAAATTGCAGGCAATACTGAAGAAAGGAGCAAAATATGTTGTAGTCCAAGGTCTGCCAACATCAGGATGCTTGCCATTGGCCTTGGCACTTACTTCTGAAGACGACAGAGATAACTTAGGCTGTGTCAAGAGTGTGAACAACCAAACGCACATCCATAACACAATTTACCAAGCCAAATTGCAAGCTCTTCGGAGGCAATTTCCTGAAGCTGTAATTACTTACGTTGACTACTGGACTGCATATCACACGGTCATGGAAAATCCAGGAAGGTATGGTTTCAAGGAGCCATTGAAAGCATGTTGCGGTTCAGGAGGTCCACCCTACAACTTCGACGTGTTTGCTACATGTGGTACGCCCTCTGCGAGTGCCTGCAAAAACCCCTCTCAGTACATCAACTGGGACGGTGTTCACCTCACCGAAGCCATGTATAAAGTTCTTGCCAACATGTTTGTCAATGGAACATTCAGCCAACCTCCCTTCAGTGAGTTGTTGGATAGGAAACTGCGAGGAGGGTGAACATTCTGTAACTTGTTCACCCAGAATGCAGTGTTTCTCAAAGTGTTCATGGTTCAGGTTTTGGTTCAAAGAGTATAAGTATCAGGACACTTTCTAATCCAGTCCACATACATTTGTTTCAAATGATAAGGCAGGAAAAGAATTGGTTGCATGCATTTTGATCAATTAAAAAATCCAGAATAATTTTCTCCCCCTCTTCCAGACCCTTATGTCACGACAAAATTATTTCTTTTGCAAATACTTTTTAACACTTTATCCAACATCGTCAAATGAGCTGCGAGTATAGAAACTTAAAACTTATGTTTGGCAAGTGGAGAAAAGCAATTTTAACCTTATAAGATGAAATTGGTAGATTAGTTTTTCAATGTAAAATGAAAACCATATTACTATAATCAGGAGAAGTATTAATCAATGATTCAAAGTACAGTCTTGTGCATTGAACCTTAGAACTGCTGCTTTATCCAAGAAATACTCTCTTCAAAAGTAAATTGTGTCCACATAAATTCTATTCATCACTTTAAAGCTGACAGTATTTTAAAGTTATGAAAGCAACTATTCAGGACATGAAGATCATTAAGAATTTGCACCAAGGCATTGTGAGTCACTGAAATCCAGGACACTTGGTTGTTTTAACAAAGGTAGTAGTAAGCCATCGAGTGCTGTAACAATTTCTTTGCCTTTCATGGAACATTTCAGATACCACGAAAGAAAGATCATAAGACAAAATGAGATTCAGCAGATCCCCATAAGTCATACTTCCAACTCAAAATAACATACAGATAAATGTGCTTAACATAATTCACTCACTCCTATAGCTTCTAACTTAACACTTGACAAGGGCAGTATGGCAGTTTATCAAAGTCCGTAAAACAGTTACTAATAAATGCAAGAAGCGGATGAGGCAGGCACTGTCCATATCTTATAATAAATTTAATTGGCATTTTTAACGAGAAAAACTGCAAGATGCAATATTGACAACTATGCCTCCATGCCTCCATTGTGAGGATGTACATGAGCAATGAATCACAGGTTTACCTTAGCGCATAATCATTGGCAAGTTCTTCGCTACACATGTTTCATCTTCTGAGGCTAGATCAAATGCTCATAATACATTAAGAAAAAAGCATCAGGGATATCCTTAGGGAGTCTTTTTACATAGAGGTAGAACCACAACATATCCTCCCTTAACACAGTTTTAGTGTCAACAATATCAGTACTGCATCTTAACCCATAAGTCACCCGAATTCACTCTTTTAAGACTGCCCCAGCAAAATGGACAAGATTCTGATCTTGTGTTCCTGTGAATTGAAACCAAACCAATGAGGATAAATCATATGCTTCTGTTGTGTTTTATGTTAAATGACAGTGGCCCATAAAAATTGAGAAGGAAAAGTTCTCTCTCACGTACCAGTCATGGTAGCAATTGATGCACATTGTATGGCAGCAGGTTGGCACAACCATTTTGGTGCAAGGCTCCAAGCAGATTCCACTTTCATCTTTCCCCTCTAGATCTAAGTCCACAAGTTTCTGCACGTACTCTAATCTCTTCTTTACAGTCATTTCCAAGCAATAACCCACTTCATGAGTCACGTTCAACTCCATTGAATCACCATGAAGTTGTTGAAGTGATAGTAATATAACACCTACCATTTGAAATGAGCCAAATGTCGGACAAGGAATATATATGCAACAACAACAAAAGCTAAACCCTCACGAGCACTTCAACTAAATCCTTCTTATGACCTCTGCAGAACCAGAACGGCAAAATCTTTGAGGCATATTTCTTTACTTTCATTATCTATATGGTCAGATAAAATTAGAATTATTAGGTAAAAACAAATTAAATAAAAGAAATTCTACCAAGTATGGAAATGGGGATACAAGGAAGAACAGAAGAAACATTAGAGACAAGCTACACACCATAGAACTCCCGAAAAGTTGCTTTCCTATCCCATGAAGAGATCTTTGGCCTTCCATCTGAATACACCTGATATAATTGATTATCCAACAAAACCAAGCATTTATAAACAGTTCTTCAATAATTGGAGCAGGAAAAAAGAAAAGGATATAAAAGAATGGAAAAGAAAAAAAAAAAGAAGGATTATTCAACCATTCAGTCCATAGAAGTAGCATAATTAAATATACTCAGAAGTGAGGATGAACCGCATATACAACAATTTGAAAAAGGTTTAAATAACTTGATAGTAGGCAATCACACGAGCAATCCATCCACTGAAGTACCAACAAAACAATAGGGGAGAAGGTATCGTGAACTCGTTTCATTTGAACATAAGAATAGTTTCATTTGAACGTAAGACTCATCCTTGGCTCTTGGTATAGAAGCTGCCCTGCAAGTAAGACTCAAATTATACCCACAAGTAAAAAGCAAATCAATTGAGCTCAGCAGACGTCAAGATTAAAGTTTTAAGTACTGTTTTTAAATATTTTTTAGCTCACACAGAGATTAAGTTGACAGTCTCAGAAGTTCCAAGAGTAGGTGAAAAAAAGAAAAAAAATCCATACTTTGATGTACAAGAGAATGCTCTTCGAAAAATGAAGTGGTCATGGACAATCTTGGCAAGCTTATTGGCAAATGAAATTCAACAGGGACTATAAAACAAAGACCTCCCCTGTAAGCACAGTCCAAACTGTGATGATCAAAAGTTTCACAAAAAAATCAAGTGATCGTTTAAATTTTTAGCGACATTTCATGGTCCCGCACCATTGCAGAATTTCACAACAAAAAGAAGTGAAAAAGTAGTAAAGCTTGTGAAATGAAAAACCCAAAAAGAAAAACATAACCAAAATCAGAAATTCTCAGTTAGAATTTCAGTCACAGGAATGCATCAACGATACCCAGATGATCAAATGAGCAGAACCCAGCAAACAAAGCCAGAAACCGATATAAATGCTTCCAAAAAAGACAAACATACAAAGAGAGAAGAACACTTACAACATATTAGATGTCGAATATCAGCGTCAAGGACCTTGAGGAAGTCTTGGTAAGAGCACCCGGAAGCGAGTTCATAATAATCAATCATCCCTTAGACCGGTGTTTATTCGCCTAAAGTTCAAATGATACAGTAAGAGAAGAAATCTAGGGAAGATATGGTCAAAGAAGGAAACATGGACGAAAAATTCCGAATTTTTCAAAACATAAACAAAACAGAAGTGGTTATGACACATAAAGCATTGGAATTTTTCAAAACATAAACAAAACAGAAGTGGTTATAACACAGAAAGCATTGAACTTTCTTGTTAGTTGAACAAAGACGTAGAGTGGGAAACAACAATTCTTGGGAGCCTACACTCTGGCGTCGATTGTTTATTTGTTTTGATGTTTTGGATTTTTGGTCATACACAAATTTAGCAACTTGGATAGTTGTGTTCTGGTCCTGTTTTAGGCAATGTTGCGAATATCGTACCGGAAATGGTACTGAATTTAGTTCTGGAACGGTACTATATCGGTACCGATTAATACCGGGTACCGTACCGGACAATTTTTTATATTTATAAAATAGTCCCTGAAATTTTTAAAATTTGCAAAATAG
>JAOSBN010000007.1:29487386-29510877 GCA_027563595.1 Erythroxylum suave
AAGAAATAGAAAAAGGATTGATCATTAAAAGACAAGACTAAAATGCAGCACAAAAAGTGTAAGAAAATTTGATTGCATAAAAGACTAAGAAGCAGCACAAAAAGTGTAAGAAAATTTGATTGCATTGATAATATTATAATAAAATTATTGTTACATTATCGATAAATATGATGTCTCTCTAAGAAAAGCAAGCCTTAAATTTGTTGCAGCCAGCTTAACATTGCCACTGTTACCTTTGAGGAATCGTTCAATACGAGCATTGTTACAAAATTTCTTCTGTGATTATGTAGAAAATAATGTTAATGGCAGCAACTATTTTATGCACTATTGATATAATCTTGCTTCTTCATCTATAAAAAAACGAAATAGTAGAAAGAGAGAAAAGGTCTCACCTGCTTCTGCGAGAGGGTAGTTTGCTTAGTTAGTTGTTCCATCATAACTTTAGTTTTTTGAATCGATTGGGAAAGATCTTTAAGCTAATATAGTGTTCCTTTGTTCCTCAATTTGAACAAGTAAAACAATATGAAGGGAAAAAAAGAAAATAAATATGGTGGAAGATTTTGTGAATGTAATTGATGAAAAACAAAATTAAAACGACGAGGGATGGATGTGTCAAAAAAATCATAACATATTAAATTTCTGTTAAAAGCAAAATTAATTATTTTTAGATTTCATTGCTAACTACTGAATAAATTTCATTTATAACATTGGATGTTTAAATCGGCGGTGTTTTTGCTGAAAGAATGTTTGTTGAAATTGACAGCCTATTTGATGGAAGATTATGTTTTGTGATGTGATGCACTGTATTTGTTGGGAAATTAATGTTTTTTACAACATTAGCAAGTTAAGGTTGTCAACAATCAAACGAATGAAGGGAAGACTTGAAATATTTATTTGACGTAAATCTACAATTGTGAGAACAATATAGAAGATGATGAACAATATTGCATGTCACGAAGAGACCTTTTACAGGAGTGATTTAACATGTCACAGTCATAAGTCATTTTGATTTTAATATGTTATAACAAGTAACATATGTAACTATTTGTTTAAATTATGTGACTTATAAGAAAAAATAAATAATGGCATGAGTTATGGCTGAGGCATTTTGATTTTAATATGAAATTATTACATGATGTAACATATGTTACTATTTGATTAAATTATGTGACTTATAAGAAAAAATAAATAATAGCATGAGACAATTGTATGTTACGGGTGTGACATGTTAAGTCACACGCGTAAGACTTGTAGCATGAGTTAAGAGTGTGACTATTTAAATAAAAAGGGGAGAACAATCTACCCGTTAATAAAATAGACGATGAATTAGAATTTCGTGATTGTTCATCTCATTTATCCTTAGTATATATATACTTAATAAGTGAAAAATTAGCCCCGAAAGAAGACCATTTCAAACTATAATACAAGTATCCAATGCACTTAACGAATGGATCAAGTCATTTTCCATGAATAACTATCAATCCATTTCGCTTTGCACCAAACCCGATGCAAGGACAGTCCAATAATATAAATTCTATAATTGATGCCGTGGGATAAGTTCAAAGCCTCGAGCTTTGGTCAAATATGTGATCCAAGAAGCTACATGCCTCGCAAACATGGAACCAAACAGTTTGTATACATTAAAAGCAAAGCGACTTATATGTGATCCAAGAAGCTACATGCCTCGCAAACATGGAACCAAACAGTTTGTATACAATAAAAGCAAAGCGACTTAGCGACATCATCGACGCAAACTGCACTTGCCTTAGAGCGCCTAGGCTAGGGTGAAGTGTTGACAAGACTTGAATAAACAAGATGGTCGTTTGCAATTCGTGAATGGTGAACATGAAAGAGAAAATTGGAGAGTCTTGTTAGGGGTATTGGATTGGTTAGACCTCTAAAATTTATTTGTAGGATAGAGACGTCCAATGTCCGTCCCACATTTTGTTGAAGTTTTACAATAATTGCTTGCCTTGTGGTCCATTTCGCACCATCAATTCGTACTTCATATTTTCTCGGTAAAAGTATCATTACGTATATCCTCCGGGACCCTAGAAGATCCATTTAGGGGTGACAATGTGCTCAATTTAATTTGATCAACGTAAAAGATTAGGATTTGAATTCATCCACTTTAAATTTAGGTTTGATCATGTTTACATTAAATTATAATTTTTTAAATTCAATATTTTGAAAAATTATTTAAATTACACTAATCTAATCTAAAGTAAAAATTTCAAACTAATCAAGCATTTATATTCAATTAGACTTTAGCCTGAAAAAAATTTCTGCCTATCCAAGACATTGCCACTGTTAATTTAGGAAAGCAAATAATGCACAAATTGAATTTTTATATACCAATGTTTGAAAAACTAGATCGAAAGTTGGATTAATAAGACGAACGTTTAAAGTTTAAAAGGTTCAATCGGTATTAAACTATCATAAAATTGGTTAAAGATTAAATAAAATTTAAAATTTTAACATGTTCTTATCAATCAAAGAATTTGAAATTTAATTAAAAATTTTGTTAAATGAAAATCAACTAATTTATTTTAGTTTATAAAAACTTATTAATTTACAAAAATTGAACCTAATCAGCTTTTTACGATTAGAGTTATTAAAGTAAATCGAATTAAAAAGTTAAAATATAAACAAAAAATCAGAAAATTCAAAATTTTTTAGGTTGAACTGATCAAATAAATTGAGTTTTTAATAATTCTACGCTGAAAACAACGATTCTTCTAAGAAAAAATGACCAAAATGGCTGGTAAAATAAAAGCAAAAGTAGCCATGAAATGCCCACTAGTCAGTTAGTGGAACATCTTTACCCCTCATCATCTATAAACCTAATAACTCAAGTGACAGTCTCATGGCGTCTTGTGCATCTAAGAAATATAACAAGTACTACATTCATTAAGGAAGGAAAAATTTAGTTGGCATGAGCACCAACTCTAAACACTCAAATAGCTTCAAGATCTAGAACAGCTGTTGCAGAAACTTGATTATGCTCTTTCACCACCATTCTCCTCATCTCCATGAACCTCCTAACCATCCTCCCTACATTATCATACAAACCAAGAGCAACGTATAGCCCAATACCTGCAATTATCCCATTTGCTATGGAGTAAGTTAGTGGCATAAGAATCATGGTCATAAAAGCAGGCACTGCCTCCTTCATATTCTCCCACTTAATGTCCTTAACCACCTTCATCATCATAACTCCAACTACTACTAGTGAAGGCCCTATTGCCCATGGAGGCACACTAGTCAGTAGAGGCACAAAGAACAATGAGATTGAAAAGTAAACTCCAACAATTACTGCAGTTAGTCCTGTTCTACCTCCTTCTCTGATCCCAGCTGATGATTCTACAAAAGTTGCAATTGGTGATACTCCTAGTGCAGAACCTGCTATGGTAGACCCTGCATCAACCATGTATGCCAAGTACTGCCCTTCAAAGTCTCCGTTCTCATCCACAAAACCTCCTAATTCTGCTAATGTATAGGTTGTGCCAGTCGTGGCTAGCACATCAACATATAACATGGTCCCCAAGGCTAGCCACACTTCACTTCTGTTAAATTCAGTGAAACTGATAGCTCCAACGGTGGACTGGATCTTATGAAAATCTACCACCTTCTTGAAGTAGGTGTAGTTCTTGTCACCGAGTGATGTATAGGGGAAGTACGACACAGGAGTGCCTCTAATCCAAGAAATGAGAGTCACAAATATGATTCCATATATCATGCTACCTTTGATCTCCTTCATCAACCCAAAACATGTAATTAGGAACCCCACTGTCCCGAGCCAGAAGGTCGGGCTTTGCATTCTGCCGTCGATGCATTCCCCGGTGACCGGGTTTGTATTGGCGCAAGCTGTGACGGTCACCAGAGTGGACGGGTCTGGACCAACCAGACCCAGACCCTGGTGGCTTTGTAAGCCTACAAATGCAATGAACAAACCAATACCCGCTGCACAAGAAAGCCTGACAGGACTAGGGATGAGCCTAGCAAGCTTTGCTCGGAGACCAAGTGCAGCTATAACAAGAAATGCACAGCCCTCGACCAAGACGATGGCCATAGCTGTCTGGTACGAGATTGAACCAGAGCCATGAAAGCCTACCATGTTGTAGGCCAAGTAAGCATTAGCTCCCATACCTGGAGCCAAACCCAAAGGCAAGTTGGCGAGTATTCCCATAGCAAATGACCCTATCATGGACGATAAAACAGTTCCCACAATGAGGTCACTCCTGGTCTTTTGAAGGCAGTTCTGGTAACCATCATTAGGTTTAAACATGCAGTCAGGAGAAGCAGTATGGTTCGCCGGAGCAGAACAGTCGGCGAAGGAACAAGTACCTCCGGAATCTGCGAGGATAGTGGCATTAACAGCGATGATATAAGCCATAGTAAGGAAAGTGGCAGTAGCAGCACGTAGTTCCTTGGTGAAAGAACTTTTCCTGGCTTCCAGTTTAAAGTATCTACCGATCTTACTCTTTGCAACGACATCATTCAAGCTTCTCTCCATGTTCTTCCATGAGCTTGGAACACTTGTGAAGAACCCAGTTCCCATACTTGGACATAAATCACCTCCCATGTTCTTCTTCACTCAGAGATCCTCTTGTTCTATTTGGGTTTGGTTAGCGATGAAGAGAATCTATGTCAGAATGCAGAGAACAATGTTCTTGTTGATGATTGCTGGATTTAAGGGATATGTATGAGGTTGGCACAGCTTTCAGTATATATATATAGAGAAATACGGGTTGTCTTGGAAGGGATGAGTACCGTATAAACGAGTAGGGGCCAGGGGGTGGTCAGGATTTTGCTTTCTTATTATATATTTATCATTATACACTTCACTTACCAAATCCCGTGATTCAATACTAAATTAATCATCAAACTTGGAACTTAGAAGATGGGTTTTAAGAATGATGTAATAATTTAATATGTGGAATATCAAAAGAGAGATGCTTCAAGTGGTAAGGAGCTTGGTTCTCAAATAAAGTTTGGATTTGAGTTTTGTGAACCTTTGGAGAACTTTTATTTGACAATGTAACACCGATATTTATGTTCTTTTGCTCATAGTTATAGTTATTTATTCTAAGACTAGTAAAGATAAGATGATTCTAAAGTTTAAATCTAATTAAATTTATGATAAAATTTGAATTTAAACTAAACTGAATTGGGTATTCTCAATTCTAAAATCAAAATTTTGTTAAGTATATATGATCGAACTAGGTTTTGTCCAACTCAATTTTCTTTTTCTAAATCTTATTTTTTATAATCAAATAATTGGTAATTAATAATTATTCAGTTCTAAAGTGATAAATGCTTTGTACCATTTATTAATCATAATGAAAGAGTAAAATGCTTTTCATTCATGCTACATTTATCTTAATGTTATAAAGAGTCAATATAATATAATCATTTACATTTTTTTCATAATTTTCTAAAAGAACATAGAAAAATCCAAACCCTAAAACAAGAAAAAAAAAATTTATTGGGCAATTTCGAATTTCAAGGATTTGCCAAATATAACTTTCTATTTAGAATTGAAATAGTATCCAAATTGGGTTTGAAGCAAGCATCTCCACTAACCCACACAGTTTGAACTAAAACAAATTTAAGAGGACCATCTTTACTTTTATCTTAAGACCAACTTCACGTGTAAATACACTTAGCTTTTGCTTTTCGAGAAAAAGAAATACCTAATGCTTTTAATTTCTTCTTCAAAATCTAACAGTCAAAGTTTGTCAACAACCCAATATTAGTTATATTAATCATCAGTTTCAATCAGGGTTAACCTAAGAGGATTTGACAGGAGATATAGAGTGCGAAGACATGCATGTTATAATCCAAAAAAGAGAAAAATAGAATCCAACACTGATGGCCTATGAATCTGAACTAATACTACCTACAAGTCATTACTCATTAGAAACATATAGGTCCACCTGCCATAGGTCTAGGCACAATCAATATTTATATTTGAGACATTTGAGGTTGGTATGATGGTATCCAATCATATTTGTGGTAGGTATAAAGGTATCCAATCATAGTCTAAATTTTAATGTCTGCCTTTTAAAATATTTAGCCCTTTCATTTAGTAATGTAATTTGAAGTGCTTATGTTTTTAAGTACGTATTATGTAAATCGTATAACTCGTATATTAAATGTTAGTCATTCAACAAAATATTAATTCAACGTTAAGTGATGAAGTCAATTCAATTAGTTTTACAACTCTAATAAAATGAACAATATTTTACAAATAACATGTTTTGAACAAGTCATTATTTTGGTTAATTTACTTGACGAGCTCTAAATCAAAATTAGTTGATGAATTTAATTGAACTAATATTTAGAAGTTCATTAAAATGTATAATAGTTCACAAATCAAATATTTTTAATAAGTTATTTGATGAATAAAGTAACATAATTGATCTAATTGACATTTATAAGTACATCAAAATAGATAATAACTCGTAAATTACATATTTTGCATAAATCATTTAACAAATTAAGTGCTAAATTCAATTCAACTAATATTTACACGTTAATGATATCTAGACTTCAATATGCAAAAATAAAAGTCACCGAAATGAGAAGATAAAAATGTGAGGAGCAAACCCTATGAGTTAGAGCAATATCTTCGAATATTAGCACATTACAAAGTGACCATGAGGTGGATTGGAATTTTGCATATCCAATAGATTTGAGGGATCATATTCTAAGAATCAAATGAGCTATGCTTTTGGTACCTGGAAGGAAGAAGATACACAATTGTTGTCCCACTAGATTATACTTGAAATTTTGTTGGGATTTGGATAGGATATTGCTTCTTTTTCAGGAGTAGCTTGATAATTCCAACTTCCATATCTTTCAATGATCTGATTTTCTTAAACTTTGAAAGTAATTTGTTCAAGGGAATCCATACCAAATTTCTTGCACGCTTGTTGAAGCATCAAAAGTGGGTTGAATTACATATAAAAAAATTATTATAAGATCTCTCAAGACAAATTCCAATATATTGCAGAGTTTTTAATACTAGGGATCTACTTTATGCTCTGTGATGTAATCATTTAATAATAGTATGGTATCAAAGATTAGGGATCAAATATGAGATAACCTTGTTTTAAATTAAGGTTTACTCAACTTTTATTACCTACATCCGAAATTGGAATTTGAACTAAATTTTAAATAAGTATCAAATTTAAATATAGTTCGACTGAATTTAATTAAACTCTCATTCATCTAGACTCAAATCTTAAATAAATCTAGATAATTTAAAACATAACACATCCCTAATTGATCACATTAGTGTCTAAGTGGTCTTGATCTCTTGATCTTGCACTAAAATAAGCATGCATAAGACAAAACCTAAGAAAACTGAACTATTTGACTATCTTTACACATGCTATTTGCCCATAGCATGTGTAGGCAATCACATGCGTTTCGATGTAATAAAAAACTTTAAGCTTCTCGTAACTTGTAAGATTCTATCTAATCAAATAGAGCTGAAATCAACTTAGCATTCAAATCTTTTATAACATCTCTATCAACTGTCTAAAATAAAAAATGTTATAACTAATAAATAAATATAACATTTCTATGAACTGTTTGAAATAGAAATGTTATAACTAATAAACAAATTGATGAACAAATAATCTAAAATTAATAATAAATTTAAGAAAATATAATATATTATAAATAAATATTATAAGTTGGATAGCTAAATGTCACTATTTTTTTAAGAATTTGTTAACTTTTAAGTAATACAATTTGAAAGTATAATTTAATACCTTAAAATGTGAAAAGAGATATATTTTTAAAAACTTATTTCATAAATTATTAGTACGAATTTTCAAAAAAAAAGGATACATTACATAAAAGGAGAAAGGGTTTCTATATTAATTTATGTTAGTGGTGCATGCTTAATGGGGTGGGAGATTTGTTGAATGCATGAAGCTGCAAATGGGTTCTTCTTTTCAGAGACAAAGAAGAGTGCAAAGAAACCAAAAGGAGAAAAAGACCTCTATGTAGTGCTCAATTTTGGCATTTTACTTAAAAGAGTGGAAAGGAGAGGTCAAATAATTAGTAGTTGCATACAGAGGTAGCAGCAGAAAGGCTCTGCTTTTAAGCATGGTATGTTAATTTTTATGTGGATGGAGGTGGAGCCCCCATTGTGTTAAAATTAAAAATATATGTAATAATTTATAATTAATATAAATCATTTAATAATTTAAAACTGAACTATTAGCAGGGAAGTGATTTCACCATGTAAGCCCTTGCCCAACTTTGTATAATAGAGTCGTGTTCCTATGCCTGAAATTACAGCAATTTTTAGTTGATTTGTGCTCCCTAACGCTCCCTAGAGGCAAGTCTCTCAGCCTCTTCCATAGAAGTGTGCCATAACCCTGCAAGTCAAAATAAGAGGGCAAAACTAAGGCAAAGAATTCGCTAAGCCCATAAAGAGGTAGATTGTAATATTAGAAACTAGACAATATCATGTCTAAATGCATAATTATAGTAACTGATGTTGAAGTTGGTCAGCTTCACGGCCATGCACAGGAACAACAGTCCCATAAGCATGGAGTTCGCGAACAACAAAGCACTTTTCCATTAGCTCTGGGCAAGTAACGTTTCCGCCACATTTTCGAAGACGTAGTAAACCGACAAGTACATCCTATGCAAAGCTTCAGCATAATGGTCAGTGACAAGCTGAGACTGTAATTTAACCTTAAGTTAATTCAACTCATACCAGTTTCTAACATGAGCATTCAACAGTTAATTGCTTTTAATCACGGCATTTATACCAAAGTACTTTTATTCAGATGGGGGTCCCACGACAAGTCCACCAAAGCCACTTCACAAGAATCGTTTTAAATAGAGGCTCCTAAGCATTCAATGTCCTAGCGACACGAAATAGTCCATGAAGATTATAAACAGCATGCACCAATTATCGAGTGTGTGTAGGGGGCCATGTCCCCTACTTAAATATACATAATAATTTGACACAAAGTAAGAACCAGCTTATGAAATCTTTGATTAAGTAGTAGAAACTTTATCGGTTACCTAGATTCCAACCTCATGAGTACGGACATCTTGGCATTTCAAGCCGAGATTGTCCATCCGAGCTAATGCTAGATCAACATAGCTAGGATCCTGGCTACAACGCCTACAAGTTGCTGGGTGGGTAATTTCAACACCTGGAAAAGGATTTACCATAATGAATAATTCCGCATTTGACAGCTCAGCCATTTTAACATATACTACATAAAAAATATTATTTTTGTTACGGAAATTACTGACGGCTAGAAAACATAAATATTCCGTCGGTAAGTAAAGTTACTCACGGACAAAAATGTCGTAGAAACAGCTATAGTTAATAATTACCAACGAAAAATAGAATTCAGTCAGTAAATTTACCGACGGAGCAATGATGTACCGTCGGTAAATATATTGACGGTTTATTTTGCGGTTGACCATCGGTAATTTTATCCACGGACAGTTATATTCCATCAGCATATTTACCGACAGTTTGTAATCATCAGCTGGAATTTACCAACGGTTATTTTCCGTCGGTAAAATAGCCATCGGTAAATATGACGACAGAATTGGTCATTCCGTCTGTGATTATTGATAGTTTTTCCTTTTTTGTTGGTAAGCTGAGTTGAATTTACCGACGGAAGTTTGTTGTTCTGTCAGTAAATGAACTATAATTTTTTTAATTATATAATATATCATCATCATCACCCAGTCCGAAATCCTGCATTAAAGCGGGTCTTGGGAGGTCTTATAATATGCAGCCTTACCCCTACAGAGTAGAAGGGCTGTTTCCGGTAGACCTACATGCAAATGTGATAATGAAAAAAAAGTGATACAGATTAAAAGAGTATATATGTAGAACTGATATGTTAAAAAGGTAGGTAAACAAAATTAAAATAAGTAAAGAAATAAATAGAATAAAGGAAAATGTTGATATATCATGTAACAAATTTTTTTAAAAAAAATTAATGGACTTGTCTTATACATAAAGGCGTAAGGTTAATAAGTGGAGTATCACGAAAATTAGATAAACGAAAGGTAAAAACTTACCTAATGAATGGATTTTCACTTAAAGTCCTAAGAGATGCAGCTTGTCCCACCCTACATCACTGCAGAATTAACGTGAAAGAGAGTAAATACATACCTGCTTAGGACGATGACTGTGTGATACTTCTAACACCTAGAAAACTTCCTGAACTGCACGCCTCCATACATGTAACTCGGACCACACTACAAAGCTCCTAAACCGACAGTCTCTCCCCTCACTCTAAGTCTAACATAATGCAACTCTCTGTCTAACGACCACCACTCTGTCCAATATATACCGTCAATATATTTAAATTATGGTTCATGCATAATTTAAACAGTTGTAAATATAATAGTATACATTTAATTTGCTTAAATAAAAATTTGATTGATGATAAAAAGTTAAAAACATCTTAATTGATAATAAAAATATCACATTGTACATAATAAGTATTTGTAATACAAATGAAATGAGCAAAAGTACACTATTAATTTGGAGACGGTGGATGCTCTAATTGCTGCGATGAGGTACTACCCTTACCCTTCAACTCATCCACCTTATTACAGAGCTGAGTTATGTATTGCATTGACTGTCGCAACTAATCCATCGACTGTTGCGACTGAGTTGTCAATATCTGCACTGTGCTTCGAAGTTCTTGGACTTCATTGGTTGTGGACCGCTTACTAGATGTTACTGCACTAGACGTGGAGGATTGCGAATAACATGTATTCGCAAATGAACCTAAGTTGAATATCTTTCCCTGACGGTCCCTACCACCCACTAAATCAAGATAGGTTTCAATCTCATTAACATCTTCAGACTGCTGAAACTGTCGTTGAATGCTTTCTTGTATTTGGTCATATCAGAAGGCAATGTTTATATTAGTAAGTGATAATTATTAAGCATTATTAATATTAAACCATAAAATTCACATACATTGAGTTCTCTACATCAGCTGTTGACGAATGTCACACCGTCATTCTTTTTAGTGTTAGTGTGCAAAAAGAGCTGACAGGATGTAGACCTCATTCCCATAGACTTTTCCTAAATATGAATAAAACGTTATAAGTGAACTAGAATTTATAAAAATTTCGACAAAGTTTCCTCTATTTTTATGATATCTACCTCCTATTGAACAAAGAAAAAAAATAAAAAACACAGTCATATATGACACCAAACATTTATAACATTATCATTCTCAACAAGAAACACATATTTTCATTCCAAAATTCACACATAAAGTTTAATTTAAATACAACAAAGTAAATAAATGAGAATATAAATATAAAGTGTAGGTACTTACAAGTCTCTCTGTATACTTGTGGTGGGTAATAGATCCTCCCGAATGTACGGAAAGACTCTCTCTCTCCAGTCCTCCAAGTCTGTTGGCCGAATTATGCTCTGAAACGGACATCGCCTCAGGTCAAGTCCAATACTGCTGCCAACGACTCCATATTTCTTCAAAAATGTAAGGCAGTCGTACACAAGCCTTGTGTATCGTAGCAACAAAGTCGCGATAATGTGTACGCGCTCCTCTCTCCTATACTCTATAGATGATCGCACCAAATTAAGAATCCCAAAACAATTGTTTCTGAAACAAAAGGAAAAACATTCAATAAATATTACGATAAATACTTATGATGTAATAATGTTTTATCTAATTACTGCATAAAACTATTAATTAAAAAGAAAATAATAATTTATGTTGCATCTCAAACACATGATAGTAAAAGTGCTTTGGTGCCTGAGAGATATTCTTCCATACATAACCCTCCGGATCAATCTTCTTATTGAATTTTGATGTCATGTTTCTTGAGCACGGTCCAGATGGAATCAACCTAATATAAAAACAAATAAATTTATATCATTTTTAAAATTTAAACCTATAACTTAATTATAAGCATACAGTATTTCATGTATTTTCATTTACACATTATTGACAATTGTGATGTAAGTTCTTCCATCAGGTTCCTTAGCTCCAGGCTGGTGATCGTCTTCTTCATCCGCATTGTTTACCCCTGATGTCTTTGTCAGTATATAATGAATGATGTAGGGTGGTAGATGGTGTAGCCTCATCTGTAAGTGTAGTAGGTGGAGGGGGAGGAGGTGATTTAGCTCCAGCTGCTACACCACGAAATGTTTCACCTGTATAGTAAGTACCTCCGAATCGTGGTCTGAATCTTGGTTGCATCATAACCTATTCTCTTTGGTAGCATATTTCAACCTAAAATTAATATTTGCTTGAATTTTGTAGAAATATTACAATTTCATTTCAACATATATTGAAAAGGAAATAATTGATTTGTTAAATATAATATTCAATTACAAACACAAATTAATCGCTATCATCACGTAATTATAAATCAAAATCATGTTCTTGTTCTGAAGAATTTGAATCAAACTCAGGCTCTTTTTCAGATCTCTGGCCCTACTCATCCTCTCCAGATAAAATTTTAACATATTCATTACATGGATCATTCAAAGGATCATTATCCTTATATATGAGAGACATATTTATTTCATAAGTATCTTCCTGAAATGTTTCACTTTCAATTCTCTAGTTTCCTTTTCCACGTGATTCAAAAACACCTTTAGGTTTAATTTGCAAACAACCAACTAATCTGACTTATCTTGTTGTAATTGAAAAAAGAGACATAATACGTATCGCTTGCATTGCTAACACAAAAGGTTCAAAATGTCAAAATCTTCTTCGCTTGTTGACTTCAACTAAATTGTATCAGCTATGCACTTTTGTACCAACATTTGGAGTTGGATCAAACCAGTCACACTTAAATATCACACTTTTCTTTTTTGGCAATACAGGGTACTCAATTTCAAGTATTTGAGTAATTTTTTTATAGTAATCCATCAATTCTCTCTATATGCAAACTTCACTATTTATTGATGCTATATTATGACCATGATATTTTGTATGATATTTGTATCTATTAACGAAATACATTAGATATGATTTAACAGTTTGTAAAGCTCCCTTCACAAGATCACGTATCAACTTGTTCTCTATTGGATTTTCTAAGGCCTATAAAAAAGAAAATACCATATTAAACAATATATTGTGGTTTGAACACTTAAATCTTATAATTCAATCATTTTAATATTTGTAAGCGAAAACTTATATATTGCTCGAACCATCAAGGAAAGTGTCTTCCAACTTCTTAATTTATTGATATCATCCTGTGTTTTGTTAGGCATAAGCTTGCGTAACAATTCCTTGTATAATCTAAAAACATTATTATGTATTTCAGTTATGAATAACACTAAAATTCAAAACCTAAATAATCAATTTCAAACTTACTGCACGAATGGTTGAACCTTTAGAAAGTTTAATAAAATATAACCATGGGCAGCCTCAATTTCTTCCTCTGTTAACATTCTTATCATTGAACGTCCATATGTTTATCCAGGATATGTGAAAATGGATAAGTTACCATCAACATCACTAGTTCCTCCCCCATTGTCATTACTCATAACTTTTCTTTCTCTTGTGTGAACATGTGGCTTAAAAGAATGCAAACAAAATGTACTAGCTTCCTTTACTAAATAAGCATTACATGTCGAACCTTCAAATCTAGCCTTATTTTTCACATTTTTTTCAAATGATGCAAATACCTATATGAGTGAATAGGATTATACGAATGTAGTTATTAAAACATAATATAACTTCAATTATAATCATTTTTGTTGAATTATGTACCTCTCAAATGGATACATCCAATGATATTGAACTGGCCCAGTTAGTTTAGCCTCGTGTGCTAAATGGATAGGTAGATGCTTCATACAGTCAAAAAAGCTTGGAGGAAATATCCCTTCTGACTTATATAAAATTACAGGAATTTCCCTTTTTTAGTTTTGCCATTTATGTCAACTTAATTTCAAATGATGTTAAGTTCTTGAAAAACAAACTTAATTATGTTATTACTTCCAAAACCTCATTTGGTAGCAAGTCCCGAAATGCAATAAAATTAGCCTTTGCATAAACACATGACAATCATGGCTTTTCATCTCAAATAATTTGTACTTCCTCATATCCATGCACCTTGCCAAGTGTGAAACATAACCATTGGAAAACTTTAGACTTTTCAACATTCACATAATATTTCCTTCTACTTTTTGTCCAAAATATAACATGCTTTTGAATATTTATAGGTGCAAAGATCTTTATGTAACTCATTCCTTCTATAAAAAAAGTTTCAAATCAGCTCGTGATTTTGTATTGTCTTTTGTCCTCCCTTCAATGTTTATAATGGTATCGAACAAATTGTCAAAAATAGTATTTCAATATGCATCACATCTAGATTATGACTTATCAAATTAGTTTTCCTATATAGCAAATGTAAAAAAGATGTTTCGTTTTCTCTAGCCTAAGTTTCTACTAATGCTTGTATTAATTTCATCAGCTTTAAATTTTGTAACTTTCAGTAACTCTAATTTCTCTATCTCGTGCAATATCTATTCACCAACTATGTGAGGGGGAAGAGGTGTTTTTACCATCCTATTCTTAATGGACTTTTATTTATTGTGCCTAATTGGATGATATGGAGGAAGAAATTTTCTGTGATTGTCAAACCAACATATTTTGCCTATGTTTGGAAGATAAAAAGCATCAAAATCATTGCCACAATAAAGATAAGCCAAATTTTCTGTTGTGCTCCATCCAAACAACATGGCATAAGCCTAAAAATAACTAACTGTCCACATCAAAGCTGCTCTCGACACAAAATTTTGTTTTAGAGACACATCATATATCTCAACACCATATTCCCAAAGATGTTGTAATTCAGATATCAATGGTTGTAAGAATACATCAATTTTATGCTTTGAATTTATAGGCCCTGGCACAATCACTATCAGAAACATATGTGCCTCTTTCATACACATCTATGAAGGCAAATTATAATGAGTATTTATGATTGGCCATAATGAATATTGCTGGTTAAATTGACCAAAAGGTTGAAATCCATCCATCGACAATCTCAACTTAACATTTCGACTTTCAGCTGCAAACTCATAATATATATGTCATTGAAATGTTTCCATGCCAATGCGTCTAATGGATGACTCATTATTTCATCTTCCTGTTGGTGTTCATTATGTCATCTCGTGGGAGACGCAATAACATCAGAAGCATATAGTCTTTCAAGTCTCAGAGTTAATGAGAAATAATACATCCGCTTCCAAGGTACTAACTTATGTTTCATAGAAAGCTTTCTAGGCTTAAACCTAGATTGACCACAAAATTTGCGCTCTTGTAATTCCACATCATCACCCCAATACAACATACATCCCAATTTGCAACAATAAATCTTTTCAATAGGCAAACCAAGATCCTTAATAAGTTTCTTCATATTATAAAAACTATCAACCATTGTGTGATCAGGAAGCAATGATTCATTATATCATCCAAGAATTTTATCAAAACTACGATCACAATTATGCTTTTTATACTTTATGTTCAACATACAAGCAATTGAAGACAATTGAATCATTGTCTCACAATTTGGCCATAGTTCTTGGCCAGCTAAGTGTAGTAAGTCAAAAAACTGTTTGGATTGTAGGTTAGGTTCTTCTTTAAGATTTTCTATATTTTCCTGAAAGGTATAACTGGCTGCATCATAGACTATTTGCATATAAGGATTTTCATTTATATCCACATTATTTGTTCTAAATCCAATCCTCCCTTCAAACTCATTTAAGCTCACTGACGATTGTGCTTCATTACCCCTTGAGGTGCTACAAATCAACGGTTACTCATGTCGTGTCCACTCAAAATAATTTGGCACAAGCCCTCTTCTCAACAAATTCCCATTCACTTCATCAATATAAAGGAAATAAATGTGTTTGCACTTTTTACATGGACATCTGATCTTTGACCCATCCATATATGTAGGTTGAGAATATGTATAATGAATAAAAGCCTCAACTCCCTCAACAAATTTAGGATTAATGAAATCATCACGTGATATCGTCTATAGATCCAAGATCTATCAACATTACTCATTTCCATAAAACTGTTAATTTAAAACAGTGATTCCATAGTTATTATGCTTCATGGCACCCTAAAATTTACATAACATCTAAACTTTACACATTGCCTAAGTATTAACCAATTGAATTAATTACCTAGAATTGATTTCAAAACTATGGTACGTGGAAACAAGTTCTCACTGTGACTCCTAAGCTCGTTGAATTTTTCACCGATAAGCTTCACGGGAGTTGCATCACGAGTTTCCAGCATATATAGTCTCCTAGGGGTTTATTATGGAACGAATTGTCTTGTCTATGAAACGTATTAATTCCTTGTGTTAATACTATGTTTACATTAATCACATCGAAGTTAAAGTATTAATCGAACGAATTAATCACTTACAATTGATTTCAAAACTATGGTACATGACATTGTTTACATCTATAAATCAAGAAAATAAGTTCTTGTTGTAACTCCTAGGCTTGTGGAATTTTTCACTGACAAAGCCTCATAGTAGTTGCATAACAAATTTCCAACCTATATATCGTTTTAGGGGTTTATTATGGAATGAATTGTCTTGTCTATGAAACGTATTAATTCCTTGTGTTTATATTATGTTTGCAAGATCACATATTGAAGTTGAAGTATTAATCGATTGCATTAATCACCTACAATTAATCGAACGAATTAATCACCTACAATTGATTTCAAACTCATTCCACATATAATAAATACTTAGACTATTAAAAAAGAACATAAAACTCATCAATGATTATAAGAATATTCTAAACAACAACACAAATTCAAGACCCCCTTTGTATTCACACAAAATCCAAAGGTATCATAATCGTATTATTAGAGCAATATGTATGGTAAATATTAGTTGGACGACTAACCTGAATGGATGGAAAACTTCAAACTACAATGAAGAAAGACGAGCGACGCTCTTCAATACAATATAGAGCCTGCGAAAAAGAATATGAAATATTTAATATAATACACTTGTGCTAATACAACATCATAAACTAATGTGGTCCATCATGCGATAGGAGTTAGATCATTAACAAACTTTCATCGGTCTATTTAATCCTTTTACTAGAGTAATATTGAAGGAGACATTTGCAAAAACACATTTAAATTACTAGTGTTGGAGGCTTATAGTTTGATGAAAATTTTAAATAACTATACATGAAATTAAATGATGCCTTCTAGTTTACTTTAACATGCATATCAAAAGACATGTATTATTATTTCCATGCTGTGCTGCATAAGCTAACAATAACATGTAAACATTAGGAGCTTTCAATTCGATACCAACTGGGACAGCTTAACTTTTCGAAATAAAAGTACAAATGTATGTATTCTACTCAAAATTGTGAGCTTTCCTTTCCTAATCACTATTTTCAAGAATTTTTCATCAAAATTGTTGACAACTCAAATTTTATATTTCGTGTTTATCAACACAAAAAGTCTCTCCACAGGATTTCTTTAGTCAGTTTTAAGCTTTTGCTAATGATATGAGTTGAATAAGAAACACACAACAAGAAAAAACAAAGAATTACCAAGGCAAATCAAGTATTTCTAATATTATTTACAATCCTTTGTATTTACACATAACTTGGTATATTATTCTCTTTCCCACATAAATCAAGTATTTCCCTCTCATCACCTTTACACCATCATCTTGAATTGAATGAAAAAAACAAAAAGAAACGGAGAAGGAGAAACTCTACTTTTTAAGAAACGGCAAAAGGATCTGCTTAGCTTCCCCACTTAGCTACTGTTCTTCCACTTTCTAGGCAGTAGAGTAGACCATTAAATTGACATCCTTTCCCTCATGAAACCACATGGGAAAAATATGAACATTTTCTTCATTTCACTCATTTATGTACACAAGTACACACATCCAAAAAGATAACACCACCCTGGTCCCCATTAAACAGTTATTCTTCAAATGCAACTATACACTAATCATTTGATTGAAAATTTAGCAATTGTTTCACCAATATTGTTAAGAGATTACTTGCTCCGTAAGAGGTATGAAGATTCTTCTGGATTTAATAAATCCACGAAAATAGATCCCTCTTTAAAAAAAAATCCTTGCATTTAATCAAAACCTAGATCATCTCACTTTATTGCTTACAAAAACACAAACAAAGAGGCTCAAATTGTTAGAGAGACCAAGAGAGTCATTTGGTAAGAGGGAAGCAACAAAGTTGTATTGCAGAACTAGAATTTTATAATAAAGAAGGATAAAGAAAAATTATCACTAGTTGTAAAGGACAGTTATCTACACATTTAAGATAGCAATACTAGAACCAAATTTGCTTGTTATACATTCCCTACAAACTAATATTGTTCATTCCTTATAACAAAATTAATAGCTAAAATAATTAACGTTGAATGTTGTAGAATTATTGCCACAATAAGGTGAGATTCATTGAATGTGAAAAATGTGAGGTACGTGAACTTATGCACCTGTTGACTTTACTAAGGTATGATAGAGAATCTAAGGATGTAATTTACATTATAAGGATGAAGGACATAGCCAGCAACCTAAGGGGGCTACAAATAATGATATGAGATTCTTTCTTAATTTGTTACTTACATGAATAAGATTTTGTATATCCATATATGACACATATTTTAATTTTAATTTTCAAACTTAATGATGATGGATATTCAATAACTTTTTGTAATTAAAAAGGTTTCATTGTCCATTTATTCTGTTGTAATTAGTGAATGTTTATTGGATGTAAAATCATTAGTTGTAAAGTTTCTAAAGGAAGATATAAAAGATAAATTATTAAGAGCTGGAGCAATTAAGAAGCCTAAGCTTGACCAATGACAATATACATTTATATATAATTCATAAGAGATTGAGGTACTTCCATAGGTAAATAAGGATGTCTTAGATTCAACTTTAGTTCCTGCTGTTGGAGGTGGCACAAATGCTATTGACTAGATTATGGTGGATGCTAAATGTGATCATATAACACTAATAAGATGCTAATAAAGAGATAAGAAGCCTATACCTTTTGAAAATTTTATTATTTATATGTGAGTTTGACTATATTTCAAAAGAAATTACAAATCACCTTAACTTTGTTAAAGCATTAAGGAGTAATCATTTTGATAAATGGATGGTGACTATAGAGGAAAACATGTAGTTTATATAACAAAAAAAAGATGTTTGGAATTATTCTAGAGTCCGAATAGATGTAAACCCATTAGTAATAAGTGGATGTTTAAGATCAAGATAAATATTGAAGATACAATTGAGATGTTCAAATTAAGGTTTATAGTTAAAGCATACACTTAGAAAAAATAGTTAGCTACAATGAAACTTTCTCATTAGTCTCAAAAAATGAATCGTTCTGTATTATTATGAATTTAACAATTCATCTTGATTTTAAGCTTTATGATATAAATTGCATGACATCCAAAATGGTGATCTAATGGATGACTATATACAACGAAGGATAAAGCACCAAGTTTGTAAACTAAGGAATTCAATTTATAAATTAAAGTAGGCATTACAAATTGGGTACTTCAAATTCCATAAGGTTTGGATTTTAAGGAGCATACACTTGACTCTTTTATATATTTCAAATTTAATAGAATCAAGTTTGTGTTTATATCCTTATATGTAGAGTGATTTAAAGAAGAAAACTTTCAATCCATCTGACCTTAGGGATTTGTAAGGTTTTAATCATATTATATGCATGAAATTCATTGGCTTAGATAAAAATTCCTTTTGGATATGAGAAAGGACTCTATTATTAATTTTTGGATTAGCATAAATAAGGTAATCATTGAAATAGTTGAATATAACTTCCTTAAGCCTAGTTTGCTTCGATATAGTGCTCCCATCATACCCTAATCAATTCAACAAATACCCTAATCAATTTAGAAATTCATACCCTAATTATTGCAAATCAAAATCTAGTAACAAAAGAACCCTAAAGTCATTATCATTAGGATGGATAATGATCAAAAGTGAATCAAATGCTAACAAAATAGAAATTGAACCAAATTTTAACAACACAAATCCCTTCTTTTCAATCTCAATAACACACTTCAATCTCAAATCCCTTCTCCTCAAAATAACAACATTTACGGCAAGTCATGCAAAACTCAACAATGAGAAACAAAATCATTATATTACAGAATGGAGAAGTATAACCATACACTAACGACAGACAGCGACAGCGAGGTGAGGGCCAGCTACAGACCTGTGACATATGGCGACAGCGGGAAGAGGAGAAACTGTAGACAGCGATGGTGAGGAAGAAGGACGATGATGACGAGGAGGGAGAACGACAACGACCTTAGGAGAGGAGAATAAACGCGAGCAGAGGAGAAGAACAGCGGAGAAGAATGCGAGGAAGGTTCGGGGTGCGTTAAACGACATTGTTTGTTATTAAATGAAAATGATGTCATTTGGTTTAAGACGTTGTTTGGTATTAAACCAAATGACGTCATTTAGGTTTTTTTAAAAGACTTCTCTTAATTTAATGACAGAGAGGGAAGACCGTTGAAAAATCACCAACAAAATACAATACCGTCGGTAAAAAACCAACGTTGATACCAAACGATGTTGTTTCGATTTTTTAAACAACTACTCTTAATTTAACGACAAGAAGGGGCGACCATCGAAAAATATCGACGGAATACAATACCATTGATTAAAAACTGACGCTGACTATTAAACAAAGCATATTTCACTGACGAAACTATATTTATTGGTACAATTCTGATGTTGTTAATTGCAGGAAGCGCTCCCGTAATTTTTACCAATCGTCGAAAAATTTGCCCGTATGTTTTCCCTTCACCTTTACCGACAACAATTTCGTCCATCGTGAAATAAAATTTTTCACGACAGTTTTACCGACAGGTATTTTTTTCATCAGTAATTAGCTACAAAATTATGTCCGTCGGTAAATTTCCATCGCTAATGTATCGTTTTCTTGCAATGATGTAGTCTCATGTTACCACCCATTGACATAATTATAAAATACAGCAAGCAAAGAAAGATGCAACACGCTCAACAATTTTGAAGGGTCAATAATTCTATGCTCCCAACATTTTAACGTAAATGAAAATTACAAAGATGCTGAGACTTAGTTATTGGGGTGAAGTAACTTCCCACGAGGAAGTAGTTAGGTTTGTAACTTGTGTTTGAAACAATTTGGGATATAAGTTAGGTGAACCCTAGCAAATGCAATAGATTGTAAAGAAAAATAACGGCAAAAAGATAGGTTAAGATACATAAAAACAAAGTATCGCAACAACCACCTATAAAAGATGTAAATCACACTTAAGTATGGCAAAGGTCCGAGGCCTGAGGCCCTAAGCTGGTCCAAATTCTTCAATTTTTAAAAATCTATAATTGAAAATAAATTTATAAGCAATAAAAACAGGATTAAAATTCAAGTTATCAATTTAAGTTAAAAGTACTTAATTTGAATTAATTAATTTGAATTTAACAATAACCTTCCATTGATATTATACCTTTCTCTTTTATTAAAAAATAAATGTGACAAGACCTTTAAACATCTTTAGTTAGAAAATAAAATAATTAGAATCTGGTAGAAGAATATATATTATATTATATACATGCAAAAATTTGTCAAAATTTTAAAACATTTTTGTGGAAAAAATTTTCATTCGATCAAAACTTCCTCGGATATATGTGATAATGTAAATAGATTCTTTTTCTTCTTTGAATGATCAACTAAATTGTCAATTTTTAAATAATATAATAGTAATCATCATAACTAATTATAATTATTTAAAGAGAAACTTATAAAGTAACAATAAGTAATTATAATAAGAAATTTTAGTATTCATATTTAATTTATATTTTACATTATCTTTAATATAATATTTGTGGAAAAGAATTCTATAATTTTTTCTCATCTATTGAATGGACAATATACAGTATTATATTAGATTACAAGAGAAAAAATAGGAAACTAAATTTGGAAACCTATTTAACCAAATCCCTCAATTTAAGGGATTTCAAATTGATTCTTATAATCTATTTACAACTAATTTATATCTCAACTCTCCTCCTCAAGCTGAAGAATAAATGTCTTCCATTCCCAACTTGAATACAAGATCATCGAAACTCAAATTGTTCAGTCCCTTTGTAAAACATCAACTACTTAATGTTCTGATGGAACATAAGACACAAAGAAACCCTCCTTCTAATTTTCTTTAATGAAATGTCTATCAATTTCAATATGCTTTTGTCATATCATATTGTATAGAATTATGAGCAATATTGATGCTGACTTCTTGTCACAATAAAGCTTCATAGGATTATCCCATTGACTCTCAAATCATCTAGAATACTCTTAAGCCAAAGTAGTTCACACAATCCACAAGCAGTGGCCTTAAATTCTAGTTCTGCAGATGACCTTGCCTCCACATTCTACTTCTTGCTCCTCCATGTTTCCAAATTAGCTCCAAAAAAGGTATAATACCTTATAGTTGATCTTTTAATCATTAGGGAACTTGAATAGTCAACACTCGTGTAAGCTTTTAGAGCAGCTTTTAGAGCAAGAATATTGTTTTTCTTGAAAAAAATTCCTTTCCCCGGATTGCCTTTCAAGTAATGTAGCACCTTGTAAGGAGCTTAAAGAATCACGCTTACCGAGCACGCTATGTCTGGCAGAGTGCAAGCAAGGTATATGAGTCTACTAACCAGTCTCTGGTACATTCTTTTATCAACAACTGGTTCTTCTTTAGCTTCTCCCAACTTATGGCTTAGATCCATTGGGGTAGAGATTGACTTACACCCAATCTTCCATGTTTCTGCCAGTAAATCTATTACATACTTCTGTTGAGATATGAAAATCTCTTGTGTTGAATATGCTACCTTAATACCGAGGAAGTACTTCAATTTCCCCAGTTCCTTTATCTCAAACTCTTTTACTAGTCTCTATTTCAATTCATGTTTTTCTCTTTCATCATTTCCAGTCACTATGATGTCATCCATATAGACTAGAAGAGCAGTAACTCCCCTTACAGTCAAATGTTTAATAAAAAGAGTGTGGTCATCTTGGCTTTGTTTATACCCAAACTCCTTCATGGCTTTTGTAAATCTTCCAAACCATACTTAAGGAGATTATTTTAACCCATAAAGAGCCTTTTTCAACTTGCACACTTTATTACCTATGTCCCCTTAAATCCTGGTGAAATGTTCGTGTAGATTTCTTCATCTAAGTCACCATGGAGAAATGCATTCTTAACATTATATTGTAAGAGTTGCCAATTAAAATTGGTAGCCAATGGTAATATAATTCTCATAGTGTTCATCTTTGCAACTTGAGCAAAAGTGTTGGACCCCGATTTTTAAGTGGGATTTAGAAATATTAAATGAACTTGAATGAGTGTTATTGTGTATATGTTTAGGTATAAATGTATTTATACTTAAAAGA
>JAOSBN010000007.1:29513400-29526304 GCA_027563595.1 Erythroxylum suave
TAAAATATTTTATTTTATACTATATTTTATTTATTTTGTAATTTTTTTATTTATTATATTCCGGTTTTATAGCGGTTTACTACCGGTTGAACCTCTAAACCTTAAACCTTTCCTTCGACCAGTTCGATGTCCAGTCCAGTTTTTAAAACATTGGTTTTGACAGATAATTAACCATTCTTGGTTGTTTTAATGTCTACAGCAGATCAAAAGAGGGATGCAGAATACTAAGAAGTGAGTGATAAAAACTACTTACCTGCCAGCCTTCCCTAGCTTGTAAAGCCCAGTTCCACGAATTACAAGAGTAGGATACATGTTTAGTCCATCTACTCCAAATTGGCTCTCAAAGAACTCTTTGAAACTTTTCCAGGTCCCTCTCAACCCAACATTGGGAAGATCGAGCATCATATGAGCAACAACCTACAGCAAAATATTTACAACGGATTTAACAGAACAAGAAAATGGATGAAGAAGCAGAACACTATACTATTGGTAAAAGGCATGAGATGCCTGAACTACTTATTGTAAAGCTATAACTTTTCAGGGGAAGGCTGATGAGAATCAAATATTATAGATTTTTAAATGAGAACAAGAAGCACACAAAGAATAACTATTGCCAATTTCCTGCTCACCAACTTCAGCGGATTCACAGTTGTCCAAAAGGCTGGAATCGTTATGCACTTGAAAAGTCTTAAACACAAGTATGTAGCTCCATTTCAGATACACGTATACTTGATCCTCCCACCCCTGCTCGAAATCAAACCACAAAGGAACACAAACTTCTTCCATCATTAGTTGTTCGCATAATTAGCAACCTTGAAACCAGCATCTCTTGCCAAGCAAAAACAATCAGCAAAAGCAACAGCAGCTACCATATTCCCTCTATTAGTGTAACAAGCAATGTCCTCATAAATGCTTTGAAATTCGATCTCCAATCATGTACAATCATAAGAAAACATTTGACACAAATGAGGTCCTAGATAATAATCCGAACTCCTGATAAATCATGAAACGTAGACATCAGTTGTCAGACCTAAGGCAAGCTCACATTTCAAAAGCAAAGAATTTGCACATACAAACCATAAGCACAAGTTCCTCACTAGAGAAAAGCAATTTACGAACTTCCGAATGAAGCATTGCATTTCTATACAAATAAAGTTACAAAATCACTTATCCCAAATCAGAAATTTATGATTTCCCTTTCCATGCAAGTCATACAAATACTCACGTTTCAACAGTCATTCCAATGCACTTCACTGTATTGTGCTCAGAGCAGGCAACTGCCTCTTCAACATTAGCAGAAGCGTGGCCTAATCTGTGACAACGACATGAAAGTACCGCCCATAAATATGAACTCAACCTGAAACCACACAGCCACGCAATGGGATTGTTTCAAGATGTTTCACAAATCCTTTTACTTCAAGTAAACGACGTCGTTAGGAATAATGATCGAAACGACGCCATTTGATTTCCTATACAAATGGAAACGTTGTCGTATTCGATGCAAAGGTATCCATTTAACTGATTCCTTCGTTCTTTCTTTCTCAAGCGTTAACAATGGAGAGCGATGTGAAGAGAAGGAGAGAGCTAGAGACCAGAGTCCCTGAGAAGGTTGGAGAGGTGATCTCAATTATTAAAACCGCCAAGCACGTAGACCAAGTCATTTGCGCACTTCACTCTCTGGCGATCCTTCTTTTTCCTCTGGATTCTTTGCTTGTTTCAGGTCTCTCTCAGTTCTCAAGCAATCATTCAAAGTTTCGAGAGTTCTTTGTTTGTGAACTTATCTTGTATCGATTTTATGGACTTGTAGGTAGTCTGGATGAGCGCCACAGAGATCAGGTCCAACTTAAAATGGCAAAAGTTTTCAAATTTTTAGTTCTTTTTTTTTGTTTTTCCTTTTTTAGTTATTTCAATCAATCTGCAAGCGAATTAGTATTCTGGGTTGTGTAGGTCCTTGGTGCTAAGGTCCCTTCAGAAGACGAGAGGGAAAATTGGTGTTTAGCATTCTATCAAGGAGCTGCCTTTCCCACTTTAGCTCGGGTTTTGTTACTTGGTAAACAAATTGATTTTGGTTATCTTATTGTTGAGCTCTGAATATATTACATGCTTTGTTATTGTTCCGGTGCAATTGAACTGGGACAGGAATGAATTGGAGTGCCAAATGGAATATAGGTGTGGAAGATTGTGTGGTCTAAAACGGCCAAGAAGCGACGATAGTGAGTTTCTTCATTCATGAATGAGAGTGAATGAACCTATACGATCTTTTTTAAGTACTTTAGGTCATAAAGATATCTTAAAGCTTGCTCCAGATTTGTTCTTCTGCTGCTTTAATAGAAGTGTGGCATATTTCATATGCTTTTAGGTGCATTATTATATTCAACTCCATCTTGGCCCCTAATGCAATGGTGATATGCTTGTTGTATGGTCATAAATATTTATCATATGTATCTCTTCTGCTTGCAGATGTTGCTTCCAATTGGTTGTCCTGTTTCCCAATTTCAGCAAAAAAACATATATATGATGCATTCTTTATTAACGGTCCTGCCACAGAGGTTGCTCAGGCTTTAGTTCCATGCCTACAACACAATCAAAGTGATGCTTTTGATGTTAATGCTATCTCTGCAAATACTGAAAGGTATTTGAAGAAGTTTTAGAATTGTAGCTTCTTTGTCCATATCCTAAGAGTAGACCTAAAGAATGTATTCGTTTGTTTTAGTTCCATTTGAGCATGTTTCTGATCATTTAACCTATTACATTGCGATTTTTAGTTGCAAGCAGAAAATTAACATGCAACTTTCTATTTTCTTTTGACTTTTAGTGCTTGGTGATCATGGTGCACCGGTGAAAGTTGTTAGCATAGAGATATTTACTTCATGATAGTTTCTGTGTAGCAAACATATTGATATTGACAAAGTTCGAGTCGGTAAATGATGGAGACTTAAATGTAATGCTAGTAAGAGGACTTACTGAACTCATTAGCTCAAACTAACATTTAGAAAATCTCGTCTCCAGCCTTGTATACTTAGGATAACAGTTTGAATTTTGCTGGCTTGTAAAACCCTGATCCTGAAGAATTATATTTAGTAGCCCCATAAAAAATTCTACTGGTTTAGAGAGGCAGACAGCATGTAAAAAACTTCCTGTCTAGTTATTAACATCCTTTGCATTTATGACAGATTACTTATAGTTTGCTTGCTTGACAATGAGGGGGTGCATCAAATGGCAAGATATTTTGGCAACTCTCAAAAGTCTGAAGAGCGTATAACTGCACCGCTTTCACTTATATCTAGGGTGGCACAAATTGTCACATCAATTCCTGATAAAGCACGGCCAAAAGGCCCTTCTTCTCTTTCAGCTCAGTATCCTTATTTTCATTCACTATTTTTCCATTGTTTATGCTTTTCTTTCTGCAATCCTGACATTGTTTTTGTGGTTATTGTCCATTTGAGTAAACAAGTTGTTCTATGGATCTGCATAAAAGTTGTAATGTTTCCTTAATGGAGACATAGTTTGTTCTTCAAGCAGATATCAGGTCAACTTCTCCGTGGAGCAAAAGAAACAGATAACAATATTTTAAATAAAGAAGCAATGTACAATAAGAATGGCATGGACGGAAGATTTTTATTTATAGGAGAAGTATTTGCACGCATTTGTCGGCGTGGGTCTTCAGGTAATTGAAATGTTTGATCGGTAACTATCTCTTACAAATCTTGTTTCCATTGGGTACCCATTGACTTAAGCTGTAAATTAATAATTTTGAATATTGATTCTGGTATATTAAATTAGTTCAGAGTAACCCAAAAAAAAAAATTTACTGCATCATATTGATTATTTAAACAAAATCTGTCAACAATACTGATGAACATTACCTGATTATCAGAACCAAATCTTAGTTATCTATTCTCAATAAAAAAAATCATTTTGATGTCCATGAACTTAATCTTATATATTTGTATGTGGTCGGAAATCTACTCGTGATGAAGCAACTCTGTAGCTTGGTCTTTAACTGATATTAATCTTGTTTACAGATGTGCTGCTATGTGAAATGATCCCTCAGGTTCTCTTACATGTGCAAAGCTTCATCTCTTCAAGTTCTGATTCAGATATTGTAGACAAATATAAGTCAAACTCTGAATACCAGTTTTGGTCAAAGATAATGCAAGCAATTAAAGACTCCCATGCAATTGAAAGAGTGTCTGAACAGCTTTTACATTATTTGGCACATGAAAATGTACCTGATGTTGAAGCATACTGGACCCTTTGGATATTATTTAATCGGATTATTAAAGTTCAGCCATCAGTGAGGTCAGTGGACACCATACATTCAACCTAATGCAAAAATGATAGTTTACTGACAGGGCTTTAAACTTTATGTTCGTGTGAGCAGGATTGTCATGGATGAAATTGTCAACTTTTATGTTTTTAATATTGTGTTTCCAAGTTTTTCTCAAAAAAAATTTGTGCTCCCAAGTTCATCCTGGTTTAGCTTATTCCTTGTGATTCTTAGAGTCATTTGGCATTAGAATTATGACCTATATTATGCTTTTTGATCTCTTCATGTACTAATTTTTCAATTGTATTTTAGGATGCTTATTATTTCTTCTTGCACTATTGACACCCCTAACACCAGACACCCATTTGTTTATTGCAGGTCTTTGTTTGTTGACAAATTTTTACTCTGGAAGGTATTTCCTATTTGCTGCCTCCGATGGATCATTCAATTTTCTGTTCTTGAATGTCCACCTGTTGACAACTCACTCACTAAAGGTCGTGAAATCCATCATCTCTCACACACAGTGCAGCATCTTGTCACTGTGTGGTCTAAAAAGGAATTTGTGCAATCAACACCATTGGAGCAGCAAACTTGTATCCTTTCTCACTATTTTATTTCCTTATATGGTAGGTAACTAACAATGTAATAGAGATTGTGAAAGGTCTGAAGACTCTTCATGTTGCATTAAGGGAAAAACTATGTCTGTGACATGACATTCTGCTTTTTCTTTTTTCCCCTAACAATATGTGGAATGATTTGAAGTTTGCTTTTATATTATGTTTAAGTGATAGGAAGAAATGAGACTAGGTTTAGAGGATTCTAAGACAGTATTGTTGAAAGTTGAAGATAATTTTTATTACATACTATTGTGTACATAGGAACAAGGGTTTATATACAAAATTCCTAGGATTATTTAGGAAGTAATTTAGCTATCAACTCTTTGAAATCTCTCAATTATAGGCGAGATTATAGGTGTAATTATAACAATATCAATGCTAATAATCTCTGTTCAACAAGTATAGAAATGGTAGCCTATCTATGAAGACTTCCATTCTTTCAAAACTTTCCTCCTTTCCCCTTTTGCTCCCTCCATATGGGACTGGTCTCTTAATAGAAGTTACTTCATTCAATCCGGTTGTCTCTTAATCTGAAATACAGATGTTACTGCTGCCATTGGTCTTTGCATGGAAAAGATGTCTAAAGAGGAATTAGATGCATCCAAGGATGTGATGCACTCGATTCTTCAAGGAGTTAGCTGTATATTCTTTTTACTTTGCTCTGCAAGATATTTCTGTATGATTGGGTTTTGTACTTTTCTTATAACTAGTCTTTATTGCTGACAGCTAGGCTGGAGAGTCCTACTCATGTAGTACGGAAAATGGCTAGCAACATTGCTTTGGTGTTCTCTAAAGTCATTGACCCCAGCAATCCTCTCTACCTTGATGATAGTGGTGCCGGAGAGACCATTGACTGGGAATTGGGATTGATTAAACCTCCCAAGGGAACTCTCTCTTTTGCTACCTCTAATAATAGTGAGACTAAAAAAGTGACAAATTCTGAGCCTGAAAGCAACCTGAGCTGCATAATCAATGACAGGATGTGCGAAAATACAAAGGTTCAAAGCAAGCGATCATCTGAATTTAAGTTGGTTGATCCAGATGAGATTATCGATCCCGCTACACTGAATTATGAATCAATATCTGATAGTGATGAGGATGATGATGTGAGTCAGACTTCTGAGTCCTCCAGTGATTCATCTCTACAGCCATATGACTTGAGAGATGATGATACCGATCTCAAAAAGAATATTACACAGTTGGTTGATGTAGTTAAGGCCCTAAGAAAATCTGATGATGCAGATGGGGTAAGGCAATTCATTTTATCTGTCAATTATAGCAGTTACTCCAACTGCAAAATTAACTTTTCATGCAAGTTTTCAGATTTGATCAGATTTGGATATTATTATACTCGATCTATATTCTATGACTTGAGAAAAATTGAAGGGAGCTCATAAAAGGGCAGCTAGAATTTCTTCCTCTATTTCTATTTGTCACAGAGTGCTCCATGTTTGATTAAAAAAACATCAAGATTTTTTCTTCCAAGGATATTATTAGTTTCTTGAAATTGGCAACAGAAAATTCTCTTAACTAATTTGTTATCCATGACATTTTTTGCAGGTAGAGAGGGCACTTGATGTTGTCGAAAAGCTTGTGCGAGCAGCACCTGATGAACTCACACACATAGCAGCTGACCTTACTAGAATTCTAGTACAAGTTCGATGTTCTGATGTGACAGTAGAAGGTGAAGAAGAATCAGCTGAAGAAAAAAGGCAACAAGCTCTGATAGCATTACTTGTCACTTGTCCTTTCAAATCAGTTGATACTCTTAACAAAATGTTATATTCACCAAATGTAGACATCAGCCAATGTATAATGATCCTAGATGTAATGACTGAAGCAGCTCAGGAGCTTGCTGAGGCTAGGGCTATGAAACCTAGACATCAATCAAGAGCCTTCATATCAACTATATCAGAGACTCAACCCTGGTTCTTGCCTAGTAACCCTGGACCTCCTGGTACTAGTCCCTGGAAAGAAGTCTCTGAAATGGGGACTTTGCTCAAATATTCTAACCGTTATGAGAGAGAACTTCCACCAAAATCCGGTCAGATAAAAACAGGGAAGACACGGCGATGGAGCCTCAGATCAAGTGCTCTAGAAAATCAATTTGATTGGTCCCACAACAAGTTTCCTGTTTACGCGGCAGCGTTTATGCTTCCTGCCATGGAGGGTTTTGATAAGAAAAGGCATGGTGTTGACTTGCTTGATAGGGATTTTATTGTCCTGGGGAAACTCATCTATATGCTTGGGGTTTGTATTAAATGTACTTCTATGCATCCTGAGGCGTCTGCATTGGCTCCTTTTCTTCTTGATATGCTAAGATCCAGGTATATTTGACAACAATTTGCCACAATTCTTCTTGTAGCGCAAACCCAAATGATATGTTGAGGTGGTGCAACATCCTGATCAGGATATGTGGAATGCTTATTGGTTATTAGTTTTACCCAACCAGAGGCCATGGTTTACCTTTGCCTTTCTTTCGTGTGGTTGCTTGGTTTTTGAGAAAAAAGATCAGCTGTATAACATAGCAGTGGTGAATTTTTGCAGGGAGATATGCCATCACAAGGAAGCATATGTTAGAAGAGCCGTCCTTTTTGCAGCGTCATGTGTAATGATATCTCTTCATCCGTCTTTTGTTGCTTCAGCCGTGGCAGAAGGAAACCTTGAAGTTTCCAAAGGACTTGAATGGATTCGCACATGGGCACTTGATATAGCTGAGTCAGATGTAGACAGAGAGTGCTACACTGTAAGTGATAAAGTCATACTTCCATCATTTATCTTTAGCAACGTAGTACTTTCACATTGTTTTAGTACTTTTATGAGTACTTACGGATTGCTATATATCAAAATGTCGACCTTGGCTAAGATGGAAATTTAAACATCAAGACACAGTAGAACATCTTTTTTATTTCTTCGAATTTTCTGAAAGTAACGTTTTCGTCTGTCAGATGGCTTTAACATGTCTCCAACTTCATGCCGAGATGGCCTTACAAGCTTCCAGAGCACTAGAGTCTGCAAAAACTGCATTCAAGTCCAAGAGTGTTGATCTTCTTCCTTCTGATCTCATAAGGGGAACAATTAAAATTCCAAATTCAAGTGCTAAATACTAAATTATTCTCGTGTTATGTATTCATTTCTGTTTTGTACAGCTTCCAGGAAAGTCAGTATAGGTCCCATCTTGAAATAGCCAATACAATTGCGATTAGGGGGGATAATGAAGTCTATTGATATCTGGCTCAGTCCAAAAGTTATTCTTAGCTTCGAGCATGAGTCAAAACTCAATAGAACCTGAACTAAAGGCTTTGTTTGGTAATTAGCTAATTGCATTTAGCTAATAGCTGATTATATTAGTTTATTTGACCAGCAGAATGCATTAGTTGTTTGTTAGAGATGTTTGGTAAAATTAGTTGTTCAGTGTTAATTGTTTATATGTAAAATGACTTATGAGGACATGACTTTAAAAAAATTATAAGGACATAAATATTATATATTTTAGCATTTGAAATTAAGGAAGACGATTCCTTTACCTACATATCACTCTTAAATACATTTACTTGCAACTTCAACCTATTTAAAATATTAGAAAAATAAATCTAGAACTCTTACGTACTTCTTATTCTCATTGCCATATAAAAATTATGAGGTTAAAAGAAATACACGAGGATAATGTGGTACATAAGCATCTAATTACCAATAATAAGAAAAGCATGAATACAAAGGGATATATGCATCAAGACGACATGCTAGGCTTTTTAATAGCAAATCTATTGCCACCAATGCATCTTGCAAAATAGCTATGGGTTGGTGGCGGTGGAACAGATGAGAAGAATTCCAGATTCTAGTTGAGTGACTTTGAATAGCTTTCCAATGTAGCAATTATCTCATCAAAATGAGGTCGTTTTTGGGGATTTCTTGACCAACATTTCTTTATGAGATTACTAAATGCCTTAGGGGCATGTATGGGGTAATGGAGGCCTAGCAATCTGCACAATAAAATTTTGCAATGTATTGGATAAAGCAAAGTCATCAATTCAATGCAACAAATCAATTCAGTGTGTAAAGGAGAATGTCATTGTTGCTCTTAAGCAACTATCACAGTTTCTGTAGCATCAAAGACTAGAAAACAGGTCACATTATATTGTGAACTTTATATATAATATGGTTCTTCAAAAGCATATAATCACTCACAGAGCAAAAAAGATCTTTTCAATCATTGCTAAGCATCTAGTTAATGTTATCTTTCAAGTTCTTCTGCCAACAAATGCGTGATGAATATCAGCTCTGATGTGCAGTGTGCAAAGTAGACTGATTTACTGGTAGCTCTCTCATTGGTTAAGGCAGCTACCATTCTTGTAAGAGTGTGACTGGGAATTAGAAAATGATAATCTATTCAAGAAAACATATTATTCCAAATCTTATATCACAACAAGTACTTCCTTTCATGTAGAGAAGATTGCAATTAGAGCAAAAATCAAGAATATAGGATACAACAAAGAAGAGACTTTTGATCAATAAACGCAGAAACATGTTGATAGGAAGTCGAACAAGAATCAACTAGAATTCCTAAGGTTGCCCAGGGGAAATATATGTGCCACTTTATTTCAAATTCTAAGGTTATACCATCAGCAATAAAAGGTATAAATAAACTAAACAATTCAATATGAAGCTAAACTTTAGTGTAGAAGACACAGATCTCACCAGTTCCAATCGCATACATATTCTTCAAGCCACCCATAATTTTGAGTAACAAGATCACCATTATCCCACACTATAAAGTGAGGTTGCCTCAAAAACGCTGCCAATGATTTTCTCCATTTTTCTGCTCCACATATTCGAGCATTAGCATATTCTTTATTATAAACCTTCGTTGTGATGTTAGGTCCTCCAAGATAGAGGATGTTCTTCGTTGGAATTCCAGCTAAACAACATGATTTACTGCTCCAACATTCTCAACCATCTTCTCCTCGCAGTTACACGACACCCTGTTTGCAAAAAAAAAAAAAAAAAAATTGTGCAGTATCAATGCCAAAACAAGTACCCTTTTGTTTTATTTTCTAAATCAGCAATTTAGAGCCAAATTCTAAGTGCCCAAAACAACTCAGAATCAAACTCAGAACAAGTATATGCACAATCAGTATACAACTTTTTTCCAAGACAATACAAGAAAGTTATATAGGTGAATTTGTTACCAACTTCAAACCCTCTTAACCAAGCATTGACCCAAGAGACTAAAAGTGGGGTTACACGCCTCATATGTTATTCCATTGCTCATTTATCAAGCGAGCAATAACCCAGATAAGTAACAAGTTAGGCTTTCGATTTCTATCCCTTGAGAGAAGCTGTAAAATAAGAAAAGGGAAATAAAGGAGCCAAGAGATAGTGATCTGTAAAAACGACGATGGTGAAAGAGCAAATATGAAGGGCACAATCGACATAAAAGGTTAAAAAATTGCCAACTGATTGGAAACGCTGCTTTGAAGTAGTTGATAAAAAATCAACTGATAGGATTGAACCAGTCAACCCAATCAACTATTTGCTAAACAAATTTAATAACTTATTCATATAGTCAATCGATTGAAATAGATCAACTAGCTAAAAAAAACTAATCAGCTCTTCACCAGATCGGATAAAATCTTGTTGACATTCGAGCTTGGTAAGTCCAATTTCAGCTCGGCCTTGCCCAAACTTCAATGATTCATTTTGTAATGGAAATTTTGTTGCTGTTAGTATTCGAAAAATTCTCAGATGAACGGTCAGGCTCAAACTATTACAAGAATCTACGGGAAGAAAGTGCCACGTGGGTCAATACCTGGGTAATGACGTGGCACTTCCTGTGTGGGACCAATCTGTAGAAAGAAAGGAGCTAGAGTAGGGAGTGACAGTATTCAGTGCGACTCATGGCCCTTCACGCCCTCTCCAATTTCTTCTCTTCCTCCCTGTGCATCTCGCCGCCGCAACCGCCTCTCACTCATCTCTCCTTCCGGCCTCATAACCTTGAGTTCTCGAAAAACAGGCTTTCCAACCCCACTTTGGCACCACTAGTAGCCACCATAACACCACCGTCTATCGATGATAACTATCTAGTGACAAGCGTAGTGTGCCCTTCGATGGCGTATTCTAACATCTTTTACTTCAAATCCGGCTACTTCAACGTGCAGATAAAAGTGGACGAGAACGAACCAGAGGACAGTGTCGTGAATCGGTTCAGGAGATCTGTTTTAAGGGCAGGGATTGTACAGGAGTCGAAAAGGAGAAGATTCTTCGAGAACTCTCAGGACAAGAAGAAGAGAAAAACTAGAGACGCTGCCAGAAGGAATCGCAAAAGGTTCGTTTACTTTACTTATTATTCTTCTTTTGCCTCTCTACTCTTTGAGTTCTTAGTGGATTCGAGTTCTAGTTCGAGTTCTTTGGTTATCAAATAAATTGTGTTTTTTTATATATATAAATCTCAAACTTCAGACGCCCAAAACCAAGAGTCCGGATCAAAAAGGAAGATCTTACAAGGAAACAAATTGATGATGAAGAAGATGATAACTGGGATCTTCCAGAAGATTCAATAGACCTTCCCTATGTTAAATAGACAAACAAACACATACATAAAAACTCTAATCATGGTTTTGACTTTCAGAACCTGTTTGATGTTTACCTTAATCAGAATTGAAACAAAACCTGTGTTTCTCATCATATAAATATTAATAGATTTTCACTTTCAGTTGATCGCCCCATATTGGCCTTCACTCCAAACGATCGGTTCGACTCTGCTGCCGTTCGTAGGCTCATTCACCTTTAGCTCTGATTTTTTGGGATGAAAACCCGTCCTTTCTTCACCTGTGTCAAATTCCTCGAAATAATTGAATAGCTCATTGTCCTCGATTTGTTCACCTCAGTTAGCAATGACTCATTCAAACCCAGAAAACTCCCTCCCGAGTTTAAACAAAGGGATGAAACATCTGAAATTGATTAGTACCCTAAAACTTTTTTCCCATGCACTTTCCTAACAACCAAACATCAGGCAAACTTGTGATTATCATCATTCCCAGAAAGGAAACGAAACAGTATCATAATCAGACCCGCGCATCAGAGACCGAGTACCAGTTTATATCAACTAGTGGCTTTTTAAAAAGGTGTAATTCGCACTAGATTCTCTTCAACTTGACATTGGGCAAGGCTCGAGATATGTTACTGAAAATCCCCCGTTAGGCTTGGGTCGGGCTTCTTGATGTTATTTTAATTTCATTTTTCAAAACGATGAAATTTTTGTCTGCAATTTTAAGATTTTAGGACATGACAGTAAAACAACCTAGGAAGGGGGCTTGAGTCGCTTGAAATAGAACTTGAGTTGCTCTCAAAATTGGGCTGTTCTCGCATATTGTTACAGAAAAATGAACCGATGGATGCTCATATAATATGGTAGGAATCAAGTAATAAAAATAGGTGATTTGTTCCCTTCAAAATTTGAGTTTGGTCTAAAATTCAATTAATTTGTATTTGACCTTTTAATTGAATTTGTTCTCACTATAAAAACAAAAAGGAAAAGCTCACTTTAATAAAGAGGTCTTAAGGCTCGTATGACATAAATCATAAGTAGATACTTAAAGGCATATTTAAGACGATCAAGCATTCTTCGTAAATATTCATCTGTGGCTTAACTCTTATCATTAGGCATTTTTATAAATCTAATAAATGCTTAAAAAATTGAACTGGAAGCTAAATTAGTAAAATAAGAAGTTTAAGGTCTAAAAAGTTTAATCGGTATTAGAGTGTTTAAAATTAATTAAGGATTGATAACATTAAAATTTTTTAAAAATTGAAGTTTAATGAAAAAGTGTTAAATAAAAATTAATTAATTTATTTTAGTTTGTAAATATTGATCAGTTTATGAAAATGTTCTGGTTAATTAAAAAATAGAATAATTTTTAACAATAAAAATTATTAAAGTAAAAATTTTGAAATTTGAATTCAAAAATTGTCTGATTCAAAATTTTTACAATTAAATTGACTTAATTATTTCACTTTT
>JAOSBN010000007.1:29531913-29544943 GCA_027563595.1 Erythroxylum suave
ATAATTATTAAATTAATTTTATAAATTAAATTAAAATTGTGATTATTATTTATTATTATGATTTTTGGAGACAGAGTGCAATTTTAATCTATATAATACGACAATGGACTATTTTATAATTTTTCAAAAAATTCGGGAACTATTTCATAAATTTAAAAATTTACCCGAAACGTTATCCGGTACCGGTACAGTACCGTTCCAGAACCTAATCTGGTACCGAGTTCAGTATGGTATTCACAACATTGCTTCACATTCTTCACGTGACTCAAAACAACAAAATCCACGAAGATCCATACATACCTTGTTTTAATGGAGCGAAACATATTTTTATCGTTTGATTGGGTTTATAATAGAATGAAACGAAATGAGGTAGAAGTAGAGAGTTTCATGTTACGTCTCATTCTATCTTAAACGGTGAAAGTAAGAAATTTCCAATTCGGAAGATTTAAGATGGAGCATAAACTAATAAATACATATTATCTAATATTTTTTCAATAATTTTTTTAATATTAATGATCTCTTCTAAATTTAACTCTTTTTTTTCATACTCTAATAAAAATAATTTTATATTATTCATAAAAATTATATATAATTAATAATATAATAAAATTTTGATAAAGTTTTTATTAATAAAAATAGAAAATTATAAAATTAATTCTTTAATTGTTTGTATATATCTTTATATAAATAAAAATAAAAATAAATAATTAAATACAAATCACATATAATAGAATAAAATTTATTAAATAATTAATAATAATATTTTTATATAATTAATAATAAATTATATATAATTAATAATAAATAACAAAATTTTTATTATTTTAAAATAAAAATATACAAAAATTATTTGTTATGGTTATGACTAAAACAAGTCACAACTGTAACTTTTTAATTAGACAAAATTTTTGTTTTAAAATTATAGTGTTTAATTTTTGCAACAATTATTTTAATATCAGGAATATAATAGTCATTTATTATACATTATATTTTGTTCCATCCATCTTTCAAACAATACTTTGCAATATATTATGAACCCTTTTATTCTTCTTATACAACTTTTTACTATATTATAATTTATTTCATTATAAAGTGCAATCGTTCCAATCTATTTTATTAATTAATATTCACTCCAACAGATACTTGGAGAACCCAAAGCTGAAAACGAAACATTGCCATTCAGGCCCGAAAAGAGTGGAATTATTTTCTTCAATGTCTCGGATATGGAGACGAGGCATGGAGCTTTGGTGGGTGGCGTTTACGAAAGCAAAACTGAGAAAGACCATGTTAGTCAGCACTAACAATGCTTGGAAGAGAAGACAAGGAAGAAAATCGACGGGTGCAACTATAGAGCTACGTTTTCTATTAATATGATGTTTCTGATCTAATCTAAGGTATTAAATTAATTAATTTTAATTAAGTTTAAAAACTTATATTAGTGTCATTTAAGTGATTTATGTTTCATGTTCATGTTATTTATATTTTAAGAAAAATTTTTCTTAAAAAACTGAAAACTATAAAGATTTATTTTGAAAATTTTAAAAGTTGAAAATTTTTTCATAAACTATAAAAAGTTTTGACTCCAATAAAAAAGATATTACCTAATTTTTCTTTTTTTGCTAACTCTTTATTGAACCAATCTAGAAGTGATCAAGGAACTCTGATTTCCACTTGATACCGAGTATTAATTAGGAAGTGGTGCAGCATACATAAGATGAACCCTACAAATGAATAAATTAAAAATTCGAGTCTACCCCATAATGATTTTTTAGAGACTTGAGCAGCAAAAAAACTGCAACTATGAAGTTTTCGTCATCATTAATTCTTAAAAATCACTAGAAATTCAATAGACAACCAAGTCCATCAGCTTCCTTGTTTACCAAAAATTTTCATTGATTTCACAAGGAAGCAATCTCTCTGCCCCAGGTCATGTTCTTCATACACCTAAAGGTAACTATCACAATTAGCAAGTTGTAAGACAATGATGCACCTGAAATCTGGGTGCTTAAGTTCTTAAAGCATTTGCAGAGGAAACACATTGGGATCCCAGCTGGTATCGTAACAAATTCGTTGAAAGGTGTCATCCGGTAAGTCTTCCACGTGCTTCATCTTTCCTTTAGAAATTAAAATTTTCTCGTCATTCCTTAATCACAATATTTTCCTACCTACTTCATAGATCAATCACACGAGACAGCTTCTGAATCCGGTTTAGCAGGAAGTCCCCTTGCTTGATGGTTGCTTGGTACAAAGCATTCTTTTCATCAGGCCTGCTCGTTTCTAGGACACCTGCGACCTTATCAATCTTGCAATGGAGCTTCCCTGCTGCAATAAAATGCGAAAGTTCCCTGGAGAATGGAAAATTTTTTTCTGTCAGTACAAGATGTAAGGGGGGGAAAAAAAAAAACCTCAAACCAAATGGAAGAACCTAAAAATCATGCCACTTACAGATCAATGAACTCCACTGTCACACCAAAAGCCTTGGCCATTGCTTCAATGGTAACACTCTTGTAGGATTCCAAAAATTGGGAATAGACAACTGTTCTAACCTCCCTCATATAATATCGGAAGTGTGGATGCAAATACCGGTCCAGCTTAATTTGCTCCGTCAGTCCAGCTATAAAAAAAGTCAAAGAATACCAGGCAGGGAGAAATTCAGTGGTAAATATGGGAAGAACGGGCAGTTTGAGCAATTGAATGGTAAATCAATTATCAAACGAGATGTTTATTGCTTCTAACATAAGAATTGCTAGAATGAAGATATGCAGTAGAACTATAATATAAAGTCAAGATTTTTTGTCTGCTTACCAAATGCTGAGAAGAATGATTTGTATTGACAATCATAGAGTGAGTTTAAAAACTCCGAAAGATATGGGATTTTCCCAATCACTGTCAAGATTTCAGGAGCATCAATTACCTGTCAATTTTTATAGTTATCAAGTCATTTATGGTTAGTACTGCAGTTATTTGAAAGCTAAACAAATAAATAAATAAATAACAGGGCAAGTGACAATGTGCACCTTTTGCTTCAGCAAAACCCTGTCCAATGATATGATACTAGTAAGAACGGTGTAAAATATGAAAGTGTCATAAGGAAGAAGTTCATAAGTAGTGAAGGTTGATATGGAGTCCAGAAACAAATTGGCAGCTTTCTTGAAATTTCTGGTGGACATGCAGTACAAGCCCTCATATACCTTCAAACGATTTTTCCTTTCCCAGTCACCTCCTTCCTCAAACAAGCTGAAATCAGGACCAATCAGTTAAACAAAACACACAAAAAGGAGACAAAATCCACGCTCCTAAAAATCAAATTAATGCCTTCACTTACTTCTTTGCTTTGTCGATACTCCTGGAAATGAGATCAAAGTCCATGTAAAAAAGACCAAGTTGTAGTGTATGGAATACTAAATCCATCTTTTGCCCAACTGCAACAGTCTTACTTTCTGTAATCTTGAGTTGTTCTAACGCCTTTTCCTGTATTCCAAAGTGAACACATTTAAGTAAGATATGATAGAAAAAGAAGAGCTAAAAGAGCAGGGCAAGTAGCAGTAAGTTAGGAACCTTGTCACCAATCCTGATGTAGAACAATGATTTACCCAAATGAGCCTCTCGAACTTCACTTTCGCCCAAGTTTTCTTCAGCATCAGCAATCCTACAAGATGTCATGGAGGAGGCCTATGTTGATGTAAAACAAACTACTAGTGCAGCAGAAAGTGAATTTTTAAAAATCCAAAGAATATGAGTGATGCAGGAGGCAGTACTAGTTGTTCAATCAGATCAACCACTGAACAATAAAGAAAATTCTTTTGCCTGGCCCATATCAGAGGAAACTAACTCTATCACCATCCTTTGAAAACTTGTTCAGAATAATCTTCACGTGATTGAAACTAACTGGATAATTGAGATCTATGTTCCACAATGGATACAAGGAGTAGAATTTTGATTGTATAAGAAAATGCATGAAGTCTTAGACATGATTATTCTTATTATACTCGCAATCCATATGAAACAATGAAGGTAACAGAAAACGATTTAACCAACAGAAAAATCAGATAAAATTTGATAGATTGATCTCATCGTGATATTGATTTCATTACTAGAAATTCTCCTTCCTCACAAGAATTCACCTTAATATCATATATGTGGTCCACTCTGAAATGCAAAGTTACAGAAGATTGACAACCAAAGATGAATGATTATCCCAAAGTTGGTTTTTACTTATCCATTATTGCAACTGAAGTGAAACAATTGCCATCAACACATGAAACCACAAAAGGTATGCTAGTGTTTTGCATATTCACAACGGAGACGTAAGAGGATTATTGTGTCTATTGAAACATCTCATACTCATGATTATTAGTTAAAGAGAACCGCAAAAAATACCAAGCCAACTCTCAGCACAAAACAAGTATCTCTACTAGTTATTGTTCATTCCATGAATAGACAGACATTTCTGAGTTCCTAAACTACACATATAATTTCTATGCTTGGCTAATAAAAAGGGAGCTAGGCCTCGACCATCAAACAGTAAGCTTGGATTTTCCAAAAGTTCAAATAACTTAAAGCCATAAAAAAGAATATAACTTAATCACACTTTATTGCTTTGTGACCAGGGTTCCCTATCTAACTCCGAAACCGAGTTGGTTTCTTACTTTGTATTTTGTTCATACTTAAATCCCAAACATAAATTAACAATAAGCAGTCACCTGGTTAATTTCTAACCATCGCAAGTAGTCTAGCATAATTTTTCCCAGGTTAAGAAACGTCACACAACCATAGCTCCTAAATGAAACTAGCTAGTAGAAATATAACTCCGATGCTACATAATGGTTTTTAATTACGAGAATCATGACCAACTCAGATTTGAAATCTCCACATAAATTTTCATCTGCATTCAAACAATCAAAACAAAACCTGAACACCTAAAGAAACTCACTTGTCGTCGAGGCATTTAAGTTCATCCTCGTTCTTCGCGCGCATCGAACAAAAAAATTCCCGGTCCCTCTCCACTAACTCATCGGCCACTAGGCTTTCATAAAATGGAGCCATATCTACACAGCAGATGAAGTCACATCAGTTTAAAAAAAGACAAGAAGCGACAAGTAAGCGAGTTAGGGTTAAACAAATTCAGTGAGCTGTAAATTACCATCGGCATTAACTGCGGCGAGAACTTCCTCCTTGAGGCGCACCTTCTCAATGTCTAGGACATCGGGGTGTGTAAGGAGAAAGCGCTTGTAAGCGAGTATTAGCTGTGATTTCTGATTTTCTTCTTCACCTTCCATGGAGTGCGCGAGTCGATTCAATGGTATCTCTGTCGTATTAGATGCTCAGTGCTTGGGGGGGTTTCTTGTGGAAGGAGAAAGAAAATATACTGTTTCATCGGATTTTTAAAGTGTTGGGTTAGGATCTGGTGGTACCGATGTTAGCTGAAACCGATATTGAACTCAACCGATTTATCCAGTTTAGTTTTTAAATTTTTTGTTTAACTTATTTTAAAAACTCTTGTTATTAAAATTGATCAATTTATTAATTAATCGATCAATTTTTATAAATTAATAAATTTTTATATACTAAAATAAATCAATTAATTTTTAACAAATTTTTAATTAAACTTAAATTTTTCGGTTGATAAGAATAATTTCTTTTAATCATATTTCAAAATCTTTAATTTTGTTCAATTTTTAGCTGATTTTATAGCTTTTTTAATACTAGTTGAACCTTTTAAATTTTAAATTTTATGCCTTACCGGTTTAATTTTCGATGTTTTAGTTTAAAGAAGGTTATTGGTTTTTAATATGGTTTTCAGATTTTGTTTTATAATTTATTTTCTTATAAAAATAAAATGATGATCGGTGATAATATATTAAATAAAATTTTAACTAAATAAATTATATTTACATTTTATATAATATTATTAATAAATATAAAATGATTTTATCAAGTTTTATTAATAACTAATTAATCATTTAAATATGTTAAAAATATGTACTTTCTAAAATTAGTAAAACTTTAAATCTTAAACTACAAAATTTATTCATTAAATGCTTTTTATGTTTATTTTACCATTAAAATATTTTAGAAATTTGAAAATATTTTTATTTTTTGAAATTATTAGAATTTAAAATTTAAAATTAAACAAAATATCAATATAAAGAACTGAAGCATATAGTTTTTATTTTTATTTTTATTTTTATTTTTATCCTTTAAAATTTTAAATATAACTAATACAAATAATTTTGAATATTTTCATATACGATTATTAATTAAGAGAGTACATATGGAAAGTTTTGAAGGGCTTTAGGGATAATTAAGAAAGATCCTAAAGTTTTCTAAATATCTCGTCTAAAACAATCAAAGGTTCGCTTAAAAGAAAAGATCACTTTAGAGAGGCCTTAAGGCTTAATTGGATAAATGAAAAGATCATTTTAAAGAGGTCTTAAGGCTTAATTGGATAAATTAAGGTCTTCTTAAGATCTCTAATTTAGCTTTTTGTCTCTTCAAAACCTTTTTTATGACTCTTTTCAAGATCTTATTAGTTCTAATTTTGTTTCTAAGTTGGTTTGCAAATAAAAAGTTGTAGTTAACTAGTTATTGTTATGGATCAATTCTAAGAGTTCTAAGTGTTGCTCTTCTAGCCTAGAAAAGCCTCCACCTAGTCTTTTTACGAGTTGCTTTGACAAAAATTAAGATAATATGAATAAATCATAAAAGCAAATATAAGCAATGATTGCAAAGCAAATAAAGGTAAATGAAAGCAAATAAACAATATCACACTTTGAAGGGCGATAGTGCCAACTGCTCAAGATGCAAATATCGTATATTAAAAAAATATAAAAGCTTGACAAGCAGCAGAGCCAATCCACTACAAGCTGTGTATAAACAAAAGTAAATAAGATTAAATATTAAATAAGAAAATAGATCATGTTAGTCTTCAAATATTATTCAAATGTGAAGCATTATAGACGTTTTAGGGTTTTGAAGAAGAAAAGAAAAGATGACATATAAGGCTTAGATGTTCACTTTAGGTGTTGTTGAAAATAGATATTGATACAAAACTTTGGCTTTGCGGTTTTAGTTTCAGCTTTGAGGAGATTTAGGTACTAGGCTCAAGCTTTGAAGAGGAAGGGAAGACGTTCCAAGCTTGGAAGAATAAGAAATTAGAAGAAGAAAGCTTGTCTCCTTTGTTTTGAACTTGCTCTTTTGTAGGTTTCTTATTTCCTTTTTTTGTCTTTACACACCTTCAAGTTAGTATCATTCAGAAGTCGTGTTTAGCTCTCTTTAGTGCAGGCTTTGTGTCTTGTCAAATAATTATTGTTTTTTTTTCTTATATTGGAGACATAATTATATTTAATTGTGTGGAATCACATTTTATAATGTTTTGGTGCTCACATTACATTAAATTGATCAAATTAATTTCTTGGTCTTTTAGGTCATTGTTTTTATTGTTTTTTGAAGTCAATGTGGATAACCTTGATTTTAATAATTGCTTCATTATCTCAAAATATTAGTCTTTGGTCTTTGTAGTTGCTATTAGCATTTGATCTTTTGATTTTTGTTGCAAAAATAAATGGGTTCACTTTGCTTTAATGAATGAGGATTTTGGGTGAGCCATTCCTCTATAACCACTCAACGGCTTTGTTTCCTCGCAAAAACTTATTCACATTTAACTTTAAATCTTCTCACCAATACCATAATGCCCAATTGTGGGCCATATAATATACTCGTACTTCCATGTTAGTACGTACGGGATGAAAAATTTATAAACAAGTAAAAGACTTGGCAAAAAAATGTCTTCGTAGTCTCTATATGGTAATTGGTCAACTTATATAAGCTAAGTTGTTACAAATTTGATGTACCAAGAGTTTGTAGCGACATTGGTTAATATGTTAATCAAACAATATAGCTTAAATTTACATTGATAATATCATGCTTTATTCTCATACTCAACAAGAGCATCAATTCTTACTAAAACAATTTTTGAACTTTGCAAAAAAGTATAAGATCATGCTCTTTGTCCACAAAAGCCAGAATTTCTGATGATAAAGTTTTATGATAGTTTCTATTAGCCTAGACCACACATAACTGGTGAATTACTAAACTTCCTAGAAACAAACCTTTATGTTAAGCAAATCCAATAGTTTCTAGGGATTGTAAATTATTTCAGGGACTTCATCCCTCATGTAAGCATACCAACCAGCTGTTAAAGCTACTAAAGAAAAATTCACCACTATGGGACCTCGATCTGACAAAAGTAGTGAAGCAATTAAAGCAGATCAGTCAGCATCCACCTTTACAAAAGATTATTGACAAAGGAAAAAGAATCTTGCAAAATGATGCTGGTGAATATTTCTAAGGAGCAATATTAATAAAGAAAATAAAAGGAAAGAGATTTTATTATAGACATGTTAGCGGATAATTTTAACCCTCAGAATGACACCGTGTGAGATCTTACATCAGTTAGAGAGGAGAACGAAGTATGCCTTATAAGGGTACGGATACCTCTTCCTTATAGATGCATTTTCTCAAGTGCAGGAAGAGCAAAACCGTAAGGGCCTTGGCTCGATGGGCAACCCAAAGTGGACAATATTTGTGGGTTGGTCATCTAGGCTATTATAAATAGTATCAGAGCTGGTTCTTAACTCGTTGTTCTAGAGAGAATGCTGAGCCCTAAGGGAGGTAGATTGTGAGATCCCACATCGGCTGGAGAGGAGAACGAAGTATGCCTTATAAGGATATAGATACCTCTTCCCTATAGACAAGTTTTTTTGGGTGTGGGAAGAGCAAAACCATAAGGGCCTTAGCTCGATGGCAACCCAAAGAGGACAATATCTGTGGGTGGGTAGTCTGGGCTGTTACACACCACTTAACCGTCTCAATCCCAAACCTTTGCCTTCTAGGATACCCAAAACTCAGATGATGATGTTCCTATCATTGATGAAGAGGACCTGGGTAAATTTTTAACAAAATTAAATACATAAGGAGCGACCTTAAGAAAAGGAGGAGAAGAGACAATGATAGTGACAACATGAGTGGATAAGTTTCTCCATCAAACTTGTAATCATGGCTAGAACCTATCAAAAAGGGATGAGATGATTAATACTCCTTTCCATTATTGTCCTTGCGGGTCTTTATATTTAAAGTTGTTTGTATTTATTTTGAGGTGTCATAACTTGTCTTTTATGATGTGATTTTTTTCTTATCCATTTATTGTATGATGTGACATTGTTCTTATTTAGAGTTGCTAATGTAAGATTGTTCTTATTTAAAGTTGTTTGTCTTTTGTAATCTCCTATCTGAGTTTTAATTTATACGAGGAAGATTGGTTAGCTTAGATCCCTAAGAGTCAAGCATTGAGAGTTAACGCTTGTTGAGAGATGAAGGGCTTGTATCTTGGCTAAAATACTTGGGGTCTTAGTTACATTCATCTTTTAGATCTTATAGAGGTTTGCTCTATCATATTGCAAGTAGCTTCCTATTGTCCCTATAACCCTCCTTCCAGGGTTCTCGTGTGGTATCAAAGCCATGAGCTTCTCTAGTGAACATGGTAAAGTTATTGTTGATAAAAGTGAGTAAGGAGAGAACCCATATAACTATGAGTGAAGTTCTAACCTCATCGTTAAACTCGGTTCATTTCTCTTCAACTTTTTCTTTATGACAATTCCCTTTTAACCTTAAGAAAATTCTCTTTAATAAAATAAAAAATATCGTAAAAATTACCCACTTATTCAAATACACTAAAGATCAATGATAGCTACCCTTATTAAGCCTTTACAGTATATATCACAGATCTAGATCATTTATAAGGAGTATTAGTTCTTTAATTTCTACACATAGATCTCAACTTAAAAAATTGATCCCAGGTTCTAGATTGGACCAATGTAGTTTAAAATCTACTTCTGCAAAACAATATATAACTCTTGAGTTTTTTTTTTTCTGAACTAATCTCATTATGGTTAGACCAAGGTTACACATATCTCCATATTGGTGCTATTCACATGGTCCTAATGTTACATGGAAGAAAAGGGGTTTTGGAAACAGTTCGAATTTCTCTGTTGGACATGACATATACATCTTACTGTAATGTTTTGATCGACACCATCTTGGCCATTCACAACAATAGAAGTGTCATAATGACTATAACTTTAGAATATAACATCTAACTTGATGATCTAAATTTACCGATAAGACTCAAAGTTTAAATTAAAATTATTGGAGCTGAGAAAGATCTTATTGTTATCATGGTTACACTCCATCATCATATCACTTATACATTGCAAAACTATGCTCTAGATCTGAACTTCTCAAACTTTACATAAGATATCTTTTATAGGTCGCAAAATAAGACCACAATCACCTAGATTCCACGATAATTGCCACCATGATAATTGGTAGAATTAATGCCTATGGAGTGGATAATAAACTACGACGAAGAATTTCATGCTTCTCATCGATGCTCTATTCATACTACCACTCCTCAAATATTGAGAAATTTGAAAAATGGTACAATAAAGTCTATTTTCAACAAGCCTAGAGAGAAGAACTTAGAACCACCAAAAGCTTCTTCTAGGAGCACTCTAATCCACAAATAGGTACTTGACTTCTTTGTGGATTGATACCTATTGAACGTGAGTACAATCTCACAGATACCCTAGTTGTCTTATTGGTCTAAACTTCCAGAGGCAAAAAGTTTTCTCATATGATCTCATCATCACACAAGGTAATGGTTTTGGGATCTCTTTAAGGATTGAAGAAAACATTGGCGCATAGTATTTTGATTGTATCTAGTGTTCCTTTCTAACTACTTTCAATAGTTTGTAGAGATCTTTTGGTCTAAGCTTAGGATTCTTAAACCAATCTAACATCTCGAGCTAGAATCATCTTCATCATGTTTGCGTTGGATCTTCTTTTAAGGTTGGCATTTAAATAAGATCATGGGTCTGATAATATTTTATGCATAGGAGCCTTATATAAAGACAAGTGCAGAGCATAATCGTATCTCTATATGACAAGAAAAACTATTGTAGATTCAAACTTTCAGGGGAGAGAGAGTTCTAAAGAGAAGTCATAGGAAAAACACACAATTTTTATTTAGTGATTTTTATTGAATACAATAGAAGAGGTCCTTTACGTATGACGTATATAATACTAAGGACGAACAGGATGGGCGTACAAGAAATCCATCCCATTCGTCCATTTCATCTGATAGCTCTCATTCATGCATCTCATCCATTTAAGTCACGTCACTACTATGACTTAAATTGTCACAACCGTGACTCGTGCCTTTTTTTCATTATAAATTTTACTCTTTTACGCCTAATTCGAAGTGTATGTACTTTCTCATCGTTTGTTATCTAGGATGCCATTTTATGGCCTTTTCTTTAATTATATATGTGTTACGGCTGTGACTTAAATTGTCACAGCTGTGACTCATACCTTGTGTTACGGCTGTGACTTAAATTGTCACAGCTGTGACTCATACCTTAAATTCTTTTTTCAAGCTATCTCTACACCATTTGACAATTTTTCATAATTGACCTAACACCTCATCTGTTTACGCCAGCAGTCTGACTACTTTCACAGAATCGAGCTCCAACATAATCCATCTATATCCCTTTCTTCATGCCATTTGAAGACCATGTACTGCTCCCCGAAGTTCTGCTTCCAATTGTGAACATTCCCCAATCTTTTGTAAGAACTCTCCCAACCATCTATGTCCGTCATCTCGTAAAAGCCGTCCATATCTGGCTACCCTACCATTAGGACTGAAGTTGCCATCATTATTTAACTTACTCCATCCAAATGGGGGGTTTGAGCCACTTGACACTTCTTGTTTCATATTTGTCCATGCGTGTACCGGGGGCCACGGCTTGTGCAAAAGCATCTTTAATTTCTGTAGTCCATTTCTCTATCCAACAAAACTTGTCATTTTGTTCCTGCCACTTATGCATGTAAAGCCATTCATTTCTCCACCTACATATCCTCCATAAGGCAATGGCAAACCACATTCTCCGGTACCCACTACTTCCTCTCATATTTCTGCAGGCAAGATTTCTGTTGAGGCACTCAATGAAGGTCACAAGTTCTCTAGAACCAATCCTCTTAATTGGATGTAGGTGTTCCCATATCCCTTTTGGCACTATGCAGTTCCAGAATTTTACACTCCATCCCATTAACCCATTTTTTTAAAAGTATATATGTGTCACGGCTTTGACTTAAATTGTCAAAGCCGTGACTCATACCTTAAATATTTTACTCTCCATCCCATTCGTTCATGTGATTTGGAATTCTTCCACACCTCTTGGTGCTGCCTGTTTACTCTGGAAGGTTCCACAGAGAGTGACAGTTTTTACTCTCTTCTAAAGCTTTGCTTTCTCCTCTAGTTTCTTTTCCTTTCCTCTCCTTCTCCACCATCGGCTTCTTTCCTTTGATATTGCTTCTTGTTTCTCGAAATGGGCTGTCTTTTTTTGTATATGTATATGTTTCTCATGAGCATTTGCAAGAGCGCAAATCTCTCCTCGTTCGTGCTCTTGTCGTACGCTGCTAGGTCCTATTTGCTTCAGACACATGTGTGCCAGCTTAACCAGTCTCCATGGGATGTGATTTCCTTCTCCAGCAATGCTCACCCAAATTCTTTACCTTAGGTCAGTTGACTATTTTCACAAATCTGCCAAAACTTTCTTCACTGTTGATTATTTTCACATATTTGCCAAAGAATTGTTGGGAAATAGGGTCAGGATCTGATCCGAACCGCAGCGGAATAATCACGAAACTTTTTCGTGACTTTTGATTTCCCGAAAACTAAGATCTATTTAATTCTATAAAATGATTAACATGAATCATAATAATGCGGAATTTAATTCGTACCTTATTCCGAAGCTTAATCTTTGTCTTGTCGTATCCCTCGAACCATTCCCGAAATCGATCTGTCTTGACCACCGTAGCCGCACAAATGTCCGGCCTCTAACGGTATCCACAGAACGAGTTGAGAGAACTCTGTAACTCTTACAGAGAGGGTTAAGCATGAAGTGCTAGC
>JAOSBN010000007.1:29545043-29568975 GCA_027563595.1 Erythroxylum suave
TTTAAATGATCTAATTTATCTTGGTTAGAATAAATAATTATATCATCTATATAAACAAAAGTAAATTCTTCTAAACCATCTAAATTTTCATCCATAAACCGTTGGTAAATGCCTGGTGCTTGTTTTAATCCAAAAGGTAAAACATTCCATTGATAGAGTTTTTGTGGAGGACATGTAAATGCTGTTAATGGTTTAGTATTGTCGTGTAATCTTAGTTGCCAATATCCTGATTTTGCATCTAATGTAGTAAACCATTTATATCCTTTTAATTTATTAATTATATAATCTTTGCGAGGTAATTTATATGCATCTCCTATTGTAGCTTCATTTAATTTTTTATAATTGATAATCATTCTTCGTTTTCCACGTTTTTGTTCTGCTGCATTATTTACATAAAAAGCAGGGGCAGAATGTTTACTAATACTGGGGCTAATTAAATTTTTGGTAAGTAAATCTGTACATTCGGTTATAAACTCTTGAACATTTATTTGTGAATAAGGAATATTATTTTTAACATTTATTTCTTGAGTTGGATCTTTTAATTTGATTTCTATTAATTGATTATTATGATTTTTTATTGGATCTAGCGGATTATCACTACAAACATTATCTAAAAGTGTTTCAATTTCTAATTGAATATTCATATTATTGAGGATATAAAAATGTAAAGAATCTAAGTGTGAAATGACTTGATTTAATTTTTTATAATAAGAGAGATGATAAATAGAAATTTTGAGAATAATAGATTTTTGTTGTATTGATTGTATTATAGGAGTTCTTAAGGTTATATAATGTAAATATTGACAAAAAAGATTATATAATTTTAGAAAATTATTGCCTAAAATAAGAGGTAATCCAGATTCTTGTTGGTAAATGGATGGTACTGGGAAAGTATATTTTTCTATCATAATATTGTTATAATAACTTACATACCAGATATATTTAAAGCTTCCATCTGCTATTCTTATTTGAATAGGTTTTTCTAACTTTTTCCAATTATTTAAAACTTTTTTAGAAGCAATACAGATTGTTGCTCCTGTATCAATATATGCATTAAGTTTAGTTGTCTGAATCTGAACTTGAATAAAAGTTGTATTTGGATTTGCTCGAGGATTCTGAGCTGTCTGTATAAGATTCATATTTGTATATTGAAGATATTGTAGAATCAGTATCATAATCCGATTCAATTGGTTCTAAGTTTTGTATTAAGGCAGTATTTAATATATTAAGTTTAGCTTTATACTGAGCATTTTTTCTTTGGGGACAATTATTTGCATAATGTCCTTCTTCTTTACATAACCAACATTTACATGTTTTCTTTCCTTGCGGACAATCTTTTTTCTTTGGTTTAAATTGTCTGTATTGTTTTCTACGAAAGTATTTTTTATAAGGTATAAAAGGTCGTTTTCTATAGTAATGTTTTGGATATCGTTTCCATTTATATTTTCTGAAAGGTCGAAATGATTTTTGTCTACTACTTTTATGTTGTTTTGTATAAGTAGAACATCCATATCTTTGTGGTACTTCTGCATTTTTTGCATAACATAGTTGAGGATTTTTATGTTTTAGAGTTTTTCGTAGTTGTGTTTCTAAACATTGTTCAACTAAATATTGTTGTGTAGTTGTTATAGCTCCTCCTAAATTATGAGATTTTATTTTCTTTTATTAATTGAGTGTATTTTTCTGCTACTTTTTGATTAAAAGGGTAAGGTAATTTCTGAATGAAAATATGAATGTAAGTTTCCTTATTTGCTCTGGGTAAATGATAATAGTATTTTTTAAATTCACATATATAAGGTTCTAAATAACAAAGATCACATATTTCCATATTATTTAGATGTCGAAGTGCTTTTAATTGTTCCTGTTCACTTATTGCATGTCTATTTTGAATGAAATCTTTTCCAATGAATTCTTTATAGATGTCACATGCTATAGCATGGAATGCAGTACTATCATTAATGGAATCTTTCCAATGAGGTGTATTTTTTAAAATGTCTTCATTATCTAATAAAAATTTTTGTACTATTCCACTAGTTTTATATGTAATAAAATTCCATAAAGAACGTTTATTTATATTTTCTCCAAATGGTTTTTCTATTTGTAATAATAATTGTATTTTATTTGCCCAATTGATAATTATTTCTTCTGGATTTATAACACAATCTATATTTAGTGTACTATCAGATCCAGTTGTTATTAATTTTGGATTATATTCAATTAGATATTTTTTAATTTTTGAACTTTTGCTAACGAAAACACATGTTAGGGTTAGGGCGGAACCAAATCTTATAAGCACCCACCACGCTTCTGCGAAAGCTCTGGGTTGTTGGGGCGATTCTAAACTAGAACCATAGGGATAACCTGTAAGCTCTGATACCACTTTGCTAACGAAAACACGTGTTAGGGTTAGGACGGAACCAAATCTTATAAGCACCTAATATGAATAATGAGTTCAATTTTTCTTTCATATTCTTTTATAGAAGATAAATTATCCATTTCGTGGTCAAAGCTCATATCTAAATGTATAATGTAAATATAATGATCTAAATTTCCTTTTAATTGTTGAATTTTATTTCGAGGTCCTTCAAGTTTTGTCATATATAAATTATAAAACTCAATTTATACATGTATATATGTACATATATATATATATGTATATATGTATGTATATATATGTATATGTATAGATATATGTATATACACTTCCTATATGACCTATTCTTGATCTAACGTCTGCTTTCTATTATAGCAGCAGTAGCACCTAATCATCTCTTATATGAGACTAATTCCATCCTAAACATTTTCTACTTATCTTAGACAGAAGTCGTATCCTCATGGGGTTTCAGTAGGAGTGCAAGCGGTCGTTCGGAGGTACAGTCGACCTGCAGACAGACTATCCCCTGAATTAGGAATTTATAACCAATTTGTAGCCCTTTGACTCCGTGAAGGGCTACATATATGAATGACAGGTCGAAACAATAAACAAAATAAACATGTATTACATTTACTACTTTAGACCACTCTAAGTGTCGACCTGTAGATCTTTGTCCACACTTCAGATCACATGTCGTGTTCTCAGAGCAGTCTAAAGCCCGCTTTACCCCTTATGCCTCTACACGCTCTATACGTCTAATATCGAGATTTTGCATCACCAACTATTTCTATCGGATGTCATATCCTCAGATGGATTTAGCGCCTGTAGGTCCAGTCTGATCTGCTCCTCCCATGTCCTCCTTGGCCTCCCCCGATCTCGCTTTCCTTCTGCTTGAATCCCTTCAACTCGCCTTACTAGTTCCGTCACACTTCTTCTGCGCATGTGTCCGAACCATCGCATTCTTCACTCCCTCAGCTTGTCGCTGATAGTCGTGATGCCTAACTTCTCTCTGTACACCCTACTTGGTATTCTAGCTAATATCGTACAGCCACACATCCATCTCACCATTTTCATCTCCGCTACTTCAAACTTTCACACGTGCGCCACCCTCATAGGCCAACATTCAGAGTCATAGAGCATAGCCAGTCATATGACCGTCCTATAGAATTTTTCTTTTAGCCGTAGTGGAAATTTCCTATCACAGAGGACTCCAATTACTGCTCTCTATTTCAATCATCTAGCTTGGATGCGATGAATTACATCGCTCTCAACATCGCCATCCTCTTGTATGATAGAGCCTAGATATTTAAAACTATCCTTTTGGGTTATCGCGTGAGTTCCAATCCGAATTTCTTGTCCGTCATCCTCTGATGCAAAATTGCATGCCATATATTTCGGTCTTCGATCTACTTAACCGCAGACCTTTGACTCCAAAGTTTGTCTCCACATCTCTAACTTCCTATTAACTTCTTCTTTCACCTCTCCCACCAAGTTTTTACTAACTAATTTAACTAATTCATTTCTAATATTCTAACTTATATATTTTTAATATAACAAATTTTAACCTTGTTAATTCCTTTCTTAGTATACATTTCCAATTTTAAATATTTATAATTTTATTACAAATTTTAAATAACACAATAATCATTTATGCATTAAATAATATAAAATGTTTAAAAATACTCCTACAATTAAATTAAGCATAAATACTCCTAAAATTAAATTAAGTGGGCATTATATCACTGCGCATTTGTGCAGTGTCCATCTGTTGGTACAGTTAGAAGAGATTATAAAAGACAAACAACTTTAGATAAGAACAATGTCACATTAAACCATAGATAAAAACAATGTCATATCATACAGTATTTTTAAGAACAAAGTCACATTATTAAAGACAAGTTGTGATATCTCCTCATAAAGAAAAATAACTTTAAATATAATGACCCAAAAAAACAATAATGAAAAAGAATCTTAATCATCTCGTCCCTTTTTAATAGATTTTTGCCATGATTGCAAATTTGATGGGGAAACTTCTCCACTCGTCCTATAACTATCACCGTCTCTTCTTCTCCTTTTGATGGGGCTTACTTCTTCTGTCTTAAAATTTTTCAAAAATTTACCAGCTACTCTTCATCATATCATGGGAATATCATCATCTCAATTTTGGGCATCCTGGAAGGCAGAGGTTTGGGACTGAGATGGTTCAACGATGTCTAAAGCCAAGTTCATAGGACTGTCTGAAATCTTAAAGTCTAGCATTTGAGATTCTCTAGGAATGGATTCTCTTAGGTATGGTTCAATGGATGTAGAGACAGCTAGCAGTGCATACTTAAGAAAATGATTTAGGTCTAACACTTTTAAGGACATCTACCTTCCTCTCTTTGAAAAGTGGGTCGGCCAACGATAGATGACAATCACTCCATTCCTGCAACGATCATGCTAATGCACAATAGTGCACCCCTAATGAGTGAAGGGTTGAGTCACAATCGTGACTCCTGACAGGCGGTGTCACTCAAACTTGTACTAATTTACCCCAAATTCCTCCCAACTTGGTCCTAAGTCACTCCAAACTTGCAAATTCAAATTTTAACATAAAAAGCTACAATCAAACTCAAGAAAACAACAATCAAACTCAAGAAAAGACAAGACTAAAGCAAGAAACATATTGAAAACTAAGCAGCAATAACTTAAACAACCTGAGAACTAACCATAACATGCTTTATTTAAGGTCATGAGCTCGACCAAAGTTCAATTTAATGAAAAGAGTAAGGAAAAGGTAAGAAATCACTTCCCTTTTGTGAGAAAGAGCTCCTCCAATGTAAAGCTTGCATTAATTTCCACTGACCTTAAAGGCTTCACCCTTGGTGTTCTCCAATTTTGTTGCTGCATGATCAAATACTTGAAGTACCTTAAAAGGTCCACTCCACCTTGACTTGGGCTTTCCGAGAAATAAGCGAAGTCTTGAATTGTATAGAAGCACTAAATCTCTACTCTTAAACTCCTTGATTTGAGCATCATGTCACTTCTTAACTTTCTTGTTGTATAACTTGGCATTTTCATAAGCATAAATCTCAACTCTTCCAATTCATCAATTTGCAGCAACCTCTTCTTGTCCGCAAGTTTCCAATGCATGTTCAATTTCTTTATTACCCAATAAGCCCTATGCTTCAACTCCAAGGGTAAATGGGAAGCTTTACCATACACAAGTTTATAAGGAGTAGTATTTTTCTTGAAAGCTGTCCTATATGGCCAAAGTGTGTCATCCAACTTCAAAGCCCAGTCCTTTCTTGAGGCAATCACTACTTTCTCTAAAATCTTCTTTAACTCTTGATTTACCACCTCCACTTGGCCATTAGTTTATGGATGATATAGGGTAGCCACTCTATGGCTTCAAATAGCTTATTACAAAAATGACGACCCTGTCACCTATTTTCATCTTCTATACGTATCAATAATACAATCTCTATTGGGGTTCATATCAATTGGTGCTTTCATTGAGAGTCTAGAGGAGTAGAGATTATATGCAAATGCGCATGAAAGCTAGGAAAGCTAGAGTGTCTGCAATGGAAGCGTCTCTGAGGAGACAAGAATCATCTCTCTCATCCCAGGAGGGAATGGTTAAGTCACACGATACCACGCTAAAGGACCTAAAGACACAATTAAGCACATTGATGGCCAACGTCAAGTCACTGGCAAAATCTTAAAGCCTTCTACAGTCAGAACTAAGAGAAGGATTTCAAACTCTTAAGGCCAGAAACCCAAAGAAGCAGAGTATGGGAGGAGGAGAAGGCTCACCAGTGCTAACCTATCTCGCATCTTCTTCTTCTGGTGGGGACAAATCAATAAATGGCTTACAGCAGTCACAACCACGCCGACAGGAGGATCGCACCATTTCAGCAGCTACAGAGCGTGCATGGGAGGAGTACAGAAATGCAACACAACGGGTTGACCTTCCTTCGTTCCATGGTGAAGACCCATTCGCATGGGTCATACGAGCTGAATCTTATTTTATGATCCACGAGATTCCTTCAGAATTTCGATTGTCGATGGTTCAAATATGCATGGAGGGAACCACGTTGTATTAGTTCATGACCATACGCGAGTTAGATCCTTGCATGACATGGCAACACTTTAAGCGCTCCTTGTTTGACAGATACGGAAAAAAAGGATGAAGGGAACCCAATCGAGCAACTTAAATCGATAGTCCAACGTGGGTCAGTGGATGGGTATAACGAGGAGTTTGAACAGGTGGCTTCGCAACTCACCCACTTTCCTGAAGAGTGGTTTATGAGTTGTTTTCTAGGTAGACTTCCAAAAGAAATTAGGAATCAAGTCAGAACCTATGACCCATCGACCCGAGCCAGGCTGCTTTCTGTCACACGCAAGGTGGAAAAGAAGCTGATCAGAGAGGGAATAATCTGACATAACGAATCAAAACACATGCTTAGGATTCCCCTTTCAAGGTATGGGTCTTGGATGGGCATTTTCAATGTCCAGCGTCCTAGTCAAACAAGCAATATATCTATAAACATTAGAGGTGAGGGAAAGGAATTGCCAAACAGACCCCGAAACACCATGGCTGATGGTAACCGATAAAGTGGACCAAAATGGAATGGAATTAGGAACTTATCTTATGAACAACTTATGGAGAGAATAGTTAAAGGGTTGTGTTTCAAGTGTGGCCAAAGCTTTGGTCCACTTCATCAATGCCCAGACAAAGAATACAAGTTAATTATTTAGAAAGGAGATGCAGAAGAAGATATAGCAAATAATTTAGTCACAGGGGAGGTAGAGGAGCATCAGGAGGATTGGAAGTTGGTTTGCAATTTGATTAAGTACAGAGAGATCAAAAGATATAGACATCAACAACAAAATCCATGGTTATGATGGGTAAGCTTAAAGAAATGACTATTTTAATTATGGTGGATAGTGGAGCTAATCATAATTTTGTGTCTAGTAAATTGGTAAAGACTATGAAAATCTCTATTACCCCTACTCGAACCTTTGGAGTTAGATTAGGTAATGGGCACTGATCTTTATCACAAGGTGTTTGCAAAGAAATTAAACTAGAAGTGAATGGAGCATAATTTAGTGTGGATGCTTATATTTTCGATATTGGGGGACTTGATTTAATATTAGGCATTGCATGGTTGGAGACATTAGGGGTGGTCAAGGTAGATTGGAAAAGGATGTTTATGTCTTTGGACCACATGGGGACAGAAGTAATCTTACAAGGTATTAATCTACAAGGCTCTATTCCTTATGCTCTACAACAGATGCTCAAGCAGGAGGAAGTGGAGATTGAAGGGTTGTTGTGGTCCATGGGTATTAGAGAAATTGTAACCGAAGGGAAGGAATCTTTGGATTCAAAACAACAACAAGAATTGCAGGCCATTTTAACCAGATTTGAGTCAGTGTTCCAATCGATAAAAGAGTTACCTCCCAAAAGAACTAGTGATCATGCAATTATTTTGAAAGAAGGGGCCGAACCAATGAGTGTTCGACCCTATAAGCATGTGCATCACTACAAGGATGAGATCGAAAGGCACACTAGGGAGCTGCTGGAAGCAGGGGTTATCAAACCCAGTATCAGTCCTTTTTCAAGTCCCGTGATTCTTGTTAAAAAGAAAGACGAATCATGGCAAATGTGTGTTGACTACAAAGCTTTGAATAGACTTACTATGCCCAACAAGTTTCCAATTTCGGTAATAGATTAGTTGATGGAGGAATTACATAGGGCTCAATGTTTTTCCAAGATAGATTTGAAGTCGGGTTTTCACCAAATCAAGGTTAGAGAGGAGAATGTCCATAAAACTGGGTTTTGTACTCATGAAGGGCATTATGAGTACCTAGTAATGCCCTTCGAACTCATGAATGCACCCGCTACCTTTCAATCTACTATGAATTCCATTTTCAAACCTCCACCGCACAAATTTGTTTTAGTCTTCTTAGACAACATCTTAATCTATAGTTCTAATTAGAATCAACATCTACAACATCTGGCCTTCGTGTTACAGCTTTTATTGGACAATCACTTGTTTGCAAACAGGAAGAAATGCCTTTTGGGCAGCAGTCCATGGAGTATTTAGGCCATGTTCTTCCATGCAAAGGGATAATTATGGATCCACTGAAAATCAGGAGTATTGTGGAATGCCCTGTACCTAAGAATGTGAAAGGAGTAAGAAGGGTTTCTTAGGCTTACCGAGTACTACAAAAAGTTTGTAAAGGATTATGGCATAATCGCGAAACCACTTACTGAATTGATCAAGAAAGATGGGTTTATTTTGGGAAAGGAAGCTCAAGTGGCTTTTGAGGAACTCAAAAAGAGAATGACCACATCACCAGTTCTAGCTTTACCGAACTTCTCCAAGGAATTTTCAGTTAAGTGTGATGCCTCCGGGAGGTGTTTGGGTGTTGTCCTAATGCAAGAAGGTCGTCCATTGGCTTACTTCAGCAAGTCATTAGTTGAATCGACTTATTCCAAATTTGTTTATGAGAAAGAAATGATGGCAGTGATGGTAGCTATTTATCATTGGAAACATTTTTTTAATGGGGAGGCATTTCAAAGTTTACACATATCAGAAGAGCCTAAAGCATCTACTAGACCAGAGAATTCCATCAATAGACAAGCAATGCTAGCAAGCTAAGTTGTTGGGTTTGGATTTTGAAGTTATCAACAAACCGGGGAAGCAAAATGGGGATGTAGATGCCCTTTCTAGAGTGGAAGAAGATAAATTTTTATTTACGACAGTTTCAACTCCATTTTGGGTTAATATGAATGTGATCTGGGAGGAGATTAAGGAGGTTGCAGAACTGAATTCACTCATGGCAACTTTACGACAGAATCCGAGCTCTAAACCAAAATGTCATTTGAGGGAAAACTTACTGTTCTATAAGAACTAGCTAGTTCTCTCCCCTACTTCAACATTAATTCCCCATTTACTGCAAGAGTATCATTCTTCTACTCTAAGGAGACATTCTGGTTTTCTAAAGACCTACAAAAGGTTGGCTAGTGGCTTAGCTTGGCTAGGAATGAAGTCATCAATACAGAAATTTGCACGGGAATGTGCCACATGCCAAAAGAACAAATATTTGGCTGTGTCCGCCTAGTCTTTTGCAACCTTTGCCCATTCCTAAGCTAATATGGGATGAAGTTTTAATGGATTTCATTACAACGCTTCCCAAATCTGAAGGTTATGAAGTTATAATGGTCGTAGTAGATCGATTGTCGAAATATTTTCTATTTCTAAAACACCCATTCACAACTAAAACGGTGGCTAAAGTGTTCATACGAGATATGGTGAAGCTACATAGTATCCTTAGCTCCATATTGAGTGATAGAGATCCTCTCTTAACTAGTAATTTCTGGAAGAAATTATTCAGGTTACAAGGGACAGTATTGAAGATGAGTTCGTCCTATCATCTCCAAACGAACGACCAAACGAAAGTGGTTTAATAGGTGTTTAGAAACCTACCTTCATTGTTTCGTCTTTGAGCAGCCTAAAAACTGGTATCATTAGTTACCTTGGGCGAAGTATTGGTATAATACTAATTACCATGTCTCAATCGGGAGGACTCCTTTTGAAGTTGTCTATGGTCGCCTACCACCATCTACACTATACTTCTTCCAAGGCGAGACTTGAGTGGAATCAGTAGCACTGGCCTTAGTTGATAGAGGTGAGGCTTTATGCCAGCTTAAGCACAATTACTTCATGCCCGATCTTCGATGAAGAAATTTGCAGATGCTTATAAGAAGGAGGTAAAGTATCAGGAAGGAGACTTGGTATATGTTAAGCTAAGGCCACATAGACAGCTCACCATGGCAAGTCGCATATCTCCTAAGCTATCTGCAAGGTATTATGACCCTTTTAAAATCATTGGAAAGCTAGGGCAGGTTGCTTACGAATTACAGCTTCCACCTACATCCAAGGTACATTCAGTTCTCCACGTTTCCCAGTTGGAAAGGGTAATGGGTGATCACCCTATTGAGCAAGATCTTCCTCAAGGGTTAAAGGTGGACATTTCTGAAAGGGTTGAGCCCGAGGCAATCCTGGCTTCGCGCATCATCAAGTCCAAAGGGAGAAAGATTCAGCAATGGCTTATCCGTTGGAAGGCTAAGCCAAAAAAGGAAGCGACCTAGGAGAATACAGATTTCATTAAGGGACAATTCCCTTCTATTCACCTTGAGGACAAGGTGCCTATTGAGGAGGAGGGAATTGTTAGCACTTCACCTATTAATCAGCCCGTACAAACTAAGCCCATCAAAACCTACACTTGTAGGAACAAATCAGGAAAGGAAGGAGAGTCAGCTACCACGTAGGCAAGTTTGTTAGGAGGTAGTTAAGGAGAGAGAATGAGAGAAGATATAGCATGGTTCTACCAAAGGGGGGGGCATGCTCCAGCTTATTTTCATCTTCTATATGTATCAATAATAGAATCTCTATTGGGGTTCCTATATTCAAATGATTTTTTTTTAATGCAAAACAGGCTTGACAATTTGAAATTTTATGCTATGATATAAAATTATGCAACTTCTAACAATTCATTATTCCGTCCGATACAAAAATTGCACCTGCCTAGAAGCAAAATATTCAAAGCTGCAAGCCTCTATAACTTGAGCACAAGATGAAACTCACCTATTGTTTCAGCTAAGTTGCTTGAATTACTACTCTCTTATCCAAAGAGCTAGAGCTGGCGTCCAGTGACAGACTTCACCTTCTTTAAACCATAGAGCTGGAGAGAAGGTCAAGGATCACAATACTTGAAGAGACAGTAAACAGTTGGTATGAGTTTGAAGAGTGAAGATAGATATGAATTCAAGCAGTTCAAATTCATAATCTCGCAGTTACTGCAAGTAATTTTCATAACCTGGAGAATGTAAGACAAAGCAGCTTAATGGTTCTTGAAGGATTATAATGCATTGCCATGGGAACTCAAATCATATGAATTTTGAAACGCATTAAGCATCAAAGGACATACCTATTTCATGCTTCCCATTTTCAGGGCTGTCACTGCCATGAACCACATTTCTGCAAGAAATTGTATCATAGAAGTGATTAGAACTGCTGCATAAAGACGGGGAAAGTCATTGACAACCCACTGATTGAGTACACAATCACTCAAACAATCAGCTTGAAGGTTCTAACCTTCCAGTTTGAACAGCAAGATCGCCTCTTATTGTTCCTGGTTCAGCTTGAAGAGGATCAGTAGATCCTATTAGTTTCCGTGCTGAAGCTACAACACCTACACCTTCCCAGGCCTGGTAAAGCAAGATCCTTGTCAGTCAGTTTTAAGAAATGACTGAGAAGATGACGCTAGAATCGTAATTGTTTCGAGAAAAGAAATGTGTAAATCATACCATACAAACAACTGGACCTGATGTTATATAAGTGATCAGTTTAGGGAAGAAAGGCCTTGACTTGAGATCCTTATAATGCTCCTGTAAATAAAACAAGGAGAGACAATATATACTTCAGGACATAAAACTCGACAATCGAAATGCAGAATCCATAAGTAATCCGTTCATATAGATACAGAAACTGATGAACTAAATTGTTTTTCCTGGTCTTTTGCATTGGAACTTTGCAGGTTTGTCCTGAGTATGAAGTTCAAAGAAGATAAAAAGCCATTCATTACTCACTACTCAGGGTTTTATCAATTGAAGATATGGAATGCAAATGAAATATATCACCAATGTACAAACCTCTGCCAAATCTTTCGGGCACTGAAAAAGCTTCAGTCCAGTCAATTTAAATCCTTTCTTTTCAAACCTTGAGATTATTTCTCCCACCTGAAGGAACCCCACTGGAAAAATCAATGACAATGTCTACATCCTTAACTTCAACACGAAATAGTTGATTCCAAGTAAAATCTGAGAAATCGAAACTCTCTTGTACAACATGAATGTGCAACTCACAAGGCCCCTCTGAACACCATCAGGCTTGACCATAATGTAAGTCTGTTCAACTTGTTCCTAGACATCAAAGACGGAATTTTTCAGCAAAACTTCCAAATCCAGTCAAACAAGTAAGGAAAGATTAAAATGCCAAAAAACTGAAATGGGACACCGTACTTTACAATCATACGTCAAACACCAAAACCAGATCATAGTAAATATAGCAGAAATATTAAGAAATAGAAGTTAAAGTTAAAGAAAGAAATTCTAACGAGTACCATTGAAGCGACTAGACGAGGAAGGAAGATGTGGATTTTAGTGGATCCACAAGAGGTTTTAGCACGAAGAGGGCTCGAAGTAGAACACGAAAAATGATATGAAAGTGAACTGAATGGTGCTAAGTAACTGGAACGGAGGTTAAACAACCTCTCGGAGGAGGAGGCGGTCGAAGCAGATGTTAAGTGGCCGGAAATTCGGTCCGTTGATGATCGGAGAACGGATGATGAAGAAAGATGCAATCTTGCTCCTCCAAACACGCAGAAACCGTCCATGTTGTCTCTACAGTTGCTCTGCGTGAGACAAGGAAATAGAGATAGAGAGAGAGGTTAAAGGTGTCCAGCTGCGTTGCTGGTAAAACTACCGTGTTTGGTCCGAAGGGAATCTTTCTTTTTCATGTCTCTTTTTTGCTACTTACAAACGTTGTCTTAGGTCCAGTTCACCCGTACTATTGATCTTGTGTCGTCTCGCTGAAACGAAATAAATTTATTCTTTTTATTTAGCTACTTTGTCTAGAAAAATTGTTAAAGATACATTTTTAACCAAAATATTTCAAGTTATAGAAACAATAATAAATTATGTAAAAAGATAGTTACGTGTATAATTGACGATTCTCACCCGATCCTCGTAAAGTAAAAAACTTTATTCATTGAATTTGTCCTTTTAATATAGTCTTTATATGACAAAGCAAAAACAATTTTTATTTAATTATTTTAAATTTTAGAGAGAAATTTTGTCTTAATTTAATGAAAGAATGAATTAATTAAAAATAATGAAAAAAGATAATAAAACAAATCAATTTAAATTAAAAATTAAGTCTGAAGATTTTAAATTTTAAATTTTAAATATACTAAAAAAATTTCAACTCGTTTATTACATTGAATTGTAAATTTTTTAACTTTAATCTTATTTAATATATAATATATATTTATTATTTTAAATTAAGTTTGAGATAAAATTTGAAATTGATTCGAAATTAATAATTTAATCAAAATTAATTATTGATTTCGATAAAGTTAAACTTAATTTAAACATTTCGTCACTCCACTGTAAAAAAAATATATATAGGTCTAATTGTATATGCATATAAAACAAAAGAGGCATAATTAGCAACGAAATAATAAAATGAAAGAGAAGTCTAAATTTCATAAAGTTTTGCTTCTCTACTTTCTTTTTATGTTATGATATTCCTTTTCTTTACATGTCTTGTGATTTTCAGGCAGTGGAAGTGTTAGTTTAAGGGCGATGAAGAACAAGGTTTGGCATCTATCAAACAATTTTAAAATCAAAGCATTGATCAATTAGAGCTTACCACTGCCTTTGTTGTTGGACCTATCATGGAGGAAGTTGAGGACATTGTCCAAGATCAAAACTTGACACTTGTTTTGGACTTGCTCATTGAAATGTAAGTTAACAAGAAGGATCCTCCGTTAAAAGTTATTAACGTTAACTTATCTTAATTTTCTACTTACTTTTATTAGAATTTTTAATATAGGTAAAGTGTAGAGTTCATTAACAAAAATTATGCTTGGGTCCGTTATTACTAAAATGACTAGAATTAATCATTTGAATAGTTGACCCTTACTACTTATAAATTCTTTAACATTTTCAAGTTTTAACAAATATGAAATATTCTAACACTCCCCATCAAGTGCAACTGAGATTAAATATCCAGTTGTCACTTAAAATAAATATAATGATAACTAGATCAAGTCGCTGAGATTGGATATTTAGATGGATACAGTTAAAAATGATAGTTCAGCCGGATCCAATATGCTTTAAAGTTAATAAATAGAATTTACATTAATCAATCTTTTCATGAAGTTCAAGTTGGAGGGATGGCTTGGTCGAGTTTTAGACTTTTTCTAAACTTGGGATTCTTTCCAAGTTTGGGATTGAAAATGTCAGAGCCACCCCCTGTTATCCTGAAATTTGAGTTTCAATCCTTTTTTAAGTTTTCAAATCAATTGTTTCTTTAATTTTGGACTATCAGGCTAGTTGATTTCAATGTGAACTCAGTGACATGACCAAATCCTGACGGAGCTCAGGAGTGGGAAAACAACTGCCAACATCTTGGGAGCCTCTGTGATTATCTGGGGATACCATAGAACTTACGCAGTTATTTTTCTACCTTGCATGGAATCAAGCAATTGGATACATAAAAAACTTAGAATTTCTTTATTTATCTGTTCAATCATCTGAACATCTCAAACTTTAAACATCCATACTATATAGAACTTGTCATCTTTGCTTGAAATTGAACGAACTTAATCCACTGACATGACAAGATGATTGGCATTATTTGAGTTGTAAACGAAAACCTTGAAACACACCACAATACAAGTTTCAACTTGGATTTAGCATCTCCAGCAAGAAACTGCAATAATTGGTTTTGATTGCCAACCAAGTACCAAGCAACCCTTCTCTTCCACAACAGTGTAGCCATCACACACTTTGGTCTTTCCCAACCACTGCTTGGCCTGGGCTATCATCTTGATGGGTGCCGCCTGAAACCCTGCACGGCTCATCCGACGCCGCCACTGATCCAGCCTCTCGTGGCGTTCCACCCTCGCCGGACCTTCACAGCTTACTATGTTCTTGATTTCTTCTGCAAAGTAGAATTGTTCCATCTTGGCACGTCTGGTGTCATACTTGGGTAGCATAGCGTCCAGAGAATCAAAAATTGCTGAATAGTAATGCAAAGCTTCCATGAATCTCCCAAGAAAGAAGGGTCCATTGTGACTGGAATCTTGTTCAACGAGCACGAGAACTTTGGGTGAGAGCTCGTGAATGATCTTCAGAACAGAGTTCAAAGCTCCTCTGCTCTCCTTCACCACGCAGTGAAGCTGAAGGATGCTATTAACAACGAGAACTTCACCATCTTGGACCTTGATGTCTTGAGGACGCAAGTTCTCCAAGTTACTTTCCACAAGCGAGAACTCCAAATTGATTCCCAAGTCTTTTGCATGCTCCTGGAGTTCATGACCAATGACACGGAACCTATCAACACAAAGGCCAACACCGGTGATCCGAAGTCGAATAGGCGGTTTGGCGGCACGAGTGGCGAGGCTTTGAATCAGCCGCCGCCATTGGTGACCATGGGGCAGACCAAGGGTCATCCCCAGGTCGATCACATGGACGTTACTCTCTCCCTCAAAGGCTTCCAATATGGATGAGTTGGCCACAAAGTGACCAAACTGAATATGTGGGCAAATTTCATAAACAAGGCTTAAAGCTTCTTGCTTTTTATCGGAGTCAATATCCATTATGGTGGGTGCCACGAATCCAACAGCCCCCAAAGGTTGAAGCAGCGAAAGCCTATCAGCGAGTCCTTGAACGAAGCAAGACGCAACTCGCTGGAACGAAGAACCAAACACCAAAGCACTGGATCTGAGTTCAGAAAGTAATGCAGAGGCATGAGTCTTGTCTCGACAGGCCACAGCTTCTGCACAAGCAACCAGAAGCTGAACAAGCCTCATCCCATTAGCACTACCGTCTTCTTCATTCCTCATCTCTTCGTCAGAAGCTGCCTCTTCTTCAGTCCCCTCGGCTTCGAGATACTTTTGAGTGTAAGTCCATATATGATCCCGAAAATGAAGCCTTTGCAAGCTATTCAAGCTACTAAAGCTGTTGTTCCGACTCATCATGCCACTACTGTCAGTACTATTGCTGCTGCTTCCTCCGCCATAAAAGCTGCTGCTGCTATTGCTTTCCATGGGGTCTGCGAAACTCACAGTTCGTCTCATCCTCTTGGGATCTCTCGTTTCTTCAGGGAACTGGAGGATCATGGTCGAACTAGTGTTGTCCAACATCGGAAAATAAGGGTAAGGATAGGAAGCCATAGCTGATAAGCTGAGATCAAGACCACTCATTGGATTTCCTGTTCCAATATTATTAAACTCATTCGACAGTAAAGATGGAGCCATAGCCGAAGCCACTTTATTCCTTGCTTCTGATCTTAATACTCGGACACAAATCTCTGAAAGAACCAAACGTATCATCTAGTAAACATAGTTTATGTAGACAGCTTTTTTCTTGTTTCCTGCTGTTTCTCTAGTTCTTAACGGTTTAATTAAAATGTAGGAAAGTGACAAAGAATTGCTGGCTTCATTGTTGTCGACCTTAGCGGTGGTATATAGAAATTTACAGGGACGAGCATAGAGAAATCAAATAAATCCTTGCCGTTCTTCTAACTAATAAGGAATCCTCCCTTGTTCTAAGCTTAACTTGTTCAAACCTTGAGATAAGATGGTCAACTTTTTGTTCTGATATTAGTTATCTTTTTCGATAAAAGCCTTGGAGTGTTCCCATTTCATTCTACACAACAGCTCAAATGACAACAGTTACAAGGTTGGTCCAGTCAAACAGTTACACGATAAAAACTTAAGGATTACTGATAGATAGCTGAACAATGTCCATTTTTAGCTCAGTTTAATGCATTCCAACCAAGAACTGCACTATTGCCCCTTGGTTTGAATTTTTGTGTGCTTTGGTACAAACAACCGATACAACTACTGCCCAATATAAGTTAAGTTTCACGAATATTCTGATACAAATATTCAGTACAATGCAACTTGTTTCAGTATTGTTTTCCCTTCAGGTATGATTCTGTACACAACACCTTGTGCCAACCCTTCAAGGAATATAGCTCATAAGAATATATTTCCGCAAAATGTTATAAACAAACGGATAAAATAATTGGAATCAAAACATTCTATTTATCTCGGATTGCCAAGAAATACCTAAAAGTATATGCCCCTCGCACAAGGAGAGGGTGAAGAAAAGAACAGAGAAGGAGAAACTTTAATCATGTTAGTTTTTCCAACACTCAGGATTCCAAGAAACCAAAGAAGCAGAAGTTTACCGTAAGATTAAGAAGTAAAATAAGTAATTTATAAAATATTTCATATATCCGATAGTTTATCCACAGTTTCCGTTCATTCCAAAAAGAAAAATGTTTCGCTTAGACATTGCTGGGCAGGATACATCCTGAGTTTCAGATACATTCTTTGCATGTGAATTTCGAAGACAAGTTGAGTTATCCTCCTCTGATATTATGTTGGAGGACCTGGACTGCTGCGAAGCTCGTGACATATCTTTCCAAGGTTCCAGAAAACTCTAGCAAATCAGAGACAGCAGGCCCTTTCAACATTAATCCTTGTTATGCATATAACGACAGGGAAGATCAGTTGTTATGGGATGGGACAACCTGATAAGCACTCTACAAAAGTATGCGAAAAGAAAGCATCTTTTGTGAAAGTGAAGTTTTGTTCTTTGGACTGCGAAACAAAACAGGAACTCCCTTGTTGCAACAATTTCAACAAGGAAACTTTCTTATTAAAATATTGAACATAAATTATGATATAGTCATTTTATTCCCATTTAGCGACACAAGAAGTACATTGACTTTTTTTTTCTAATAGTGAAATTTGTAGTTATTAGTTTTTAACTATGTATTCAGTAAATTGTGAAATATTCACAACAATTCGTAAATTACATATTTTAAATAATTTTATTAGACGAATTAAATTTTTAAAATTTTCTATTGAATTCAATAAATTTTAGGGTTAATTACAAAAAATCTTAAACTTTACTCAATTTTATAATCAAAATCAAAAACTCAAAAAAGGTGACAATCAAATGCTCAATTTTTTAATTCTGACTTTATATTAATATTTCTCTTAACGTTGCTGGTATGGCTTGTCACATAAAGTAGATACGATTAACACTTATACACGTTAGAGTTAATTAAACTAACTAATTAAATTTCATTAAATTTTAAAACTAAATTACGTAATTGTAGAATTAGAAAACCTTAATGAAACTTGCTGCCTAAATTGTTGAAATTGAAAATCCTAAAGCAATTTGTTCTCGCACAAAAAATAAAGCCTAAGGTAACAAATTAAGATTTCATTCATATTATTAGAAATTGTGTAACTCTCGTCACACACCAACGTGACAGAGTGTCGTTTAACATTAAATAGTACTACTAACACTTAGATACTTTAAGAAATGTTAGGGTATGATTTAGATTTTTAGGTTTAGGAAGGCCATTAGTCAGAAATTGGGAGATGCAAGTACCATTGTTTGTAAATTATTACATATATTTAATGATTTATTTAATAATGATTATGATTATAACGGCAAAAGCATTCATGTTCCAGTAGATACAGTGGTGTGACAATCCTGCTGTGTTTGGTTCTTATATATGTGAACACAATTGTGAAGTTTTAGAAAGATAATCGATGCTTTTTAGGATTGGTTTAGGCGAGCGGCAACGGTCAATGATATGTTGAAATCAACTTGTTGAAATGATAAATACTTATTCTCAATAAATACTTACTATTTTGGGATTACTGTTTTGGTAACTATTGAAATGTAAAAATAGGTATTTGACAAGTACGGTTGCAATTGCTAAAAATAGATAAAATGACTAAAAAACTCATTGATTTAATAAATTATTAATAATTATTGTTGTAATAATTAAAAAATATGTTATTAGTTATATAAATTTAAAATTATAAATAATAAAAATATTAAATTAAAATAAGAAATATATAAATAAAATAAATTTAGTAATAAAATATTTCATTAAAATATTAGTAAAATTTTTTACCACATAAGCAGTTTCCTACCACGATCTTCTTTTTGTAATAATACCGTATTTTTTTTAACCTCCATTAATTTACTATAAATTTAAATATATAATTACATTTAAAAACTGTAGTAAATAATTATTTATTTCTACCGCTACGAAGATCTAAATACAGCCTTAATAAATGACTTTTTGGTGTAGAAGGCTTGTTAAGGGGCTTCAAGAGAATAAGTTGAAAGATGCGGATGAGCAGGAGTTACGTGCAAAGCAATTAGAAAACGTACGACTGTTTCCGACAGACAACTTCATTTAATAATATACGTGTGACCTTTATTATTATTATTATTATTTACTTAGAATTCCATTAAAAAAAACCTTTAAAAAATTTCATATCCAATACAAAGTTATCATCGACTCATCGCATTCTAGTCCCATTTTATGAATTCGTCCAAACCCAACTAGATAGTTCGTATTTAATGCAATATGACATGGGTGGTAAGATGCTCCTGAAAAGTATTAAGCACAATGTTGCTAATGCCATATTAAATTTAGTATTAGATTAAATTTTGGTACGGTATTCTAATAGTGTCGGTTAATACTGGGTACTATTTTTGATAATTTTTTATATTTATAAAATAATTCCTAAACTTTTTAGAAATTGCAAAATATTTTATTGTCATATTGTACAGTTATAATGTATAGTTTATAAGTTTATATAATCTACATTTTCAAATATTATAATAATAAATAATATCTACAATTAATATGAAATAATAATAATTTTAAAATATTTATATATAAATAATAACCACAATTAATATGAAAAAAGAAAATTATCATCATACAAGTATAAAATTAAGAACAATACAAAATATTTGAAATATTACAATTTTATCATATAATAAATAATAATTACATTAAAACATCAAATGAAAAGAACAATAAACATTCTTAACTTTCTAATTATTGCAATTTAAAACAAGAGTTTATAATAAAAAAACAACCAATTAGAAGAGAAACCTAAAACAAAAATATATATTAGTTAATTTACTATTAATTAAATATATTATTTAACTATTTAATATATTAATTATTAATAAGAATTTAAACAATTTAATTTAATATTACATATTTAATTAATTAAAATTATATATTAATAAAAATGTAAATAACTTATTTAAAATTAAATTTATAAAATTAATTATTATATTTTTAAAATATATAAATTTCAAATAAAGATAAATATTGGTTTATAAATAATAAAATTTAAATTATTATTTTAAAAATAAAATAATTTTATTAATACTTTATTAATCAATATTATATCAAACATTAAATAATAATTTATTTTAAAGTTTTTATTTAATGTATAATTATTATAAGTAATTAAATTTTTTATTTTATTTTAAAAATTAAAATTAAAAAATCAAAATAAAAATTGAAATAAGTCGAAGAGAAAATTTTTTGAAAATTTTTAAAAATTTTGCTAAAAAGTCCTTCTATTTTTTAAAATTTACATTATTGGTCAATATTTGGCCGGTATTTTAAATACCGGCCAATACCGACCTATATTTATAACCGATATTTTTTAACATAATTTTATACCGATTTCTAACTGGTATGGTACGAAATTTAAATATTTGATTAAATGCAAATATACACTCAACCCTCGTAAGCTTAATCTTGTTTGGGTACATTTCACAAATACTGTTTTCTTCAACTAAATTATGTACGAAACTGTCAATTTAATTAGTTTTATTAATTACGGAGCACAAAGAAATCAATATTTTATGAAAGTTAAATCGATAAAATAAGAGGTTTAATGTTTAAAAGGTTCAATTAATAATAGATCATTATAAAACTGGTTAAAGATTAAATAAATTTGAAGAATTTGAGATATTATTCAAGAAAATTATTTTCACCAGTGAAAAAATTGAAGTTTAATTAAAAATCTGTTAAATAAAACTTATTTTATTAATGTTGATTTATAAAAACCGATTAATTTAAGAAAACTACCCAATTACTTAGTAAATTGAGTAGTTTTTAATAACAGAGATTATTAAAATAAATCAAACTGATAAATTAAAAATCGAATAAAAAAATTGTCCATTCAAAGTTTTTATTATTAAACACAGCCAATTTGTTCAATTTTTTTATCGTGGGTAATTGCTAAAACTTATTGTCTGAAGCTTCTTTAGCCACCACATGAAATAGGGTTGGTGAGTATGACTTTGGTTGAAAAACAAAATTAAATTGTATTAGAAATCTCAACTACTTTAAGGTCGTGGGTTCGACGAGAAAGTCAAGGCGTGTTTTATTGGTGAGGGTTACATTAGTGTTTTGTTTCAGTTGTATCTTTCCATTGTATTTAAAAAAAATATATATTAGAATTTAAAATATTGATAACTAAAAATAAGCATAATAATGAAACATAATAAAAGGATATAACAATGAAATAATATTATAAAGATTTGTTATAATTTTCAAAATACGAGTACTAAATAAAAAAATAAAACTAAAAGAACCACATTATACCTAAACCTAAAAGGTATTCTCGTAACATTAAATTAGATAAAAAAATTACAGGATTAATAATTAGTGAGCATAAGTAGAGGTTCATACTTTATTTGCAAAAAATAATATAAATGCTAAATTAATATAATTTATTTAAAATAAAATTTTATGTGATAATAATAATATGACATGGATAATAATAATACTTTCATAACTTGAACAAAAATTAAATTGGTAAAATAAGAGATTTAAGATTTAAAAGATTCATCAAATATTAAACTGTTGTAAAATTAGTTAAAGATTAAATAAAATTAAAAACATTTTAAAGTATTAAATAAAATTATTCTTATTTATTAAAAATTTAAAGTTTAATTAAAAAAAATTGTCCATGTAAAATTAATCGATTTATTTGATTTATAAAAATTGATTAATTTAAAAAAAATCAATTAATTAATAAATAAATTAGTTTTTAATAAAAAAGTTATTAATTATATCAAATGAAAAGTTAAAATTGAACTAAAAAATTAGCTATTTAAAGGATTTACTTATACAATGACTTAACTGTTTCGGTTTTTAAAACATTAGAAAATACCAACCAATCATCCACAATTTTATTCTACCTCTAACCACACTAAAAACTCCATTTCTATATTTTGCCTCATCACTTTCACAAGGGAAAATGGCTTTCAATGCTTATGTCTTATCCAGAGAAATTGTCAAATCCTCTCCTCCTACCCCAGGTGAACATAAAACCTATCAGCTCTATCTAGTGGATCAACTATGCCCTCCCATGTACATCTCTTTCGTTCTCGCCAATCCATCATCTGGCAAAGAATTTGGCAAAAACGTTGATGATCACTTGAGGACCTCCCTCTCAAAGACATTATCCCATTTTTATCCATTCGCTGGAAGATTCAGAGATGCATGCTCTATCTGTTGAAATAGTCAATATTGTTATCGTTTTGTGCTGTTATATCATGTATCTATTCTCTAGCCTATTGTTTAGCTATGAATATGTAAACTGGGCATAGATATGCCACTACCTCCTGTAACTTTCTGTTGAGTATTTTTCTCATTGTAATAGTGATGCTTGATATAAATATACAAGGTCACATCACTACTTTCACGTGAGTGATTAAACAGCCACAGTGTTTACATACTTTTACATTGTATCAAAGTCATTCCTTTCCACACGAAAGTTTCCAACGTCAATTAATCGTCCTCGTATGTTTTGTCCTCCTCCTCCTCCTCCTCCTCCGTCTCTACTTCTCCTGGACTACTACCAACTCCGTCTTTTGGAGCTCTCATCAACGTCAAACTGACAAGGGACAAATATCGTCTTTGGAAGGCTCAATTCCTGCCTTACCTCCACAGTTAGCAGCTCCTCAGCTAAATAGATGGCTGTTAAAGAAAAATGTTCTCGGATCAGATATCGATTGAATTTAATAGTTCGAAAAATAATAACGAAAATAAATATAAATAAAATAAAATGGGACATAATATAAAGATTTACGTGATTCAGTCAATGTGACCTACGTCTACGGCCGGAGGGTGAACAATTTTACTAATATGTATAGAATGTATACAAGTACAAAGGCTGAAACAAAAAGCTTTCAAAACACACAAGTATACAGAAAATAATTGAAGAGAGGATGAGAGGATTTTAGGAAGGAGTGGTGTGTTTTAAACCTACAACCATCTCTTCTATTTATAACTGAAGTCTCAAGCATCTGTCCAAAATATTTTTCCAAACGGTGGCCATTATTGTTGACAAAATAGAAGAAGCCAAGGCATGTAAACGGTGGCCATTATTATTGACAAAATGGAAGAAGCATGCAACTAATAGCCAACCACTTTTGAGATATTGGAGGGGCCAAGGCATACACATGCAACAAATCTCCACCTTGACTTTGTCCCGAACAATTAGTGATCCGCTCCACCTTCTCTGGCAATGCCCTAATGGGCTGTTTCACTAACATTGAACACCAATCAAGTCCAAGCATTACTTGAACTTGTAAACTGGAAGAGCCTTGTAAACATATCAGCAGGATTGTTTTTAGTATTGATCTTCTGAATAAGGATCTTCTTCTCTGCAATAGTATCCCGAATGAAATGATACTTCACATCAATATGTTTCGTTCTTTCATGATACATTTGGTCTTTCGTCAAATGAATTGCACTCTGACTGTCACAATAAACAATAGTAACCCCTTGATGTAGAGATAACTCGCCGAATAAACCTCTCAACTATAGTGCTTCCTTGATAGCCTCAGTGACT
>JAOSBN010000007.1:29579799-29601595 GCA_027563595.1 Erythroxylum suave
TCTTTATGTTCAAAATTTTAATATTATGGTATTTTTAAATGTAAACTAATATTATAAAATTAAATAAAGATTAAAAATTTAATTAACTCATTTATTATATTTTTACAAACTTCACGACATAATTGTACAATAAAAAAAGTCAACTTTAAAAATACTCAAAGCAAAATTACAGAGTAAATTGAAGTTAACATACTGTCATTAGGCAAACACCTAACTCCAAAAACTCCTCTTATTAAGCTTATAGAAATCAGTTTATTAAAGTTAAAAAACTAATCAATAATTCATTTATCAAATATTTCAATAAGTTTTTAAGATAGTCCAAAAAAAACCAATAAATTAAAAAAAAAACCCTCGTATCTTTCTTCCACGTGACCCAGCACCAATGAAAGGGAATTAAGAAAAATCAAAATTACCAAATCCGATTTAGGCCTACACTATCAACTGGGCCCAAACCATTCATAGAGTCTGTCGTCTCGACTTAATGAGGCCCAGAAATCGACACCTCACCAAAGTGGTGCGCACTTCATGCCCAGCGCATCATGCCAAGAAAGAAACAAGGGCGGAGGGCTCCGTAATACCCAAAAAGACGCGACAGTTACTCAACTCAAACATCTTCACTAATTCCGTTTCTGTCCGTATCCCGTCGATGGATTTCTTCAAGTCTGTATTTTCCGATGAACCCGATTCGGCAAGATCCGAAGCCGATCCCCACAGCCCGGAATCTGCTGACGAAAATCCGGATAACCCAACCGTCCAAGATGGTGGCGGGTGGAGCTTCGGAGGTATGATCAGAACCCTAACCACGAAATCCGAATCCGTCATCGAGACCTACCGTCGCGATCTAAGGGAATTTGGGTCGGGTCTGAGGAAGGAGATCGAGGTGGCGCATGGTTCGCTGGAAAATGTAGGACAGGCAATCGACGAGCTTGGTAGCTCCGTAATGAAAGGAACGGCTCAGATCATCTCTCATGGCAAGGAGACTATGCTTGCCATAGATCAGGAATCGGATTCAGCTGATAACAGTGTCAATAGAAGCATTAGTCAACATAGCTTGAATTCGAAGCCGTACAGTCGATTTGATGCTCAGGTGCTTGCGATCCAAGGTGATGTGAGCACGTACTGTGAGGAGCCGGAGGATTCGGAAGAGTACAGGAAGTGGAAATTAGGGTTTGTGTTGGAGGAGAAGCGAGAGGAGAGTCGGAGCTTGATTGAAGAAAATGGAGCTGTGGAGAGTGTGTACAAAAGGGTTGTACCCAACAGCGTTGATGAGCAGACTTTCTGGTCTAGGTATTACTACAGGGTTTATATGCTCAAGCAAGATGAGGACTTGAGAGCTAATCTCGTGAAACGAGCGATATCCACGGAAGAGGAGGACTTGAGTTGGGATGTTGATGATGATGACGACGATGAAGTGATCGACAAAGAGGAGAAGAAAATCGTGAAAGATTCAGGATTTAAGGAAAATGAGAGCTCTAGTAGCAAAAAACATACGGAAGTTGAGGACGTAAATCAAGTTAAGGCAGTGGATAATGATGGTTTTGAAACAGAGATTGGTAGTGGAGGGTGTGTAACTAGTGGTGGTGACAATGTAGTTAGTGAGAAGCTAGAGTTGGAGAAGAGTAAAGAACAGAATCCATTGAAGTCTGATGAGGAAGTGGGTGTAAAGGTGAAAAGTGATAATGGAGAGTCTTGTAAAGATAGTGAATTCTCAGTGGTGTCAAGCCATCAATCAATGGCAGAGGAAGACGATCTAGGGTGGGACGAGATTGAAGACCTGAGCAGCATAGACGAGAAGAGACCGACGAGTCAGACTGGAAGTCCAAATAAGATTGATATACAGAAGCGGTTTAGTGTTGCTGAAGAAGAGGAGGATTTGAGTTGGGATATTGAAGATGAAGATGATGATGAGCCAACTAAAGCTTGAAGCCTCTGTGAAATTACTTGATCATTGTATCGCGTTTCACTTTGCAAGTGAGAATATAATTTCTTTGTACCTTTATTATTGAATTTGAAACAAATTTGTCTATAATAGCAAGCTTTCTGTTGATTACTTCTGTATTTGTTCACTGGTATTGGTAGGTCCTATTGTGTAGCTGCTCATTTCTAGCCTGCTAGACCTGCCTAACTTTGATCGTATAAGAGTGGACGATTTCTCTGAAGAAGGCCCCTACTACTTTTAATATAACCATGTTGCCAAGAGATGTTTTCCCTTTTCAAATATGCTGTTTACGGAAACTTTTAATGCAAACTGAAACCTTAGAGGACTCGGGAGACGTTATATTTTCTTGGTCACTTTCACTGACAGAAAAGGAAGCATAATGTAATCCAACTCCTAAAACATGGCTATCTTGCGTTCTGCAATTGTTCTTCTACATGATAACTACCAGCAGAGTAATACTGCGCATTTGTGCAGTAATAATGTCCCGATAATTTAATTACATATATTATTATATAATTTTAATGTACAAATAAATATGAAAAATTTTAAATTTTGGAATTAAATTATTAGCAAAGTAAAAAATTTCTAATTAAATTATAAATATTTTTAATTTGTTATTCGTAAAAATAAGTAATTAAATTATAAATATTTTAAATTTGTAATGGATATTTTATCAAAAAGGTTTAAATATATTATATTAAAAATTATAAGTTAGAATATAATAAATGAATAAGTAAAATTAGGAAATAAACATTTGGGATAAAAAATTTTAAAATTAAGAAAATGTATAGTATAATGTATCTGTTGTAAATGTATAAAATATATAAACTAAATAAAAAACTCTAAGAAAATTAGCTTAAAATAAGTAAATATTGTGTAATTTAAAATTTTGTTATAAGATTATTGATATTTAAAATTTTAATTTATAATAATAAAAGAATCTCAAAAGAATTATTCAAAATATATAAATGTAATATAACAAAAGAATGGGTAAATTTAGTTAATAAAAATATGGAACGACAAAAGATGAAATATGATTGTTCATGTATAGATAAAAAATGGATTAGCAAAATTATTTATTTGAGTGGTAAAATTTTAAAAATGTAAATTGTTTTTATTATTAATTAAATATTATAGTTAATTAAGGTTTAAAAAAGTTAATAACTTAATTTAATACGCCGCAAAAAAAGTATAAATATTTAATTACTTAAGCTAATAAAAAAGTGCTAACATCTTATATTATTTAATGTATAAATGAAGATTGTAAATTTTTAAATTTTGCCATAAAATTATTAACATTTAAATTTTTAAATGTATATAAGAAAGAAGTCACTATAGAAATATTAATAATATATAAGTTAGAATACTACAAATGAATAATTAAAATAAGGCTGTAAAATTTTAAATGTTTATTAAGAAAGGTATTACGATATAAAAATTTAAAATATACAGGTAAGAATATAAACTATTTGAGTCACGGGTGTGACTCACCCGTGACTATAGACTTGAGTCACGGGTGTGACTCATTTAAGTCACACTCATGACTGCAACTAAAAATTTTAAATAAAGATGGAATAATTTTTTTGGGATAATTGTTTAAATTTATAAAATAGTCTTAGAATTTTTTTAACTTACAAAATAATTTTTTAATATATGTGCAGTATAATTTATAATTTATAATTTTACATCAATCATTTATCAAAAATCATAATATTAGATATTGAAAATAACAATCATTTATTTATAAAAGGATTCTGAGTTAGTAAAAATAAAATGTTAGGCCAATAATACATACAAACAAATATTGATGCTATGTTTAAAATATAGATTAATATATAATCATTATGTATAATTTCAGTATAAATTTAATTCAATTTATTTTTATTTTTATTATAATTAATTTTTCTTTAAATAATAAAAACTGATTTTACCTTTAAAAGATTACAGTATTTATTTAACAACCTAACTTAATACTTCAGGCTACAATTTATAATATATACATATGTTTACGCACATCTGATTAACTTATCTTTAGGAGGATCCCTATTTATGTAAGATTTATACAAACTACATTTTTTAAACTATATTTTTAGAAGATTTGTTTCTCGATTGGAGGGATGGAAGATTTTGGACCACTATTATATTGGTCCAACTTTTGCACTCATCCCACCAAAAGCCTAGAGCCTAAAATAACTATGACACGCCCACATGCCAATAGCTAAGATCTAGAAATGTCATCAACTCTTTGAATTTATCCCTAAAAGGTGAAAGCTCTTCGATTTATTGCTTCCCAAATCCTTGAGACTAGGTAAGACAACGTAACTTTAAATCTTCATTCTTCTAGTTTGTTCTACTTGGCGTGTTATGTTGTGATGTGTGTGAGGAGTGAGGACTGATTGACCAAAGAAGAGACGACGATGGTGTGGATGTGTTGTGTGTGCGTGAGCCATGACTGTGAGGAAAAGACAATGGAGTAGTGTGGAGTGCGTGGTGGAGAGTTGCTAGAGAGGAGAGTAACCGGAGAGGAGAGAGCGGGAGAGAGAGAGTGAGAAAGAAATGAAAAATGCGAACCAATGAGAGAGAGAATTTGACAGTGACGACGGCGAAAGGCTGGGGGGGGGGGGGTTTACAAAACGATCCCAAAATTTTTCAAAATTCACGAGAACTAAGTCAATCATACTGCAATAGTTTGTTACCGATATGGCTTTTTGAATAATTTTTGACTTATAGTTTTCATTATTTTTATGTTGACTTTACGTATAGGGCAAATTTGTTTGGTTTGAGCTATATTAAAAGGTTTATTAGGTTAGATTGAGAATGACTAAAAGTCAATATTTTGTAAAGATATAGGTGCTTGATGAATAAAGTGATTGAGAAAATTATGGTGATACTTGGTTACTTAGAGTGAAATGTTAACATTCTAAAAATTGAAGGTTGCTTAGGCCAATATCTTTTGCGACTGATTGAAAACCTAACTGTCACTTAGTTCAATACATATACATTATATAATCCAAATTCAATAATGTATATGTATTGAATTATATAATGTATATGTATTAAACTAAGTGATAGTTAGGTTTTCAATCAGCCACTTGAATTAATATTTTTGTTATGTTTTCGTAATGAAATTGAATTGGTTTAGTTGTTTTATGTTATATTTTAGTTAATTGAGAAGATGTTTCCTTTGAGGAAGAGTTTGGTCAAGAATTAAAGCATTTGATAAGGTTCCTAGTCTGCCTTAATTTCTATCATTTTCTCATAAATTTTAAACTGAAAACTTTGTTTTCTTTATATGTAAGATAAAGTTAAAGAAATCATCTTTTCTCTCCTCGCTTGGCAGATTTAGTTTTATATGTTTAGTGTGAAGTAATAATTGATAACATGGCTGCTCATTACTAGTTTTCAAAGTGGGAGAAGTCAAAGATAAACTAAGAAGACACTTATGGGGCTATCAGAAGCATAGTAAAAATGTTTTGATTAATTAAATCATAGGAATGATTTTGATTATTTTCGTTTTAATCTTGAATTTCATTATTATTTATTAAAGGATGTATATTTAAAATGAATGCGTGTTCATGTCATGACTTGTTGGATTTATATTCCTATAGGATTTTGTGTTTGTCAATTATGTTTAACTGTTCTAAATCTAATTAAGCAATAAATTGCTCTGTTTGGTTTGAGATTAATGAAATTATTTTGATTCTTGATTATTATTTAGATCATGCCTCGTACGAGATTTGGAGTATCTTCATCTTTTGAAGCGGGCGATGTCCCTGATGTAGGTAATCCTTGTCTTCAGTTTAACAATGCTGAGAACCAATCAAGGTATCTAACTTTAAAAGATCGTCCCATTATTCTAAATAGATTTATTGATCATGCAACTATAACTGTGTTAGGAATTGCAAATCATGTCAATGAATTATTGCATAACATAAGATGGGACAGATTTGCAAATTTTAGGAAGAATTCATATGTTGAATTAACTCTATAATTTTTATCAACTTTAATTTTGACCTATAACAAAGATGGCATCCTGATTAATTTGATATTTAGATTAATGAATAGGATACATGCTCTTGGTTTAAATGATTTGAATGATATATTCAGATTTCCATATAGTGAATTATATGGTTATGATGATGAATTTAGGACTAGAGAATTTTAGAGTGAAATTACAAATTCAACAAAAGTTTATTCTCCGAGTAGGTTAAAATTGTCAGCTTCAGTGGATCCTGGCTTACGCTATCTCCATAGATTTTTAACTTGCACAATATTTGGTGGAGGAGATAGTTAGGGTGCAGTTTCTGAATCTGAATTGTTTGTGTTGTGGTGTATGGTGCACGGTAAACAGTTTAATGTTGATTTGTGGTTAAGCAGCATATGATGAATATAGCAAGCGTTAGCGTTGGGAAAATAGTTGTTGAGACATTTGTGACTCAAATTGTAGAGCATTTAGGTTTAATGACTGAGAGAACTAGTTGAAGTTAGTTCTAGGGAATTCTAGTTTAGACTTGCAGTCTTTGGTGTCTTGAGCGCAGTCGATGTGAACGAGATAAAGGTATGCAAAGGGAAGGCCCATCAGTACTTAAAGGTACGCAATTTACCATTGCACCTACTTCTATTGAATGCCAATCATTAAAATCAACTAATTGTTTATGAACGGCGAATGGATGAGAGGTTACAAAGGACTGAGGCAAATATCGTGGAGATCAAGGATTTCTTAGCAAATTTGAATCCTTGCTCCAAAAAGCATCCTCCTCCATCTTAGTATTGTATTTCTAATTTGTCTTTTATTAGTTTGATTGTTTATGATCAATTTTGTTTTATTTCATTATTCGACTTAACTAGTGTTGTTTGCATGTTAGATCTTTTATTTAATTTCCTATGATGTTAACTATGATTGTTGTATGTATCTTGTTTATTTTTTTGTTTAATATTTAAAGATGTGTGATTATTGATTGAACTTAATTAGGGTTATAAATGCATAATATAAGTGAATAAATATATTTGCATGCATGAGTTGATTGATTCGGATTTCAATTGAAATGGTATTAGCTTGTTGTGATAGATGAATGACACTTTCCTTCGGTAAGGGGGGTTTGAGACCAATTAAAAGTATTCGTTGTTAAGAGTATTCTTTCATATTAAACAAATCTAGAACTTGCTTGCGAATACTAGTCAAGATTACATAGTCTTATGCAAACATTAAAATGATGAAGGCATTTAGAATATAACCTCAAAGCTTAAAAAGCCACCACACTATTATCCTTAGTGAACCCCTTTGAGCTTGCATGGAACCATTTTTTGGTTAAAACCTAAAACATGAGCTTTGTCTTTTATTGTTGATCTACTTTGATTATACCCGCCATAAGGGCAAGTTGAGCATTTAAAAAGCATATATGTTGTTGCACATTGGGGAAAACAAATGATATCAATCGAAGAAGAGAAAGAAAAAAGGGGAAAAAGAAGAAGAAGGATATATGCTGGTATACATTTAGTAAAAAAGGAAATCATATCAACCGAAGTAGAAAGAGAAAAAAAAGGAAGGAGAAAATGGCAGGGAAAAAGAAAAAGGGAAGAAAAAAAGAGAAAGAGGGAAAAGGGTTCACTGTAAAAGTAAAGGAGATTTTTGAAAGAAAAAATTTTGTGTTTTATATTTGGTACGTATCATTTTAAATGCTCAATTAGTCCTTCAGCTTCAAGCTAAATTTTATCTTTTCCATACCTTCACCAGGCCTCATTACAACCAAAATAAAGACCTTTGGATTAATGTATATGTTAGATATATAGTAGTGAAGAGGATTAGCTAGCAAGCTTTTGGTTGATGTATAACATGAAATGGAAAATGAGTGAATGTTTTTGACCTTTGTGCAGTTGAAAAAAGGGAGAATTGAGTGAGTATCTATCACATTTGTTAATGGTCTTTTAGTTAATGTACTTGTCGATTATGGTTATGCATGTGAGTAATAGTTTGTTCATGAAATATTATGAGTTTTAAAATCTTAGGTTGTGTTTGTGAAAATGATCATTTAACATCTTTAATCATTAAATGAGAAAATAATTTGTTGTTATTATTGTGTTTTTTTCTTGTGTTTATGCTTTTATGGTTGAATGTTTTTAATGATTGTGGTTTTTTTTTCTTATCTTAATTTGATGTAATTGTTGATTACTGAATGTTACTAATTCTCTTTATCAATTTTCTTAGAAAGAAAAAAGAAGAAGAAAGAGAAGACAAAATTGGAAGAAGAAAGAGGAGACAAAATTCAAAGGCTAGAAACCGACTTCGATGTTCTTAATGTAATTGTTGATAAAGAGGATGGTGCGAAGAAGAAGAAGATGAGGAAAGAGAATGATAGGTATGGTGTGTCATTGTTAAGAAAAAGGAAAAACCACTCTTATACATGCATTGTGAATGTTCATTCTTAGAGTAGAAAATTTTGATTTTTGAATAGTATAATTGTGGCTTTTGATGTTATGTAGTGTTAATGTTTTTGTTATAGAAGTTTTGTTGAATTTTTATGTTAGTTGATAGGTTAACATGGTCAGTCATGGACTCTAACATGATCAGGTGTGATTCGTGATTGCTATGAAAATTTTTGTTAGTAACGGGTGTGACTTTGTTAAAGTTTATTTATTAATAATAAAGATGTAATATTAAGATTAGCATATTACTGTGGAATGGAATATAAGGTAATTTGTTCATTTGTCCCTTAAAGCTTTGTTTTAACTTTGTTTTTACCCCAAAATATAGGAAAAATAGTATTTTCAATAACTTGCAAGGCCATTATCAGCTCTTTGAAGGTCAATTTATATAATCGACATGAAAATGCACCATCAGATTATGGTTCATATATATGACTGTAGTGGGCTAATAGGAATATAATTGTTAAAATTCCCACTATGGGTGTTTTCCATCAAGAAGAGCCACCAAATCCTTACAAAGAGATGCAAGTTTCTGGTATATATAAATAATAATTAATAGTCATTAACAATAATCATTAATGCAGTAACATGTAAATATTGAAACTGACTATTTAATCAAGTAACTATATTTTAATAAATCAAATGATTAATAATATATCAATAATCATTAATAATAATGGTATTAATTAGGTTGTGATAAGCATTCTTTATAATATATTTAAATAGTACGTATTAATATTAATTAACATATAAATCTAATATAATTAATTGATCACATTATAATAACTATTAATCATATCAAATTTATTATTTAAGTATATTAAAATAATAGGACGAAAAATTTATCAGTCATATAAACTATATAATAATTAAAGTAACTCTATTTTAATAAATAAAATAATTTAATAATATATAGTTTATATCAAAAGTAATTATAATTAAGTATATTTAAATAATACACATTATTATTTATTAATTTCAGACCAACTATGTATAATAACATTATTATATATATATACTATATATAATTAATCGATTATATTATAATAATTATTAATTATATCAAAATAAATTCATTAACTATTTTAATTTTTTAAATACAAGCATATTTATATTATAGGATGAAAAATTATTGAGTAACATCATAAAGAAAAAATGAATCACGTAGTCATAGGCACGACAAAAATCTAATCTGATAAGAATGAAAAGTTAGAAAAAAGAGAAAATAAACATAAATTAAAGAAAACGTTTTCTTTTTGTTTTGATATGTTGAGATTTGATCGAAATTTGAACTTTATGATTTGCATGAGTTTAATTAAAAAATAAACGGTTATGATCCAAGTAATAAAACATTATCAACTGCCCGTGAATTAAGAACAAAAAAACCATCATATGGATTTTCATAATTATATCTAGAATTACATGATGTCTAAAGTATTGAGTTTAAGATAACATGAAATAAAAGCATAAAAAGTACACAAGTCGTATGATCATTTTATGAAAATTTAGGTTTTTTGTTTCTACGATCACCATGGATATTTGACTTGAGTGTGGATTCAGTATGGTTGATGATGATATGTGCATCTGACTGCGTATTGGGTTCAATATGGACTTGAGTGTGGATTCAGTATGGTTGATGATGATATGTGCATCTGACTGCGTATTGGGTTCAATATGGCTGAATTTTTGTTGGTTTGACATGAACAAAGAAATGTTTTGTTTCTCAATTCTGCATACACCTTTTCTAGAGGAACTTCCATGTTCTTATTGCAAAAATGTTGATTTGTTAGCGACATAGTAATATAAAGATAATTGTTTTCATATTAAATTTCACATGTAAAAAGAAAAAGTGTCATGGAGTCACACCCGTGACATCCAAGAAGAAAAATTTTATCTGATTAGTAATTACGATATTCTTCATTATTAAATATTTTTAAAATTTTTATTCGCGTTATTTATAATAATTAATTATTATATGTTTTTAAGCAATTTAGATTATTAAGTAATTGTTAATTACGTAATTATTAATTTTTATGATTATTATTAGTTATAGCGGCGCACATGAAATGCACAGTCTTCCGTGTTCTTTGCACACCTCTCTTCCTAGTTTTCTCTGACTGAACCCTTCTTTTACAGTCGCTGATTTTGTTCCAAGTTTTTGTAAAATCTTTTAAGTCAGTTTAAATTTTTCATTAAAAACTTGATATTTGTAGATATTTTAGTCATTTTTGTTTTTTTTTTCCTTTTTCCCTCCATTTTCGCATGTTCCCATCTTTTAGGGTTCTAAAATTGGTCGTATTCTTTGGGTAGTTTTTGCAGCTTTTTACGCCATTATGCCTCCAAGATCAAAGAAAACTATGGAAGATATTGAAGCTGACCTGAGAGGTGAAATGGCTGTAGGCATTGCAGCAGATTATGATACTCCTTTTCCTATTTATTCAGTGAAAGAAGGGTTGAGGTATGCCTCTCTTAAAAGTAGATTGATTCTCACGCCACGATATTTCAATTTTGAAGTGTTAAAAAAAATTAGGTTGAAAGATAAAGTGATGACATTGGCTAATAGAGGCGGTTGGGGACAATTTGTTAAGATAGATTATCCCATTTTTCGTGAACTTACACTAGAGTTCTTCACTTTATTGAAGTTTGAATCAAGTAAACCTAAGAAATTTTGGTTTAGACTACAAGGTCAACTTTGCAGTAGTTTGGATGAGAAGTTGTTAAGTGAACTTTTCCAGTTTTCTAGGTAAGAGGTAGAAAGTTGTCATTAGGACTTCTCAAGTACAGTTTATTGGAAGTTTTTAACTGATTTGCCTAAGTTTGAACCTCACAATGCATCGAACTCTCACATTGTTTATGCTGATCGGTTACTGCTGCATAAATTCATATGTCATACTGTGTTTGGAAAAACTCAAACCAACAAATATTCCGTTAAGGAATTGTCATTATTATATTGCATAGATGAAAGGATTAAACCTAACATGTTCTCTCTTTTTTCACAATCTCTAATTCAATCTGGGACAAAGAAGGGAATATCCCTAGGAATGAGTTATTTAGCTACTGTTTTGGCCCAGTATTTTCATATTGATGTTAGTGAACTAACCTTTGCTCATCATGAGTATTTTGATGTACCATATTTAAGATGTATAGAAATATTATCGCATGATAAGATGGAGCTTCAAGATCCTCGGACACGTACTATAGTGAAGTTCAGGTTCTCAGGTGGGGCTTCTAGTTCTGCAGCTGCTATGCGCTAGTGTAAATCAAGTGAGGAAGAAGATGCGCCAAGGGATAGGGAAAAAGTATACATATTGTTGGCTAACACTTACAATAAGGCGCAAGAGAAACTTAATGAGATGGGTCAACAAATGCAATTGATAGCCTGTCAACAATGAAAGCTAGAAAAGAAAATCTACAAGGCTTGGGAGATGTAGGGATTTCACGTGCCATCTCTGCCTCCATCGCCTCCACCCTCTTCATAAGTTTTATAAAATTTCTCATTTGTTGTTTTTGTTTTGTGCATTTGTTTCTTTGATTTTTCTAATTATTTTGTTACTATGCATCGGTATTTGTTTTGTGGTGTGCTTTTTGGTTTTAGTAATTGTGTTTTTTGTGTGTACTATATTATGTTATATATTAAGTTAGGAGTTATTGTCTTTAAATTAGGTTATAGTAGTCGGAATAGGCATTTTAAATTCTAAATCTTGTTAGTTTGTGCTGATTCTCGACGTAAATGTTGTTTTTTTCTAAGACAGTTTGAGTGGTTTCCTTTGTGTCTGCACTTTTAGAGCACATTATATATAGTTGTTAACATTAGTTGTGTTTCTTGATTATTGTGAAAAGGAATAAAATGAGAAAAAAAGAAAAGAAAAAGGAAAAGAATGACATGTAGTAGCAATTAGATGCAGCTATTAATGTTAGCTGTGTTTATTGATTATTGTAAAAAGAAAGAAAACAAATGAGAAAAAAAAAGACCAAGGAAAAAAAAAGAGATATAGCAGCAATTACATGCAACTGCTAATGTTAGCCCTGCTTTAAGGGCACAGGTGTGACATACATATCATAATTAGTTTTATAGCTTTAAAAGTAGAAAATATAACGATAATATATATCAACATGAAAGCAACAATGAGATATGAGACTAATCCTTTTTTTAATTTTAATTTTCTAAAAATTAATAATAACAAAATTTTTATTAAAATAATAATTTAATTTATTTTTATTAAAGTAATAATTAAATTTAAAATTTAATTTAATTTTTTATTAAAGTAATAGTACTATAATTTTAAGTTAAAATAAACATAAGTCACGCCTATTCACTTATGCAATTTTTTTCTTTGTAGTTTTATTTTATAAATTTATTAATAATAATATATTTTAATTACAATTATAACTTAATTTACAATATTAATTTTATATGTTAACTATTTAATAATAATAAATAAAATTAAAATAACAGATCAATGTTTAACCTTGCAAAAACTTCGGCCTAATTAATAATAATTAATAAAATTAATAATAATAAGTAAATATACTTAAATAGAAAATTCATAATAATAATAATAATAATTAATAAGAATAATAAAATTCATAAGAATAATAAATTTAATAATAAGAAGAAAAAGTTAATAATAATAAGGAATGTAACGAATAAAAATAATAAAATTAATAATAATAAGTATATATACTCGAGCAGAAAATTAATAATAATAAAAATAAATAAATAAATAATAGGAATAAGAGGGTCAACCAAACAATGGTCCATTTTTTACATTTACTGAGGCAGACCAATTAGGCATCTTATAAAGGGAAGGGAACTGATCACCGAAGGGGCTAGTACGAATGAAGGAGATGGGAAGCGACCGCTTCTAGAATAGAATGCAAGCTTATCCGTTACTTATTTTTAGAGCTCAAGTGTCACCCTCGTGCATAAGCACAAGGGTGAATCTACATGATGACGAGTTTGTCACCCTCTTGCACAAGCACGAGGGTGACATCTAAAAGGTCACCAGTGCATGAGGGTGACGTCTAAAAGGTCACCAGATTGTCATCCTCGTGCTACATCTAAAGGTCACTAGTTTGTCACCCTCGTGTATAAAAAAAATGACCATTTTGTGAAATCCAGCATGACATTCAAACTTGTAAATGTCATATTTAATCCGCGAAGAAGGCATGAACCAGCCGAAGGTTTTTACATTTATTTTTGACTTTTTATGATTTATGTTAATTTTAATTATACTACTACTACTTTAATAAAAATATAAATTTAAATAAATTTAGTTTATTTATAATAAATAATAAAACTATAATTTAATTTATTATTAATTTTAATAATAATAAATAAAGATTTTCTTGATTTTAAATTTAATTTATTCTTTAAAAAATTAAATTATAATAATGGTATTATTAAATTTATTAAAAATTAAATTAAAAAGAAGCACTAGTTTTGAATTGTTTTAGTTTTTAAAATTTACAAGATGCATTAGTTTTGAAATAGTTTTAATTTTTATATTAATTTTTATAAAATTTAATTTAGAATGAGGAAAAACAAGTTATTTTAATTTAGAACATTTTTATTTTAATTTTGTAATTACACTACTATGACTTTGATAAAAATTAAATTAATTTGTAAATACTTAATTATTACTGTAATAAAAATTAAATTAAATTATAATTATAATTACGTAATTATTAACTTTTAAAAAAATTAATTACTGAATGCCCGGGTATGTGCTTTAAATGCACACCTATGTATTTATAAATTTAATAAAAAATTAAACTTTAAAATAATTTTTACTTTAATAAAAAAGTAAATTAAATTATAATGATGGTATTATTAATTTTATAAAAATTAAAATAAAAAGATGCGCTAGTTTTGAATTTGTTTAACTTAATAATTTTTAATTTAATATTTAAATAAAATTAACTATAAAATGAAAAAAAACAACTTTATGTTATAGGATATATTGTAATGATTTCAACAATTAAATTATAATTATACTTATAATTATGTTATTATTAATTTTGTAAAAAAGTAAAATTTCAAAAAAATGCATTAGTGAATACACGGGTGTGATTTAAGAATGCACGCCCATGCATTTATAGGTTTAACAAATATTTTATTGATTTTAAATTTAATTTTTATTTAAATAAAAAATTAGATTATAATAATGGTATGATTAAATTTATAAAAATTAAAAATTAAAAAGATGCAGTAGTTTTGAATTTGTTAGAAATTTCTTTTAAAAATAATATTAATATTAGAATTAAAAACAATTTATTTTAATTTTCAACTTTTTTATTTTTTTAATGGGATTGGTTAATCAACAAAATATAATTTCATATTTAATACGGACGTAATTAATGTAAATATTATTACTTCATTTAAAAGTCATTATTAAATATAATTATAATGTTCGGCTTAAGATGTGAACAAATTTTGAATAATTAGTCAATCAATTTCCACGAGTTTAATAAAGATAAATGTTATATGGCAGAAGTAATAAACCCTTATGATTGAAGTAATACAATATTGACGGTTGTGATTTAAGAACAAAAAACCATCATGCGGATATGGAGAGTTTCGAAGTTTAAGAAAGTAGGAAATAAAAACATGAAAAGTATACAATTTACATGATTATTTTAGTGTAAGAAAAAAAGTCTATGACAGTTTAGGTTTTTTGTTACTGTCATCAACATCTGCACTTGAGTAGGTTGCTGGTTCATCTTCGCTGAATCTTTTATGAAGATATTGTCTAACTGTGGAAGAAGATTCAACAATATCTTCTGAAATTATAAAGAACAAAGTATGTTAGCTATAAAATATACAAGGGATTTTTTAATATAAAATGGTAAATAGATAAATAAAGATGACAATATAATTAACGCTAAAAAAAGTTTTTATATTTGGATAAAGATAAAAATGAATAAATTGAACGAATAAATAAGGACAAGTACAAATAGAATAAATAAATATTCATGAATACCTGAAATTGGGATAGGCGTAATGTCAACAGTGTTTTTTTCATTATCATTTGAGATTTGATTATCTTTTCTAATGGAGGTTGAAGCATTTTCTAATTCCTCACCATCGATTTCACGATAATACATAATAGTAAACTGCTATTTTTCATCCCCCGAGGGAACGCGTACAGGTTTAATATGGAAAAGAAATGTCTTGTTTTTTAATTCTACGAACACTTTCTCCAAAGGAAGTTCCATATTCTTATCATGCAAAGGTAAATTTTCGGCCATATAATAAAGATATTTTTATTATCGCTATATTAAATTGCATCTGTAATAAGTCAAAGAAGTATAACCTGGTTGTAATATTCCATAGCTTGAATTACAGTTGAGAAGTTTTTCAGCAAGTTCGTGAAAAATAGAAGCTATGATAGTCCTCGTTTTGTCACTCAAATCTATATCATAGTAGCATCTATATTCGTAATAAAAAGTTAATTAGAATATATATGTTAATCAGATATACTGGAAGGTTGTATAACAATGAGATCTATTTCACGGATAAAGAATTGTCACTAGCGTGTGTTACAAGTCACACTTGTGAAGAAGGTAGGTGTCACGGGAGTGAGTTGGAAGCCACACCTGTGAAGAAGACGTCACGGGAGTGACTTACAAGTCACACCTGTGAAGAAGGTCTCATGGGTGTGATTCGGCATGTCACAACCGTGAGATTCGGCATGTCACAACCGTGACATCCAAATACAAAATGTTAAAACGTTGAAAAAAAAATTCTGCACATATAAAGTGCATGACAAGAATAAGGTAGTAAATTGAAAAGAGACAAGGAAAAAAAAAGGAGAACCTGGGTTCAGCAAGAAGTTTTTCTTGGTAAGAATTACAAGTGGAACTCCATAATTAGCAGCTATAGAACGAAAGCATTTCTTTCATGCCATATTCTAGTACTTTTGTAAGATTTGTTGAAAGGAAATATTAGCTTTAATCTATGTTGCCTATAAAAATATAATAAGATTTTTATTAAATAAGTGAATATCAAATAAATAATGTTTGTGAGAATATAAAATGTATTTACCTTACAGGTAGAATTCAAGAAGATGATTTTTGTTATTTTCTGATGCGTTCCAAAAGATATATTAGGATTATATCTTAAATAAGCTTGTTGATTAATAAGGGTTTTAAGTTCCTTATTATTTCGTCGTGCCTTGAATCATAATAATTACAAATATTAAAGCATGAAAATATTATAAATTTGTGTACAATTTGATTATAAATTGAAGTAAGGATAATGAAGAACCAATTTTTAAGCTCAGCAACTTCGTAGATTGGTGGATTAACAAGAATCGCTGAGTCAAGCCAGGTAGATAATGCAACACTTAAAAATTTTCAATTGTAAGCTAAAAATAAAATAGAAAGATAAGTAATAAAATGTAATAGTGTAATGAAGAAAAAAATAAAAATATTGTTATAGAAGTTGACTTTCAGTCTGCGACACACAATTATCGAATAAGAATTTAAGAATTTCGCAATTTGCTATCCCTCTTCAGTAACGAAAGAATCCCACATTGACAGTATAATTGTTTATTGTCTAAAATAAAAGAAACGTTCAAAAAAGAAGTAGAAATTATTTGAGTTTTTTTGAGGTATAAAGAAAAACGGAGAATTTATATTACTGCTTGTTGACAAGAATCAATTTTTGCGTGGTTGAATGTTTGCCATCTTTGTTCATTTCTATCTGATCTAAGACTTGAAGAACCACAGCCAAAATATCTATCACATGTAAAATATAAATATCATTAAATATAACAGAAAGAAATAGTTAACATTGTATAAAGAAATAAATTAAGGGTCTAACCAACTGAATTTTCCTTCTGGTTTATGCAGTTGATAAGATCAGTGAAAGGTGTATAGTTAAATTTGGTGGGGATGATGACACCATCATTTGGTACAGGTTCAATGATAGTACGATTTGTAATTGTCCACTGTATTTGTAAGTCTTCCGTTTGATACTAACGTGGAATTGCCTTCAAAATGGCATTACAAATAATATATTTTTTACACGGTTGCAGAATATGGCTCATTTTTTGTATGTCATTGTTGAATATAATACCTTCAACTTGTGAGCCCTATTAATAGTAAAGAAATTGTTAACAATTAAATTTAAATAAATAAACATTTAGAATGAAGAAAGTGTAATCATCATTCTTCAAAATCAACAAAGATAAACTTTTGTCTTTTCGATGGTTAGTTATGTGATGCGATAATATGATGTTTTTCTTGCACAATAATTTCGCATAACCACCACTGAGCATCGGGTAAAATTTCCTTCATGAATGAACTTTTTCCATCTTGAAAATTTTGTTTAATAAATTAATCAGCGGAAAAGAATGTTTTTTTTATATGAAATCAAATTATATTAACTTGAATAAAGTAATTAATATACCTTCTGACAAGTTTGTATTTTATAATTTAACTAATTCAAATATTTCATGGAATACAATATTTCTTGTCTTTTGATCAAACTTTGAAGATTCAAAAGTTCCTGGTAATTAGAACTTTTAACTGATTTAGGAGTGCGAGCTATTGATAAAGCTACATACAATTGTCCATGTGAGAATAAAGGTTGACGGAGATAAATTCCCACAAAATCAAGTGTCTGACCTTGAGATTTGTTTATGGTCATTGCAAAACAAAAACGAATAGGGAACTGCGTTCTGACAAAAAGTGTCCCATTTTTTTCATTGTCAGAAGACTATAAGAAAATTTTAGGTATAAAAACTATTTTTCCTTTGTGAGATCTGAAGACAATTTCTGCAGAAATTTTATAATCTTTTAGTTTTCTGCATACCAACCTTGTCCTATTACATAAACCCTCAGTTGGATTCAAATTTCTTAGGAGCATAATGGGGGAGCCTTCTTTGAGTAAGAGTTTGTGTGGAGGTAAGCCTTTCGGATTTAAAGAATTTAGAAAATCTTCATAATCCGCTTGATGTCTCCAGTCAACCGTCTTGTCAGAACTCATGTATGAATGCATATTTCCTGACAATCTGTTAATAATGATCTTGTTAATTTAATCAACACGACTGTTTGTTGGACACGGCACACATCTATTTATCATCTGGTGTAGCGTCACCTTACCGTCAAGTACACACCGGGATGCCTAAAGGTCATTCCGGTACATATCCTACGATAAGGGTGAGCTACGTTCGATCACTACATTAACTTCACATGGTATCATATCATTTATAAAGCATCATATGAAAAATCACAATATTTTAAAACCCAACATTTTCCTTATTTCATTTCGCAAAATCAAAAGTCTACATTGTATCTTTCAACACTTGCTACATGTATATCATCAAACCTAGTACAAAAATTTTACATGAAAGAGGAAAATATACAAAGTCTATCTAATCTATCCAAAAAACATAACTGACCGACCTTTGAGCCATGACTTCTCTTGCCAAAACACAATCTACATGGCTGGTAGAACTTCTCAGTAGCTAGAGTCGTCTCTCAGTCCTGAAAAGACAACGTTGCAATTTTGGTGAGTTTTGCAAACTCAATAAGATAAACATCATCGATGGTTCACTCAATTCATGCATCACATCAATATACGTAAAATATTTGATTCACATCATTGCATATTCCTAAAACAACATCTTTTACTTTCTGAACAATCATAAAGGTCCTTTAATTAATGAAAAATACACTTATCAAATATAAATATAATGCACATGACTCAATTTCGTTTGTTACTTTGTTGTGACCATATACCTTTTTACCATCTCATATCTCTTAGTGGATACCGAGCTGTATCAATTAATGTCCCCTGTCCCTTAATGGATACCGGGTATATGCACAACTGAGCCAAATACTCTTATCACGTTCTGAGCTTTAAGCTCTTTTACTGGCAACTCTGGTCACAACTACCTTTATCTTTTATGCATTCATGAAATGAATTGCATCTCACATATTCATTTAATCATTGTTTGTAATCAGTCACATTCACAATCAAAACACTATTATCTTTGGACCTTAGTCTGACATTCAACAAAATTTTGGAATAACATTTATTTCTTCACATTCACATACAAGCAGCACTTCGATATCTCATCCACATTTCACAATCTTCAGACCTACTGTCCGACATCAACAATCAAGCAGCAGTCATCCAATCATTTCAAACAGGAATTTAACAAACAAGTAATCAAGTGAGACCATTTAGGTTACTCACAAGTTGCTCCCGAAGCTAATGCCTGGAAGTTCCCGCAACGTCTGGAGGTTGACATTCCAGTTGCTCCTCTATATCAAACACCATACACATATATCACAATATGCACAATTACAATTGTTTAATAATGCACATAGATGAAATGAATGATGTACAATGCATGTTCATAATAATCCTGGGTATTTATCTATCAATTTCATCACAAAGTCATTTTCATATCGAAACTCATCTAAGTACAATTTCTACTTAGGTTTATGTCTCACTAACAACATTTAAATTCACAATTCATTTCTTATTAAATCACTTCAGATTTTTCCAAAATACACTTTCGGGTCTACTGTTCACGTTCAATCAAAAGGTCCAAATGATGTAATTTGGTCATACTCTCTTCTAGAAAAGTGTTCCTCTATGTCTTATGTTTCTATTGACATCAAAATCACTCAATTTGGTTCAGTAATTTGGAACATATGCCTCAAACATTTTCGGGCTGTTCATATTAAAAAACAGTATGCTATACACTGCTTCCATCCAGAAATTAAACATCTTAAAGACTAAATCACAATTCTACTTCTCCATATGATTTGTATCCCTATTTCTTTAGTTTACTAAAAATTAACAAGCGTCTCATTTGGAATCCTATAGATCCAGAAATAATCAAAATACAGAAGGGTGTTCAGGAAGAAAATCCTATCTCACTGTTCCTCCAAATTCCACACTTTGATTTGATCAATATTTCTCAATTCAATTCATAATGATACAAAAGTTTATGTAGGGATGGAGCAGTGTGTTAGGAATCTATTGGTTTAAGAATCAGATCATTTGAAGATCTAGAGAAGAAGTTATGGTCAAAACAAGGAAAGCTGTTCAGGGTGAGTCAACCCTTTGGTCAAACCAGCAAAGTCAGCACACTCTACTTCTTCTCTCCGCTGACATCTCAACTTCAAACCTCCATAAATTTCAATCCAAAACTCAAAAATTTACAAACTTTATATCAATGGAAAGCTTAAAGATAGATCTACAACCTTCATAAAGTCAAATTTGTCAAAAACTCTCTATATCAGTACAGAAAACTCATGGAAGTTTCATATCAAAATTTTAAAACTCTTTACTAACAACATTCAATTCCTCATGCTTAATCTATCATTTCTAGTTCAATGATCATCATTTATCCATTATTCTGACCCCCTTTCAACTCAAAATCATCCATAACTAAATTATGGCTCATGATTGATCATAAACACTAATAATAGAACATACACATATATGTGCATTCATTATCCATTTTCTGCACTTTTTCCTACACCCAGCACTGAACTTCAAGTCAAAATTGGAAACTTTTAAAGACAGAATTTGAAATCGATGTCTTCATACAAAATGTAGCCCTATGTTGCTAGTTTAATCAAAACTAAGCTTCATCTCAATTGAATAACCACAGAATAAGTTATGGTTAAATTACAGAAGCTTATTCAGTGAAATTGTTACAGCTAACACATTCCAGCCTCTTTAAACACCATTATCTTTTATCTCTAAACTTTCATCCTAGTTCTTCTCTTTTCAAGGCACTATACTTTCCTTCTTTTTAACTTCCATACCCAATCTAATCCATTCCTAAAACAACCAATGATCCGCGTTTTTATCCATCAAAAACAAAACATAACAATATCCATTCATCATTCAATTTTTTTCTGCACTTCTTTCAACAATCATTAAGGATTCATTCAAACTCTAAAACATCTCTAAATCAATTTATGAATTATTAATCATCATCCATGTAAAAGCAAGGCATTAATCTACCACATTCCTCATTCACGTTTTTAGCATGCGTCCATCCTCATTTTATGATCATTTAACACTTAAATATCATCCTAACATGTTTCATTCAACAATTAAAGAAGAGTGATGCTTATACTTACTTGGTTTTGCTTCAAATCTTGAAAAAAAACACTTAGCCGTAGCTCCCTAGCTTTATATGATCTTCATGGAGGTTAAAAGGATTTAAGTTTTTCTTGGCTCTAATGAAAGCTCTTCTCTTCCTCTACCTTTTTCCCTTCTTAAACCACTTCAAAATCTCTCTCAAAAGCTAAGAATTGAGGAACTCTCTTCTTTTCTCTCAAACCACCGAAACTCTCTTCTCCTCTCTTCTATTTTCGTTTTTTTTCCTCTTCTCAATTCATATTTACTTTTGTTCTTCCACTTATACCCTTAATGAATATAAAATACCCATTTTG
>JAOSBN010000007.1:29601695-29613439 GCA_027563595.1 Erythroxylum suave
TTGTATCCTTTGTATCTCTTTTACTTTAAAGTCAAATTCAGGCCCCATGTAATGGGCAGAGATGTATTGACGAAGTTTAGCATCAAGATTCTTGATCTGTTGTTTATAAGCTTGATACATCTGTTGAATCTGTGTAGTAATTGAATCCACTTTATGTTGTGTAGCAATGTTTTGTCGACTGATTCCATCCAGCTTTGAATCAATCCTTTTCAGAACTTTGTTCTATGCTACAGCATTTGATGTCTGCCAATTTACCACTTCATCTGAAGGATTTGATACGAGGATACCTTGTAAAGTGGTTCCTGATGCTCGGATCTATGGGTTAAAGATAACCTTTTGTGATTCATCAGTACTCCTAGATAATTGAAGAAAGTCATCCTCGTATGGACATACCATCATACAAGATATAGGAGTAGGAGTCAAAACAAGAATAGTTGACTTTGACTGACATGATTTTTCGGCATCTCATGTAATGATCTAGGTTGTCTTGAATAGATATAAGGGATTTGGTATCTGTTACTCTTAACTCAAGTTTTGGGTAGCTTAAAGGTATCAGAGCCATTCTTCGTATCCAGAGAGGGGTAACACTTACATGTCGGAGCAATAAGCCTTGTTCTTACTCTTCACAGAAGAAAGGGAATACCTACAATAGCCAGGATATCTCTCTTAGACATGCCTACACTACGTACAAAAATGCCTTGATTGGTACCCTGTTGATAATTCTCAACAACGGAAGTGTCATACTGACCATAGCACCTGATTTCAACATCAGGTTGGATGATCCCACATTATCTAAATGTCTACAAGTTCAGATCCAAATCACTAAAGCAGATCAAGATCTGGCAGCCATCATGGCTACCTTACATTACCAGATGATCTACCGTTTACAAAATCATGCAATGGACCTCAATTTTCCGAATTCTACTTCAGATGCACTTTACATGGTTGCTGATCAATCTAATGATCAGACTACTATCATCCAGATCTCGAAGCAGTTACCAGCAATGGAGCTTGAAAAGTTGATGCCTATTGAATGGATCGCCAACTACTAGAAGGTGTTCCACGCACCTCACTGAAACTCTTTTCACACTACAACTCCACCGATTTTGCAGACTCTAAGAGATGGAAGTGTCAAATCCATCTATGCTCAGCCCAACTCAGAAGATCTAGCCCAATCTTCTATATTTAGAGCCCGGTCTACTACATCTAGGGCAATCATGATGATTCAACCTATCCAGCCCGTATTCTCACATACGGAAGGTAAAAATTGTCCTCCTGTTCATTATTTTAAATCTAATGGAGACCCAGTCTACATCAGCCATCATCGTGGACATTTCATATGGGATACTGACCCATCTATGTGTGAGCCCAACTATGAAGTCTGTCTCGACCCAGATACAGATAGTGACGATGATGATGACTACTATCGAAGGAGAAGGAAGAAGAAAAGGCCCAAATCTCGGTTCAAGCCTTCTGACTACTATCATCCACATTAGGATGATCCAGATCCATCCTCTAGAATATGCTTAAGGAAAAATCACCTACTGAAGGGTGACTTCGAAGCCAGCTCTTGGTCTGGCTCTCACACATCTCCTTTATTGAAGGAGGGGAAAATATCCTCATCACAATGTCATCTACTGAAGGGTGAGAAACTTATAGATCTAGAAGTTGTACGTATTAGATCTCATAATTCTTTAACAGCGACCAGGTTCGTCCTGGGATGCCTCGATGTCCCAAGTTCAAATCCTAGAAAAACAATGTGAGAATGGAACTCTAAAGGCCAGTGGACTATGATTGCTTGACTGTGGGTCCCCTGGGGGGGTGCAGTTTCGTGGCAGGATATATTTGTCCTTGAAAGTTAAGGGGATAAGTGGTTTGATAACATGTTACCTTTAACTCGAGTTTTGGGTAGCTCAATGCTATCTGGGTATAGTCCAAATATCCGTAATCCTCGGCATCAAAAAAATCAAAAAGACTGCGAATCTCTGTTCCCTCTGCTCCTTGGTCTCTCCAAGCGCTAATAACACATGTTCTGTTGTCACTGGCCTGCTTGTTTCATTGGATTGCAGCAATTCGATCCCTCACTCTGCCCCTTTTGAGGTTTCAATTTGCCCTCCATTTTGCTTCATGAACCCAGGAAATGTCTCACTTTAATCTCGAGTAATTTTAAGAAAGCAAATAAAATTGTGGGTAGATGAAAGAAGAGGGAGGTAAACATAGACTAAGAATAAAAGAAATGGTCAAAGAGGAGGAGGAGAAGAAGAAGAAATGAAAATGGACAATCGGGAAATCAACTTTAGGGGTTCGAATGAATTAAACAGTAAAAGAACAAGGATGGAAGACCAAGGAAGTCTTGTGGGAAGAGTTTGATTAAGTGGACAAGAAATAAAAAATGTGGAGACCGCATAGAAGAAAAGCAAATTGAGTTTTTTTATAATAGTAAGAATAAAAAAAGAGGAATAATAATGATGATATTGATAAGTAATGGTGATCGGGATGAGATTATGGGCCAAACGGAGCAGAGGGGGAGAGGAAGAAGAGGATCTTCAGTCACATCGCCTTTCAAAGAAGCCGCTCACTCCTCTTCTCTTCTCCTCACTTCACCACATGTGCTTCGAATAAAGAAAATAAATTAATAGGAATGTGAATCGCATGAATTTTGGAGTATTTAGGCCTAACTAACAAAAAATTACATGTATAATTATTGATTGAATTATATAACTTTAACAAATGTGTGAATATTTAGAAGTCTTGTATTGTAAATATAAAATGTAACTGTTCTACTTAAAAAAGTATCATACACATTTCGTATTTAAAAATAGTTATAATAACATGTGCAATACGTGAAAATAATATTTGAAATCAATCGTACTTAGAGATAACAAAAGGGATCAATCTTGACTGGTTCAATCTGACTCAAATTTAACAAATTTATTCTGAATTAACTTAACTTCATATTGGATTCGAAGTTTACTGTTTGAGCCTAACTTATTAAGTATATAATACTAAGGACAAATGGGATGGACGAACAAGGAAATCCATCTCGCCGTCCAAATGATCAAGGTTTTTTTTTTGCTTTTTTTTGCCGATATTTATTTCTCTTTCTCTTCTTTGCGCGGCTTGAAGGTTTTTTTTAATTCTGATTCTGATTAAGTATATAATATTAAGTGTGAATGGGAAGGACGAACACGGAAATCCATCCCGCCGTCCAAATGAAACAATATTTTTTTTGAGGTTTTTTGCCGACAATTACTTCTCTTTCTCTTCTTCGTGCAGTTTGAAGGTTTTTTTAATTCTTATTTGCGTCATTTATTTTTTCTTATTCATTGAATAGGATTTTTGTAGTGAATATTTTTTCATCCCGTAATATAAATATGCTTATACTTAAATAATAGTTAATGAATTTATTTGATATATTAAATAGTTATTATAATATAATCTCTCTCTCTCTCTCTATATATATATATATAATAATAATAATAATGTTATTATACATATTTAGATTGAAATAATGAATAATAATAAATAGTTTCTATTAATTTGAATTATTTTAATATACTTAAATGTAATTAATTTTGATATAATATAAATATGCTTATACTTAAATAATAGTTAATGAATTAATTTTTATATAATTAATAGTTATTATAATATAATTGATTAATTATATATAATATATATGTGATAATGTTATTATACATATTTGGTCTGAAATGAAGAATAATAATAATTAAGTAGTCAATATTAATATTTGGTGGATACATTACTCTACTAATAATTGTTGTTAATTATTATTATTAATTATTATATAGTTTATATGACTGAAAATTTTGTCATCCTATTATTTCAATATACTTAAATAATAGTTAATGAATTATTTTTTATATGATTAATAGTTATTATAATATAATATAATTAATTAATTATATTAAATATATATATAATCAGGTTATTATACATATTTAGTATATAATGATAAATAATAATAAATAATCAATATTAATACGTACTATTTAAATATACTATAATCATTGTTAATTGATTAATTTTGATATAATTAATAGGTATTAGAATATAATTAATTAATCTAATTATTATTAACGATTATTGGTATATTATTAATTATTTGATTTATTAAAATATAGTTAGTTGATTAATTAGTCAATATTAATATTTACTATATATTTTAGCCGTGCATATGTACATATATAGAAAAATATTATAATTTAATTTAATTTAATTAGTTAAATTATAACTCATTAATTTTTTGCACATTAATTTTCTTTTTTATAGTTAAAATTAAATATGGACTACAAGTTTCTTATATCAGAAAAATTCGTCGGTGAGTTATTACTCAAATAGCATTTTGCACCATTAGTGAAAATATCTGAAAAATCAATTTGTACCATCTGTGAAAATGATTATTTAAAAATTTACAAAATTACTTTTTACTGTCTGTAAAATTATATGAATTATGGTTGAAAATTTTTTATAAAAAAAAACTTAAGCAAATTATATCCTTCACAAGCGTAACATGTTAAGTCACTCCGTGAAAAGGTGACAAATAACACCCTTGACGTGCAATTTGTGGAGTTTTTCTTTTTATTCTTTCCAAGTACATACATATGATTCATGCGGTGAAAAAGGTGCAAATACACACACATCACGCATGTATAGTTGTATACTAATACTCTTTATACAACAAACCAAACAAACGAGTGATGACTTGGATAAACCACCGCGAATCCTAGGCTATTAAGATCCGCAGATTTACACAGGCCATGACTAGCTTATTAATGGACAATACACGCATATATACCAAAAAACGCAGTCTTTTGTCGGGATCAGGGTCATTTCTGATCTATAAAATCACCGACATCTCATTTGCAAGTGCACGGATTACACTTGCAATCACTTCCACGCTTGCAACCGTCGGTCTCGGCAGGGACGCCCATCTCAGCTCTGTCGAACTGGGCTCTAGCCGGTGCAACGCGGAGAACCAGAGTCTCAGTGGTGGTTTTCTCTGTGAAGCTCAAATCAGGATACATGCCGCACATTTTCAAAGCTTCCAGAGTTTAACGATTTGTGAGTATAAAAAGTCGAACTTGTAGTTGATCAAGAGATGGAAAGACAGGCAACAAACAACACGCCATGCATTAACCTACTGTAATTGTGTGATGAGCCAGCGGACTTATATCCAAGAAGAGACCTCATCGTCCTTAGACTTGGCAATCCATATGAACCAAGATCAGTGGAGTCAACGATCGTGCTTTTCCAGATCCTCTGTAATGTTTTGGTTTTTTCTGCTTATAAAGGAAGTAAAAACAAACACTATCTCAATGGTCGGCGATAGGAAGCTCCTTGCAAATCTTGATGGATAAGAGCTATAACAGCGCTCAGAGGCTCTTAGAGGATACGTAGGCCCAAGCTTTGAGAATACTATCGTCGCGGCCAATTGATCTGTATACTGGTTTCTTTCTTGATAGATATACTAGAATGTCACCTTTCAGTTGTGATATAGCAACACCTAGGTACCTGCAACCAAATGATTAGTCTGTGACATGACTAAATTTGAAGAAGATAAAATGCTAATGACTTCTAGAGAATCGACTTCGATGTATCGATAGTCCCTTTCTTAGGCTAATGTAAGGCCCGAGTTGATGCTTCAAAGCTCAACCGTCAACGTCAATCTCCCACCGATATTCTGGAGGAACCCACTGTACCACTGACCTTGACTATCCCTAAGTAAGCCTTTAGCAGTGGCATGTGTGAGCCCTGCTTTATCGCATTATCAGTGTTTAATTTGACCCATCCTTCCTTCAGTTTGGTCTAGCTAACTAAACGACCTCGGGCCGAGCCCTGTTTTAGGAACACTCAGTGTTCTATAATTCTTGCTCTTTCTATTCAATCGATATAATCCCACACTATCTGTGATCCGACCTCCGGCTAGGCAAAGTCTTCCTCAAATAGACTTTTGCTCCGCCATTGCTATAAAAACCAGTAGACGACCCCATAGATAATAGGTCACTCGATCTATTTAACAGTTTCCTGCTTCGTGAGGTTAGACAATAACCACATCCCTTTCTCGAGATGAAAAAAATCCCTATCCACCGCTGCACCTCCTCTGTAATGTTTTTTTTAATACTAATTGAAAATATAATATATTTAACAGTTATAAAATTTTTTTTACTTTAAAATATAATTAATTAATTAGCTATATACTTAATTTCGGCTTAACTACTGGACAATCAAATATAATAAATTAATTTATTTATATAATTAAAATATTTTTATTATTCTTTATTCTCTTAACCTTCTATTTCTTTTTTTTATTCATTCGTTATTATTATTAGTCACTCACAGGTGTGACTATGATATATTCCATTTTTTGTTTAATCATTGATTAATTAATAATTAAAATATTTTTAATGTGTATTAATTAATGATAATATATTTAACAGCTATCAAAAAAATCTATTTTAAAATATAATTAATTAATTAACTAAATAGTTAATTTCAATTTAACATATAGAAAATAAAATATAATAAATTTATTTATTTATATAATTAAAATATTTTTATTATTCTTTATTCTCTCAATCTTTCATTTCTTTTTTTATTCATTCATTATTACTATTAGTCACGCCCATTACTATTAAGTCCCAGGCATGAATATGATTTATTCCACTTTTTGTTTAATAATTGAATAATTAATAATTAAAATATTTTTAATTTCTATTAATTAATGATAATATATTTAACTGCTATCAAAAAAATTCTACTTTAAAATATAATTAATTAATTAACTAAATAGTTAATTTCAATTTAACTGCTAGAAAATAAAACATAATAAATTAGTTTATTTATTAAATTATTAATTAAAATTCACTATTTATGTTAATCATGACCCTGCATTATTCACTAATTAGCCTATATTTTTTCATTTTTAATTAAGGGTAATTTAATACTTTTGTTAAGTAAGTACAGAATGACTTTCACGCGTGTGACTATTAATTCACATGCGTGACTAGGATGTTACTCCACCTACATATTTTTTGTTTAATCATTGATTAACTAATAATTAAAATATTTTTAATTAGTATTAATTAATGATGATATATTTAACACCAATTAAAAAAAATTCTACTTTAAAATATAATTAATTAATTAACTAAATAGTTAATTCGATTTAACTGTTGAAAAATTAAATTATTAAATTATTAAATTATAATTAATTTAAAAATAAATTATTTATCACTTGATTGATATAATTAATTGATTAATTAAAATTTACTATATATGTTAATTGACATATTAAAATATAATTACTTGATTAAGTAGTAAATATTAATATTTACTATATATGTTACTGTATTCATAATAATAATTATTCATTATTATATACTAAATATGTATAATAACATTATCCATTTATAAAAAATACATCACACTTTACATTTTCCTACCTTTTTAAAATTTTTTCATTCCAAAATTTTACAATCTAATTTTAATTATTCATTTTGAATATTCTAAATTATATATATTTTATATTTCCATCATGATTCCTTTCTTAATATACATTTAAAATTTTACATCCTAATTTTAATTATTCATTTTTAGTATTCTAAAATATATATTTTAAATATTTCTATCATAATTCCTTTCTTAATATACATTTAAAAATTTAAATGCTGATAATTTGATCGCAAATTTTAAAATTGTACAATATTCTTTTATACATTAAATAATATCAAATATTAGGACTTTTTTCATTATCTTAATTGATTGGAACAACTAAATATAATAACTTTATTCTGGTCAAGGGTGTGACTTATTATAATATTTGTACTTACCTACATTAAATATTTATAATTTTATCACAACATTTTAAATTAAGCAATCGACTTTTTTTATACCTTAATTAACTATAATATTTAATTAATAACAAATCATTTTACATTTTTTTCAATTTTTCCAGTCAGATAAGTAATTTTACTAATCCATTTTTTACATTGTAACTTATATATTCTTAAGTTTTGTATTTGGTGAATGATCATATTTCATCTCCTGATTTTTTTTCATTCCAAATTTTTTATAACTAAATTTATTGGGTCATTTTTATATTCAAATTTATATATTTTGAATAATTCTATCATAATTATTTTCTTATTATACTTTTAAAATTTTAAATATTAATAATCTTATCACAAAATTTTAAATTACGCATTATTTATTTATTTTAAACTTATTTTGTTTGATTTTTTTAATTTAGTTTATATATTTTTTACATTTATGACAATCACATTATACTATACATTTTCTTAATTTTTTAATTTTCATCCCAAATTTTTACTGACTAATTTTATTTATTCATTTATGATATTCTAACTTATATATTTTTAATATAACAAATTAAAACCTTTTTAATAAAATATAAGATACAAATTTTAAATATTTATAATTTGATTACAAATTCTTAAATTACCCATATTTATTTATACATTAAAATTATATAATAATATAATGAATTAAATTAAGGGGGAATTATTACTGTGCGTTTGTGCAATATGCATCTACTAGTTCAAAATAAAAGACCGTTTGATCCAAAAGTATATATCTAATTTAGGTCCATTGCATTAATCATTTTTAATTAAATCCATTTCATTCAAAAATTCATATCATGTTAACTCCATTTCATTTAAGTCACTTTCATTGTTTCCTTTTGCTTTCTAAATAAAATCAAGCCCATTTCATCTTTTCAATCAATCAAAGGTCGATTTTTATTGCTTCAAAGTCCATTCATTTCTTTAACTAATTCTGAAGCCTATTTTTAAATTTAAAATCGAAAGCCTTTTTTATTTATTTTTCATTAAAAGCCTTTATTCATTTTCGTTATTTCATTTTTCTTTTCCAGCTTTAAGGCACCATTTTGTGCATTCATTTTAATTTTAAATCCTATGATACTTTTTCCAAGTGTTTTGCATTTTATTCTTTTAGCTCTTGGTCTATTTCGGGTGTGCTCTGAATTAGTTGTGTGGCACGACAATGATACATTTGATTGCATCATATGGGTCCATAAAGGAACTTTTAATGTTTCACAAGAACAGAAGAATCATGAAACTCATTCATCTCTTGTGCAGTTAGTTTGTTCCTAGGTGCCAACTCGAGCTCTCTTACATTGTGCTCTTAACCTAAGTCTTTCTTTTTCATGTTGTTGGGTTTCAAGACGATGACTTGTAATATGTTTTTTCCTTAGGCCCGTTTGGTTGGCGGGAAAGTAAAGTAAATTTGGAATCTGATTTTTTGGAAAATAAATATGTGAAAAGTAAAGATATTAACAAATTTGCATACTTACAAGAATTTTGATAGAAAAGTTTGGTGAATTTTTATTATAGTGTTTGGTATGCAACATTATTTCATGGCATGTAATCTAAATTTGACTTATGTTTCCATTTATATCCTTATAGATTGAATAAAATTTGAAATCCTTAAATAATATTAATTTGTAATACAAGTTATATTATTAAATGTTAATTTTTTCATTTCTAATATTTTAATCATATAATATTGTTATATCATAAATATAGTATTGAAAAATACTAAAAAAACCTCAACGAGTATAAAGATAGATCTTAAAATTCAAATCAAATATCAAAATTCTTCTAATATTGAAAATAACAATAAAAATAATGCATTATTATAAAATTTATTATTCTTATTAAATTTATGATTCTTAATATTATTAATTTTCTACTTATTATTAATTTTATTAATACCAAATTTAATATTTTTATCAATTACATTATTTTATTTTATTATTATTATTACTACTACTACTACTTCTTTTCTAATTATTCTTATTATAATTAATTTTATTTTTTTATTATTTATTCTTATTATTAATTTTTAAATAATAATAATAATAATAGTAATAATAATTAGATTTATTATTTTATTAATTTTATTATTCTTCGTAGTAGTAGTACTAATAATAATAATAGTAGTAGTAGTAGTTAATTTTCTGCTAATTATTAGTTTTATTAATTTTATCAATTATATTTATATTTATATTTATTTCATTAATAATAATAATAATAATAATAATAATAATCACTACTACTACTACTTCTTTTCTAATTATTCTTATTATAATTAATTTATTTATTATTTATTTATTCTTATTATTAATTTTTTAATAATAATAATAATAATAATAATAATAGTAGTTGTTGTAGTTAATTTTCTACTAATTATTAATTTTATTATTTTTATCAATTATATTTATATTTATTTTATTAATAATAATAATATTAATAATAATATTGTTGTTATTATTATTATTATTATTATTAAATTTCTTATTATTATAAAAAGAGTTGTTGTAGAGTTGAGAGATAAGGAAGGGTTGAATTGACTAGTCCATTTTTTAGATTAAATTCCTAAAGAAAGAAATCTAAATACCAAGGGAAGTTGTGAGATTTAGAATCCAAAGAAAGTGCCGCTACTTTCCTTAGATTAGGAAAGTCAAAAAAGTGAATCAAACATAATAATGTAAATTTTAAGAAAAAGATTACTTTTCTGCGTAAGAATCTATGCCAACCAAACAAGGCCTTAAGATTTTTTTAAAAATTAAATTGGATTAATAAATAATAGTGGAGGCCGGCAAGTTGTTTGGAGAGTATAAAAGCTAACCATACAACAGGAGACAGCCAAAAACGACGACACCGTGTGACAATTACAAGCCAAAAGGTTTGGACGACAACGCAGCAACAATAAACGATTAGACTTCAGGGCAGAATGAACGACAACGTAGCGAGGCTTCACTTGACGTTTTATATCACCTTTGATCCGTTTACGTTTTGCAAAAGGGATACAAGACTTCCGGAGGCGTAACCAGGCTTCAATTCATCCCCGTTTAGGGCTGGGAGAACGGAGACTTCCAGAGGCGATTGCTTCTCCATTCGTAACCATAAAGCCAAAGGTAAGAGGTTTCTATATGCCTCCTCTTACTCAAGCTTCCATTAAATGTTGTTCCATGTCTGGTAGGTCAAGATTTTTGCTTGAGGATCTCAAGGGAGAGCTACATGCAAAATCTGGTTCAGTCCAGGTAGGATTTGAAATTCTAATGTTCTTCTTGTTAAGCATGTTCCATTTCCCAACGTATAAGCTGTTCCTTGACACTTTGTAAAATTGTTTCTATCAATACATCCTTGGAAATTTCATTGTTTTGGAACTCCGTTGATTCCTCTCTATCCATATCTCTTGTTGTTATGGCCAGAATGAGCACTTTCCACTTTCAGATTCCCTTTAAGTTTTGTGACATTTAAGTTTCATTTTACTAATTTTCTCCAATTTCGACTTCACTCTTGTATACATTTATTTTATCATTTCTTTACTGGGCCATGTCCCTCGACTCTTGCATTTTTAAATTACGGATTTTCCTGTGCAGAACAAGCAAAGACAAGGAGAATGGGGTTGCCTAGTTACTCGGGGGACATGTCATCAGAGATGGAGGTGGATGCTTATAGGCGTCTTTTCCCTCTGCACTTTTATTGAGTTTCACATGCCTCCAATTTGTTCTCTGATGGTTAGGCCTGGTAGGCCTGCTGAGGCAGCAGCAGTTCTGTCGAAGCAATTATCAAATACAATATTAAGGCAAGTGAAGGTTTTCTTTTGATAATTGTAGTTGTTCAAAAATTCTTTTCTAATGTGATGCTTTCTTGGACTTTTGACATATGCTCTTT
>JAOSBN010000007.1:29621170-29632606 GCA_027563595.1 Erythroxylum suave
AACCTTTGATTCGCTTCCGCTTCGCTTTCGAATTGCTTTCGATTCGTCTCTCTTATGGAAATTTCGTTGTGTTTTCCAGTTGGGGTCCGGTTTTCGGATCGGGTCCCAACAATGGATACATAGGTTAGTTGTCTTTTAGCAAGACCACCCACTCAAAAGACATATTTACATTACAAGTATATAAATGGAAAGTTTAATCCCACAGAGTTCAAGTATCCAATTCATGAAAAAGAAACATTAGCCTATCTCAAAACTTTGAGAAAATATCGTATTGGTCTATTAGTCGTTGAATTCATGATTCAAACAGATTCCAAGTATTTGTGTGGATTTAGTCGATATAAAATCAAAACCAATTATAATTAAGGTCGCCGGATTAGATGGCAACTTGAGCTCAATCAATATCAATTTACCATTCAATATATCAAATCTACAGATAATTTTCTTGCAGATATTCTAACCAGAGAATGGAAGCAGCAATAGTAAGTCTTAAGGATGCTCTAGCACAAAAAGAAGTTGAATTAATCAATTTACAACAGCAAATTCGTACAATCACTAAGCAAATAAATCAATTGCGAATCACTATCTAGCTATTAAAACAAAATACCAAAGACCAACAAGCACCAGCTATAAATATTCTTTCAATTAGTTCAACCACCACTACAACTACCATTCCTCTAATTAGCCCTCAACAAATTACTCAAACATCATTAAAGATTTGATGGCAAATGGCATATTTCCATGAAGAAGAAAGATCATTAAAGATCCCTTCAACAGTAGAAAAGGGTATTAAAAATTGTTTGATGATCTGAAATGCATCTGGAATGATAGCATTTTTATATGTTGAAATCATAACTTGATTGGTGCCTTTGTAATTGACTTTGATGGTTGATTCCGTAGTAATTCTAGACCCTTGGATGAATACTCCTTCGAGGTAGTGAAAATTGAATTAATTGATAAGTTCCCATTCGAATGTATGCTGTAGTGGTTCATCAATCGATTGATAAATGTCGTTATATGACTAATGTGTTATATATATATATACACTAGATTTTATAACTATTAACTATGTATTGAATTTATTTAAAATATTAATTTAAATCAATATCAATACATATAAATCTGGTAGTAAAAATATACTTATTATCTCTATGTATCTATTATCAACATTTACATATAAATGTTATAATTGTCTACGTAATTAATAGTAGACTATATATTAGTATATAGTTATAATATATGATATAATTATATATCACAAACTATAGTCTAGTTATTTATTAATTACATTATACTATATTTATAATAAATCTGTTAGTATATATTAATCCTAAAGACTTTGTAATAGTATATTATTATTAATTAAATTAATACAAATTAAAAATATTTTAATTATTAATTAATTAATGATTAAACAAAAAGTAGAATAAATCGTAATTACGCCTATAACTTAATAGTCACAAATGTGACTAATAATAATAATGAATGAATAAAAAAAGAAATGGAAAGATGAGAAAATAAAAATAATAAAAATATTTTAATTATATAAATAAATTAATTTATTATATTAGATTTTTTAAACCGAAATTAACTATAATTAGTATTAATTAATGATAATGTATTTAACAGTTATAAAAAAATATTTTTTATAACTGTTAAATACATTATCATTAATTAATACTAATTAAAATTATTTTAATTATTAATTAATCAATGATTAAACGAAATGTGGAATAAATCATATTCACAGGCGTCGTCACCATGTCCACACAACTCACAGCTACTACCGCTTAGTCCGAATCCTAATCCCGGAAAAGCCCTCATCGCCAGCCAGATTTTCTTTTCTGTCTCGTCCGTCGCTCGCTTCCCTTCTCTCAGGAGGTCTTCTTCTGGTACGTCCCTCTCTCTCTGGCCTATTTTGTACTTTTTATGTATATATATGTATGCTAATACAAGGATTCGTAGCAACGTGTAACTTAGGGTATCGAATTAAAGCTATGTGCATCAGATCTGCCCGTGCTAATCTATTCTCTACCATTTTAATATAGATCAGATCTAGTATGTCTCGGGTATCTCCTATGTTGTTTTATGGCTGGCGTCTTCTTCTTTTGTTTTTTTTCCTTTTGAATCGTCGTCCACAGTTGCTGGTAGTTGTTTATATTAATTGACACGCTGTTTTGTGGTTCAAGTTTGATTGTCCCTAAAAGTAGAAATAAATTTATTCCTTCGTTTTTCGTCGGAGGATTTCCTGATTGGTAAGGATTTGCTTAGAAGTGGGTTTGCATATATAATTATAGGAAATTCTGGGTTTCTTTTAACTTGTTGAAGGTTTGTGGTTTAGATCTGTTGTTGCTTATGTCAATGATGTGACTCCTGTTGTTTCCTTGCTGATGTCATGAACATGGAATATAAGGATCATTTTAACTAATTGCTAACTTTTGGTATTTAGTTTTATGGTGGTATAAAAATACGGTGATTAACATTTTTTAGCCTTTTTTTGGGATAGTTATGTTAGGATTTGCAATATCTTGTGGATGAATTACATGATATATATACTTATGGCTATAATAACTTCAATATCGTGAAACCTTTGCATTTTTTTTCCTTATTTTTAACTTGCTTGAGGATCTCAAGGGAGAGCTACATGCAAAATCTGGTTCAGTCCAGGTAGGATTTAAAACTCCAATCTTCTCCTTGTTCAGCATGTTCTATTTCCCAACATATAAGTTGTTCCTTGACACTTTGGAAAGTTGTTTCTATCAATACATCCTTGGAAATTTCATTGTTTTGGAACTCCATTGATTCCTCTCTATCCGTATCTCTTGTGCTGTTATGGCTAGAATGAACACCTTCCGCTTCCAGATTCCCTTTAAGTTATGTGACATTTATATTTCATTTTACTAATTTTCTCCAATTTTGATTTCACTCTTGTATACATTTATTTTATCATTTCTTTACTGGGCCACGTCCCTCAACTCTTGCATTTTTAAATTACGGATTTTATTTTGCAGAAGAAGCAAAGACAAGGAGAATGGGGTTGCCTAGTGACTCGGGGGACTTGTCATCAGAGATGGAGGTGGATGCTTATAGGCGTCTTTTCCCTCTGCAGTTTTATGAAAAACATCTCTCACTCTCCATCCGTCCTGATTCTAGGCCACTTGGCAAAGCAAGAGATACTACCTTAGCCCTTGGTGAGTTAAAACCCTTATTTTGTTTGTTGATTTTGAACTTCTATAACTTACCGTAGACATATTTATATTCTTTTCTAATTTTTATAGGGGCTGTTGGATCTGTTGATGGTTCAGCTTTGGCAAAAATTGGTTCAACTGTTAGTGTTTGACCTATCTCTCTTTTCCGCACATACGCACACACACAAGCATGTTTATATAAGCACAAAGTATCCTCAATCGTGTCCTATCATATATATTTTGTGTTGGTTTATGAAACAAATCTTCTTCTTTTTTATTCACTTGTGCAGACCATGCTGGCTGCTATAAAGATGGAAGTCATGACCCCTTGCACGGAGTCACCAAATGAGGGCTCTATAGGTCAATTATCATCTTTATTTTATTTCCATTTATTACCTATATATACATATTGTGTTGTCTTTGTGCAAAATTATGATGTTTTAACACATGAATCTTGCTATTTTCAGCTATTGAGTTTCACATGCCTCCAATTTGTTCTCTGATGGTTAGGCCCGGTAGGCCTGCTGAGGCAGCACCAGTTCTGTCGAAGCAATTATCAGATGCAATATTAAGGCAAGTGAAGGTTTTTTTTTGATAATTGTAGTTGTTCAAAAATTCTTTTCTAATGTGATGCTTTCTTGGACTTTTGTCATATGCTCTTTGATTGCTCTATTTGTGAACGACACTGATTAGGTTTTTGTACTTTTCCCTTAATTTTAGAAACATGTTTGTTTTAAATCAGATGCATATATTGACATACTCATTTGGAGTAGTTTCGCATGAAAGGTGTTTTGTTCCAATTTTTAAGAATTAGATTGGATATCATACCAGTAAGAGAGAGGTTCAAGGTTCAACTGATAATAAACAGTTATTAAACTAGTGATTAAAATGAAGAAATGATATTGAAAAATTATCTAAAATCATTAACTTTTATTGAAATTGAAAGTAATACAAATAGTTTAAAATAAACCCAATTTGTTTTACGCATAACCAAGACATACAATTCAAGGCATACTATATTCTTGGATATCCAGGAATAAGAAATATCGCTAGAATAGTTGGGGCCTTGAAGGAATAAGTGAGTACCACAAAATAACATATCAACTAAGTGCATTTCTAACTATTTTAAATCAACCACTTCTTCCTTGGGATGATGCAGTCTGTAAAGCGAATGAGTGATCAGTTTGATAGATTTTAAGTTCTGAATAATCACTATTTGCTTCATTCTTCAGAATTTTTCTGAGGCCCAACCATAAACTTTCTATGGGTCTCATTGCTTTCCTACTTTTGACTTTGCCTTCTGGTAGTAAGGATTTGGAAATTTCTGGAAAGATGGTGAAGAGTTAAATGGGAGGTGGGAGTAGAATAGATGTAACTCTAAATATCTCTCTTTGTAATACAATAAAGCCAACTAGAAGGAGGAGAAGAGAGCAAGAGCGAGCAGAGCAACCAAAAACACTCTAAAATGAAAGCGAAAAGGATGGAACAAGTTTTAAAATAAAAGTTAAAATTGCATGGTGAATTAGGACGGTCACATGATAAGAATTAACGAGCTGGTTAACTTGTAAATACTTATTTTGAGCCATTGCAGGATGTTTATTTGACAGTTGTTTTACGCTATAATTTTTGTAAAATCTCATAGCTGCATGAAATGAAGTACATATCAACAAGGAAAACAAACCTTGCTACCTGTGAGAAAAAGTTACCGAGTTGCCTGCTGTTTGAAGAACTATGTTTGAAATTGTAGCTCCCAGATCTTGAAGTTGTGGCCACTGTTTGTGAGGCTACATTTACAATGAGAGCAGATTATGGACCTAAAATTGTTAGCCTTTGTCTTGTTTAAGGTTTTGCTTGCTCTTTCTGAAGTTCCTTAGTTCCTTAATGCTACAAAAGCTCCTTGAGTTACAGCATTCCAAAACCGTAATTCATTGTTCTAGTGTTTCATTTTTTCTTTATTATGTATTCTATGTGGGGTATATCCATGATGGTAGGAGATCTGACCGTTGTAACAAATTTTGATTGATCACTTCTTCTTTTCCTTTTTGTTGGTTTCCTTCAATTGAAATTGCTGAGCTAATGTGGAGATGACTTCTGATGCATTCATAAGTAGAACCGTTGCTTAAGTACTTTTTTTTTAACAGAATTTCATTATAAGCATACTGCTTAACTAAGTCATTGAAATCTCACGTCCGCTTTTTATTCCTTCTTTTGTTGAACAATTTTTATTCAAGATGGTGCCTTCCTATCCTTGTTTGGCTTCTGTTTTATAACAACTACTTACGTTTGTTAACACAGTTCTGGGATGATTAATTTGAAGGAGCTGTGTTTAATACATGGGAAAGCTGCTTGGATGGCTTACCTGGTAAGTGTCACAATCTTTGCAATTTCCCCTTCCTTTTCACCTACGATATTAAGGTGACAAGTTTCGACTGTCTTTTCTTTTAAAGAAATATACAATGTTGAATTAGTTTTCCTTTTTTCCTTCTACGTGACTTCCACTATAATGAAAAGAATGGGCACTGATCTACAAACAGATCCGTGTAAGGACTGATGGTAGCAATTTTCTCCTGCTGAAAACATGAAATAATTTTAATTTATATACTATTTTAATGTACCAACTAAATCTTGAACTTTATTTTACATGAAATTTTTATTTTCCCCAGTGAAAGTTTTCATTTTTATTTTTTATTTTTTATCTTCTCATGATTATGAAATCATTTGATAGTTATTGTAGTTTTCTTGACTAGGACAATTCTAAATCAGCCCTTGCTGACCCCTAATTTCGTAAGAAAGTTACTTGAGACAATTTTCAAGAATTTTTCTTCTTTGGATGGAAAATAAACATGAACTGTTTGTGTCTGTAGGACATTTACTGCTTGGATGCTGACGGTGCTCTCTTTGATGCTGCATTACTTTCTGCAATTGCTGCTTTCTCTCATTGTAAGATTGCATCCTTTTGGTGATTGGAATCAAGTGTTCTCTGTTGAAACATGTGATCCCAAACCAAACAAGTGTGCTAGAGAAAGTTAACTTCTTTTGCTAGATTTCTATCATCTCTTTGTGGTGAAGGAAACTAGAGTTTCATCAATTATGATAATTGGTCGGAATTCTCATATCAGAATTAATAGTTTAGATTATTAATATATGGTGTCTAGATTTAGAGTTATCTTTCTCTTTTCCTGTTTAAATTTCATCTCCCTGTACTTGCTACAAACTTCTCTGAGGCATTTGTTCTGAACTAAATTAAATAGATTCTGAAAATTGTATTAATTGATCTGTATTCTCATGTCAGAACTATAATTTATAATAGGTATGCAGTGTTATTCAGTGTTTCACTGACATTATGTTCTCATACCTTTGAGGATGTGGAAACCAATTTGTGATAGAAAGGATAAGCTTATGTCCGATAGTTCTCCTTTCATGCCTTGATTCCAATTAAAGTATCTTTGTTTCAGTTCAAGTGAGCTGAGTGTGTAAGATGGATTCAGGGTTCTTTTCCTGGTTAGTGGAGTGGGGGTAAGATGGAGACAGGAATAATGACAATGTCTTGGTACGTGGGCAAAACAGCTGTCCAATGTAAAGTTCTGTATTGCCTGAATTGTCCTAAATGATCTGGTCTGATTGGATGAATCAATCATAAAGCAATGCTTTATGTAACTGAATTTCTTTTTCTGCCTTCAGTGAATAATTTTCTATTGATAGTAGATGACATGCTACCACACCTTGCCAAACCTGACATATGAGAAATATGAACTTTTAGAAGTTATGACATCCTCTTTGAAGTCTCTAGCTATGAATAACATTATTGTTGTTTCCTGGAGTGATGTAGCTAAGCTGCTAGTTTTGGTTACTACCTTTGAATTATTTTTGATTTCAACCTCTCCACTTACGCATTGAGCACTTTTCTCTTTTATGTGTTTTTAACCCATTCCTTAGGAGATTGGACTTAGCTCATAACATGCCCCTCTACTTTGTACCAGCATAGTTATCCAGAACTTGCATTTCTTGCAGTGCAAATTCCCACAGTTTCATTGACTGATAATGGGAAAATAGTAGTCTTGTTGGATGAAGATGAGAGCAGGAAGCTGGGGAAGGAACCAGTTAACTCAGGGAAGAAGAAGCTCACTCTCAACAATATACCTTTTTCCTTGACATGCATACTTTACAAAAATTACATCTTGGCAGACCCCACTGCAGAGGAAGAATCCATTATGGAAACTCTTGTAACTGTGGTTTTGGATTCATCCGCCAGACTTGTGTCTTTTTACAAGCCAGGTGGACCAGTTCTTGCCTATATGTCAGCTATTCAGGTTAGCTTTTCTTTTTTGGTCGGTAATATAAACAAAATCTACTTGATAGAATCAATTTTATGTATATAAATTTGGAATTAGATGACTATTAAGTTGTCCAACTGTATATGTAAATTTGGAATTAGATGACTATTTAAGTCACTTCACTTGAACCATCATTAATGGAGTTTATGATTCCATTTAAATTGAGATTTTGCGGAGATCTATTTCATTTAGGAGCTAATGTTGTAATGCAACAAAAAGAAGTCATGGCATTTAAACTGAGTTCATGTCTTAAAGGTTTTGAGTTTTGTGTTGGACAGGAAATTAGGTGTTTGAACTGTTTTTCCATCTCAATTTCAAGAGCTTTGGCTCCAAACTAAAATAGATTTTATGTTTCTCTTCAACTTTTTCGATTTGACAATATTGTTGCATTATTGTCTACCGTCAGATTGCCAAGGACATGATATGTTAAAGAGCTCTATTCATGATAAAGCGCAGAACCATGTCAATTGAGTACATATTTCATCGTCTTCTGCATAAATCAATCTGCACACACTCCTATGAACAGTTAAATGTTTTTGCCTGAATAATGATGGCACTATATCAGAGAAGGTACGTTATGGTTGCAGGACTGTGTTGCATTAACAAGGCAAAGAGTTAAGGAACTTCAGAAGATTCTAAATGAGGCTGTTTCGGGTATGGAGGTTGATTAAGAGGTAGTTATGTCCTAAAGGAATATTGGTGAATTTTAGTCTTACCAATTAAAGAGCGAGTGTGTTACATTTTCTTCTATCTTTTGACAATTGTTTTAGATTTTTTTCTCGAGAGAACGTTTTTGTGGATTTATAGCAATTTTCACGTTTGGTCAGTGTTAATTCAATCATTATAATGGAGAGATTTAACCTAGTTATGCTAGGAATTGTATTTCAAAGTAAAGTTATTATTGGATACTTCCGTCGGAATTCCATCCCGCCGTCCAAATAATCCAAAGGTCATTGGTAAGACTAAGGACGTCTTGAGTTCAAGTTATCAAAACAGCCGGGGGTTTATAAGGAAACAGTCTATCTATTTCTATAAGAGGTGCAGGCATGATTGTGTACATTTTACCTCTTCCATATCTTGCTTAGGGGAAAATTTGGGTATTGTTATATTGTATTTTTTTTCCGCACTTATCTTTATGTTGACTATAGAATGTTTCATTTTTTTCGTTTTCATCGATATTAATTTATTTATTATTGTTTCTTGTATTTTGTCAAGAGTTTCATTTCTTTTTTTAATTCCTTCATAATATTAATATGTATTATTTAAATATACTTTAATCAAAGTTAATTATTTAATTTTGATATAATTAATAAATTAGTGAATAATGCAGGGCCATGATTAACATATATAGTAAATTTTAATTAATAATTTAATAAATAAAGTAATTTATTATGTTTTATTTTCAAGCAAATTAACTGTTTAGTTAATTAATTAATTATATTTTAAAGTAGAATTTTTTATGGATAGCTGTTAAATATATTATCATTAATTAATTAGTACTAATTACAATTATTTAATTATATAAATTAATTAATTTATTATATTTTATTTTGCAGCAGTTAATTTTTATTGTACTAAAACGGGGTTCACCACTTGAGGATACGTGCAAAACTTTGGTTTTGAAGGAATTGAAAAAATTATGGGACAAACGTGATCCTTGTCTTCCATGGAATATAGGTGATTACAACGTATCGAATCGAATTCATTATTGTTGGATGATTCACCATACAAGGCTTTACGCGATCCAGTTCATCCGTTTACCGTTTCTCTCCTATCATTATTATGATCATGTAAATTATTTTCTTGTTGTAGTCATTTTATACCATTCTTTATACATGTCTGGACTTCTATTTTCAGATGTATACTGGAGTATTTCCTTATTCTTACCGATACCAGGAGATTAGAGATTCTTTCTTAGCTGAGATACTCTCATGATTATTGATGATTTGTTGCTTTTAAGAATATGTAGTATCCAATAAACTGATGGAAAAATGGCATTGTGGGAAAGCTCGAAGACACATGGCTGGTGAACCTGGTCAAGGTAGAATCTTGAGGATATTACTATGCTTCTAGGATATGCCATTGTAAGTTGTGGATTCCTATATATGCTATAGATCTATTTAGTTCATTCATTCCTTTCAGTTGAATCGATAATCATAAATTATACAAGAACGTCAATAATTTTTCATCTTGTGATATATATTTATTCATGGATATAGGAGAAATATATTGAGCAACTAGGAATCGTAAACGCATTGAAAGCAAACCATTATATGATGCAGGGGCGGAGCCACATGGGGCCAAGCCCTCGCGCCAGCGGGGGCTTGTCCCTGTCCAAACCCCTGCTGCTTTAAATGTAAGCAGGGGTTGTGGCTCCGCCCCTGCCCAACCCTCTCGAGCTATAATCTCGAAAATGCCAAGCTCAATTGCTGCTTTTACGCTGCGTTTGATTACCGTCCTTTGTATGCGGAGACAGAACGAGACGGAATAGAACAAAAAGTGGAGACAGTAAAGTGTTTGGTTGCAGGGGACAAAACATTAAAACTGTCTCCGTCTCGAGGACAGAAATGTGTTTGATTGCAGAAGACAGAACATAAAAACTGTATCAATGACTAAAATGCCCCTTAATATACTATAATTGTAAATATATAATGAATTGATTATTTTAAACTAGTATGAATATTTCCTGTAAGTATATTTGTAATTATTTAATTACGACGAGGTTATTACAATATAGTTAATTAAATTATTATTACTTACTTAATTACATGACATATAATTAAAATATTATTATTAATTACAATATAATTAATTATTAAATTAAATATTAATTAATTCCAAAATTAAAATCATAACACCAGATATTGTAATTAATTAAATAACTACAATGTTTAATTAAAAAATATAAGTAAGTTATGAATTACAATATAATTAATAAAAGTAATATGATTATTTAAAAACATGGAATATGTTTAAATAAATTAATATTATAAATTTATGACAATTTATATTATCCATGAATTAATAAGAACATAATTATTATAATTATTAGTAGTATTTAATTAAACTATAACGAATTACATGATTATTAGTAAATCATAACGAATTACATGATTATTATTAATAACTTAAAAATTAATTAAGTAAATTATAATTATTCAGCATTGAAAATATTGTAATAACTTAATTAATTATAGTCTAATCAATAATTCACATTATATAATAACTAAATTAATTACAAAATAATTAATTAAATTATTCTTCTTATTTAATTACATCAGGCTATATTTAATTAAAATATCATTATGCATTAATGTAAATATTATACAATCATAGCTGTACATGCAACCACATCTCGATCACCCAAAGATTCAAAAATCTATTTTACTGGGGTTATATTCCCTAGTTTGACATATCCATCCAATAGAGAAGTAAAGGCTATAACATCAAGATCTGATATTCCGCTTTGCTCCACTAACCTTTGAGCTATTTCTACCTGTCCACACTTTGCATATAATGTTATTAATGCATTTCCCACTGCTCTAGAAGAATCAAAATCAGTCCTAATTAAGTAACCATGAATTTGTTTGCCAAGTTTTAAGTTCTCAATATTGGCACAAGCCGATAAAACGCTTGCTAAAGTGAACTTGTCAGGCTTCAAAGAAGAATTCTTCAACATATTAGAGAAGAATTCTACAGCCTCCAAATCAAAACCATGCTGACTATAACCTGCTATCATAGAATTCCAAGTAACTATATCTCGTTCACACATATGCTGGAACTGAGAAAGAGCAAGGTCAATCTGACCCCACAGTATATGCATTGTAATCATAATGTTCCAGCTTGACATGTTTCTCAATCTCATCCTATCAAAAACAATATTAGCCATTACAAAGTCTCCAGCTTTTGCATACATA
>JAOSBN010000007.1:29636595-29673764 GCA_027563595.1 Erythroxylum suave
AAAGCAATTTTGCAGCAGGTTAGGAAACAAGTAATGGCCAATTATGAAGTTAAGATTTTCGGAACAGAGTTAGTGTAAGAAAGAGAGATCCCAGAAATAATAAGAGATGAAATAAGTATGGAGGAGCTACAAGTCGCGCCACCCAAAATGGAAGATGAGAGACTTCAAATAAAGGGTTACCATTAGGCTTATATTCATAAGCCCAATGGTGCAGGGGGCATCTGTTTACACCTAAAAATGGGTTCGGTCTATTTTTACCGTTTTGGGCCGAAAATTCGAAGCGCAAAGAAAAACCCATGGTTCAAAGTCCAAAAGGAGTTCATTGATCTTAGCCCATCAAATTCCAGTGTCCAGCAAAGAAGGGAGTAGTAGAATTTGAGTTGGAGTGAGAGTCTTGAAGTCTAAGATAATGAGGAGATAAGGATAAAGTTTTATCTAAATATTATCTCTATATGATAAGATAAAGTTTTATCCAAACCTTATCTCTATCCGACAAGATAAGGTTTTATCCAAATTTTATCTTTATCTAGCAAGATAGAATTTTATCAGGATTACAAGTTTAATTGCAGTGGGACACTCAATTCGAAGTCCAGACACTGGCCTTGGCCCATTAGAATTCGGTGTCCAGAGGAAGATGTGATAGAGTTTGATTTGGAGTAGAAGACCGGGAGTCCAAATTTAAAGAAAGGATAAGAGAATAAGGTGATGGACACCAGCTAACCTAATCTTCATCGGATAAGATGAGGGTTATTTGAATTTTATCTTTATCTAGTGGGATAAGCTTTATCAAGGTTACAAATTTGAATTGAGACACTCATCATCGGTGGCTATAAATAGGGGCTTTGAAGAAGAAAGAAGGATCCAACCCTTGACAAATCAAAAGCCTAACACTCCAGCAAGTCTTCGCATTTATTTTTTAGCTTATTTCTTTATTTTCGGCAATCCCTTTATTTTTCCAGCCTAGCCTTTTTCTTTCAATTATCAATTAGCTTTCCTTTTTAATTTTTTAATCATTGCGTGTTTGCCGATTTGTTTGCCATTGAAGCAAAGTACTTTCTGTTATATTCCTGTCCCTTTCTAGCAAAACACAGTCATTTTGAATTTTAGTCAAATTACGAGACGCAACAGTCTTTTTCTTATTTTTCTTTAGTTTGGAAACCACTTAAAATTCCTGACACGCTCGCAAACCGAACAAAGGGCTACGTGTTATCCTTTAGTCAAATAAAGGCCAAATAATAGCTTCACAAGCTTCTATATCGTTCAATTGTGTTTCACATTTGCATCGGCTCTTCCTTAAATAGGCATTTTCTCAATTAGCCATTGCTTAACTTGCATCCTTAGTCAATTGGATCGGTTTAAATATGAATAACTTCGATATCATCTTTGCCGAAAATATTCCAGTAATCACAAAGCTAATATATGAACTTCATAATTAGTAGGATCTTTTTGGATAAACCATTTCTAATAAGTTAAGTTCATAAAGAAGATTCCTGCAGGAAAGAAAGCATATTTCTTATCATTTTATTTCTTTTTGACAATTAAACCGTTAATTGTACAAGAAAATAAAACTAATTTGAATTTTGAAATATTATATAGTTATCATCAAAATCACAAGAACATAAACCTTGAGCTAACATTGGAAACTCCTATAAGAAAAAATTAGTTATAATGTGAAATGATAGATGAAAATTTTGCATAAAGAGTATCAAAATGAGAAAGAAAGAAAACAAATAATGAACTATAAAATTGAAAGTGGAAGTTCATTTTGCAATAGTGAGGAAGATACTAATAATATTCAAGTTGATATTATCCAATAATAAGCGATTATTACAACTTATATAAGAAAAAAAAGACAAGTGAGTAAAGTTTCATATCCGAAGTGAGTTTTCAAGAAACTGCTCTCATTTTAGCAAAAGCTGCTCTCCGTGGTCGTATTGATTGGTTGAAAGACTTGAAATAATATAGGCCTTATTCACATGTAATGGAGAACACACAAAAGCTTTGGAAGACATTGTAAATCAATTGAAAGGGATGTAACACAGCTTGGTAGTAGGTTTGTTTTTGGATAATATCAAGATAAATAATACGATCTGACCCTTAGATTTGTTATGACCTATGAGGAGCCGCATGAGGTGAAAATCTCATGTAAGTTCTGTCATAGTGCAAATAAGTAGCAGTTTTATTTATCAATATGTATGGTCTTGGACCCTCGATAATTATTTTTCTTTAGAATTCGGTCACTTGATCGACCCACTTACCTTTATTTATTCAATGTTATAATGATCCTAAGGTAGCAAAATTCTTTGGTAAATCAATTGCAAGAACAACTTGATGCCCCCTCTATATCGATCTAAGGGATGGAAGGGCAGAGGCCTTTGGTGTCCCCTCCAGTTAAAGAGGGAAAGGTCCTTCCTTTTTTGACATTTTGTCGGCGAGGAGGGATTCAAATCCCTGACACTATGGTTCGTAGCCATGTGCTCTAATCCTTTGAGCTATAGGCCCCACAACGTCTCCGCTAGATCTGTTTCCAAGAGTACCCTAAAAAAGGAAAATCAAAGTTTATTCGAAGCTTGGTCTAAAATTCATGAAAAATTAGCTTTTTATAATTACATCGGTAATAATCCGATAAAAGGTGGATTGTTTAGAGCAGGCTCAATGGACAATAATAAATCTTTAGAATTGTCAATAGTAATTCAAATTAAACTTCATTATATCTCATAACATCCATTTAATTTCAAATTGATTTGAAGATTATTCACTTATAAGTTCTTTTTTGCTCTATGAATAAGTCTTAGAGCTTAAACTTCAAATCATTATACATTTTATGTTCTAGAATTTCAAAAGTTTGCAATTCAAATTCTTAATCAATATGTGAGTATAATTGGGTGTGAAAAGAACTTGAGCATGTTTCAGTCCATTAGTTCAAAAGAAAAAGAATAAAGTAGAACACAAGAGATTAAATGATCTGGTATTTATTTGATATAACTTAAAGCCTAAAAAAAAGAATGTTATTCTCATTATTTAATTGAATGTAAATGGAAAAAAATCTAACATGTAAATAAATTGTAAGATTTTTCAAACATATGCATCATTAACAAGATCAAATCACTTACTTGAACTTGATTGTAATCCAAAGGTTAAAGGACTCTTAAAACTTGTTTCTCACAGAAATTCTTGTCTTAGCATTTTAAAGTATTTTTTTTAAGACCATCATCAAATTCTTAAATGAACATTATCTCATATTTGTAGACAATGTCAAGATGATAACTTTTAACAATGAAAGATCACATTCCAAACTCATCAGATGTGTTCTTTCGTTATCATCTCTCACCCAGACATGATGAGTTTAGGTAATATGATATTCGTATGTTCTCATACTTGTCCAATAACTTATGAAATCAGCATGCAACTAAAGTTCATGGTGATATATTTTTTAGGAATATATGAGGTCTCGATTAATAATAAACTTTAAACCTACCTCGTCTCTTGCGATAAAAAATCATCAAAGGTGATCGCCTGCATCAGAAAGTCAATCTCTAATATGTCTTATATGCTTTTGTGTGCATACTATTGTTTCATAAATATATTTATTTAGTTTGCATATATATATATATATATATATATATATACAAGGCAAGATTTTTTTTTTACTTTTTCATGATATTGCTTTATTATTGAGTTAAGGCAAGATTATTATTTTTACTTTTCCATGATATTGCTTTATTATTGAGTTTGAAAACAAATCTAAAGGTAGATTTTCTTTTGTCTAAATCTTCTCCCCAGTTTGCATTTGTATCCCTTGTATATGTAAGTCATTACCTTAATAGCGTAATACATAGTCTATAGTACCTTTTAAATACCTCAACACTCTCTTTATTGATTTTCAATGTGCTTGTCCTAAATTTAATTGATATTTTCTCACCATTCCAATAATATAACAAATATTTGATTTTGTCCACATTGTTGTATATACGAGATTTCCAACTGCACTAAAATAGGGAAGTTTCTTTATTTGTTCCCTTTCTTATAGTGTTGTCAAACAAATTTCTTGCTAAGACCTTCGCCTTAAATAATAAGATTATTAATTGGTTTGTAATCTTGCATACGAAATCATTCAAGGATTCTTTGGCTATATGTCGCTTGTTAAAGTGATAATAATTTCTTTAAACAATCTCTTGAGATCCTAACTCTAAAATGTATGTTGCTTCATCCATATCTTTCATCTCAATTTCGGATGATAACTAGTCTTTGATTTGCATAATGAACCCACAATTATTACTAATAATTAAAATATCATCCATATATAAAGACAAAATTGCAAATTTACCTTTGGATCTCTTAATAATGTCTTCATCAATCATATGAAAATCATATGAAAGAATTATGTTATAAAAATGAGTGACCTTATCTTATTCACTAAGGTTCCCCCAAATTATACAGCTAATGTAGACCATGTGTCCTTGGCAATTTCATATTTTTAAAACTCACGCATGATGTCATTGTTCATGTTGCTCAGTAATGTAATATGAGTCAATAAGTTCTTCTTCTTCCATAACTCTTACACATTACAGTCCCTTCTATGTTAGATAGTATTTCGCTCCTTAGGAGCATCCATAGTTATGTTCAATGGCTCGAGAGTCTCTTACTTGTCCATCATATATTGGATTTTCATACTCTATATTTCATAGTTGTCACTATTTAGTTTCTTACCCTTATTGAGTTCAGTGATAATGTTCTTCAAAATAGTAACCATTGTTGAAACACTAAATTTCTACAAACAAAAATAAAATTATATTACTCACATCATTGTCATATAAATTGTGTAAAGAGTGGATAATCATATTTCAAATATTTATGAAATCGAAAGACCACATATGTGTATAATCAACATTTAAACTACAATTGAGTATCGATTGTCATACTCATCAAGAATTCCTTATGTATAGTACATATCAAATATGTTATAAATTATCAAGTGTGTATATTCGTAAATGAAACAAACTACATACAATACATTACAACATATTTCATATAAAATTAGTTGTTTGTTCAGTGAACATATTGACTATAAGTAACGAATCATCGATGGAATAGAGTTAAGAAGCTTGCATGCGACAAATTTCGTAAAGTTGGATATGAAATACTTCTAACTATTCTATCGAAAAACCTATAGGGTTCAAAGTTTTAATTAGTTCCCTTCTTCAAATTTCTTTTATAAGCATTGTCATTAGCCAATCATATGTCTTCATTTTAGGTGTTTCCAAATTCCATAGCATTCTCAACAACTCACTTTTAAGTTGCGACAATGTTGAAAGTAAAGTTATATAGTTTACATCAAATTGTTCATAAGCCAAACAACCATTGAAATACAATTCTTGTATCAAATTATTAATCGTAATCACGTGTTATGTTAGGTCTTCTATGTACCATGCACATATTGAATAATCGCGCTAATATGAGGATGACACATCTCATTGCAGTACAAAGAAGTCTAGGTCTCTTTTGAATAATTGGCATTCTCCTAAAAAATAAATGTTTAGGCATCAAAGGCTTATATACAAATACCCATAAGTAAACAAATTATTTTACGAACATAATATAGATCCTTTGCTTATAGAATGTAGCACATAACTCTAATTAATCAAATTCATTTACTTAGAAACATAGTTATAACTTAATTTAACATCTAAAAATTTTGATTCAATTAGAAACTTGTTTCTAATTGTATTAAATAATTTTTAATGTTAACCAAATTAGAATCTTATTTCTAATTCATATTATTATTGGACTAACCAATTTATAAGTAAAAAATATATATGTTATTTAAATCATAAGCTTATTCTAGTTAGGATTGACCTAATCGATTTTATAATTGATAAATTGTAGATTTTTCAAGAGAGTGAGTCTTAAAACAATTGATAAAGTTGCTCCTTTATGATCATAAGATAACATCTTTAAGTCACAAAAACGGTGTCTCTTAAAAAATATAAAGAGAAGGTTGCGTATATTATAATCCTCCCCAGATTTCCGTAAAGTGGGAAGTCTTATGTACTAGGTACATTGACTTTGACAATCGTAGATTTTTTAGATAATAAACATGATTTATGTCTATATATGTGATAAATATGTTAAAAAATATTAATAAGAATAAAGAAATAATTATTATATCAATTTTATGTTATTATAGCCTTAAAAGTAGTTTAAGTTATTTGGGAAAATTTTTTAAGAAATTTCAAATACTTGGATTTGAATGCATAATTTTTTTAAGAAATAATTGTTTGATTTTTAATAATAATTATTTCATTTCACTAAATACTTTGTTCGAAATAAATAATTTACATATTATCTAGTGCATATTTAAAAAAGTTGTAATTCGCAATGACTAATGGAAAAGAACACACCACACGTTAGTTGTGGTAGAGAGGGCTACCAAGACCCACCTAATACTGGACACCGCCTCGGCAACCGATTGATAGCCTTTACTCATGCCATTGTAACTGCAATAGTAGGCTTACAGTTATATGATTCACTAGCAAAGATTGGACAAGTCTTGATCCCAACGAGTAGTGAACTTCTCTTCGTGTCAATGTCACAGAGAGAAACATACTTAGATGAACACGTTAAGGAGCCGTTTGACTTTAAATTAAAAATAAAATCTTCATTCTAATAATTATATATTAGCTAAAATTTAAAGAAAATTATTTTATAAATTTAATTTTAATCTCTTAGAGATAAATTATCAGTAAAAATAATATACTTATTAAAATAAATATTTTAATAATTAAAATATTATTAAAGCAATATTTGTTTAAATTTTATATATTTTGAAGATATCATAAATTTAAATTAGTTGTTATTAAATTTAAATTATTTATTTTTAGAAAATTGAATTAAATTATTATTCATAATTCTTATTGATTTGTTACTAAAATTTAAAAATAAAAAAAACAAGCTCTTAATAATTAAGACTATACCTAAGACCAATCAACTGTTTAACTTGATTTTAATAAGTCTAAATTAATCAAATTAGTCAAATTTTAACAAAATCGATTAAAATCAATTTGATCATAAGTTAGACTAAAGTTTATATTTTGTTGTTAACTTAAAGTCAAATCAAAATATGAATTCAACCTTACTCAAATTAAAGTCCTAATTATGATTAACTGATATTAAATTTCTATAGTTTAGTAAACATTAAAAATCAGTTGGAAATAAATTTTTAATTTTGAGATATTCTATAACACAATAGCAAAGGGAAAGCCAACCTACCTAAAATAATCAATAAAAATAAATTAAGTCATCCATAAAAAGTTTAAGATAATCAGTTCAAATAAACTATTTTTTATTTTTAGTAATAATAAACTCCCAAATTTTAAAACTTGAATAAACTTTTAAGCGTATATAATAACTTATAAATTTTTTTAAAATAGTAATTTAAAATTTTTAAGATATATTTACTACCAATTAACTAATTTAAGAAATGAAGTCAAAATGCTTCAATTTTCAATTTTGGCAAAAATGATTTGGTATTAAATTATTTGTTATCGTGGGTAACTTAGTTCTTTATGTCATATTAATATTTTTGCTACATGATTACTACATATTTATTATTTAATAAATTATAAATAAAAAATTTAAAATAAATATACATTTCATATATTTTATTTTATAATTATTTTAAGGTGTTTAGTATATTTAATTTATTAAATAATAAAATTCACACGTATATAAATATAAAATGTGACAAAAATAATAATGTGATGTGCCTTGTCTCGTTATTTATATTGCTAGATAATTTAATGTCAAATTCTTTTTACTAAAATTTAAAAGTAAAGTATTTTAGGTTATTTCTTAAAATTTAGGTTAATATTAAAAAATTGGGTAAATTTTAAAATTTTTTATAATTAGCTTTTCAAAATTTTAATTAAATTATAACTTTAATTATTTCAATTTGAATTTACAACTTAAAGTTAGCCCACCTTTTACTTTCAAAACGGTGCCGTTTTAGAAATTTTTTGCTTAATAAAATACATAACGAGCATACTCATCCTAACATATTAGATCTCAGGTCACTACAACCCGGGGTCAGGTTGGTGACCCGACCCGACCCGACCCATTGACTTTCTTATTTGGAAGGCGTGGGAATAACTTTCTCCGCTAGTTAAATCATCGATTAAGGGCCAAGTTCAAATAGAATTTTGGTTAGGGCATTGGTATGTTCTAGACGGCAAACCGAACCGAAGGGCAGCTCATGGCATCCAGAACCTCGTTTCGTAAGGGCTGACGTGGCCACCAAAAGACAGTCCACAACAAACGGTGACGTGTCCACCGATTAGTCTCTGTACCTTTTTTGTCCGTGGACATGTGAAGAGAGAGATAAGGAACGAAAAGGCAAACGAAACGCTCAGCTCCTAGAGATTACCACTTGACTTTTCCTTATCCCCCAATGCGAGGACCCACGGACCACGTTATCATCTCACCCCCTGATCAACGGCCCCAAAATAATCCCCCAACTGATTGTTCAATCTTAATAGTCTTTTGTTACCATCAGCATGATGCGCAATGGATTAGACCCGCACCATAGCTAATTAAAGAGACGAAAGGAACAACATTTACCAGTAGTTCCGGTCTCCGGTTCACAGCTTTACCGTACTATATACTCGATGTTCTCTTCATTTGGCAACTGCTGCTCTACTTGTTCTGCTTCTGAGTCACCTTGAGTCACAACCAACCCTAGAGCTTGAAGTGAAGCTTCTCTCTGTACAGAATCATGGGTAATGAAACTGTTTTGTTTCTTATTTTTTGGTGATTTGATGTTTCAGTTGATTTTTTGAGTATTTGTTTTTATGGTTTTTTATGATTTTTTGATGTTGGTTTTGGCTTTCGATGTGCAGGAAAGTTGAAGATCGGAATCAACGGTACTTGATCTTACTTGCTTTGATCTTGTTAAACTTGTATGATGATTTGATCATGGAGTATTGTGATCTGAAGTTTGTGTGACTTGGGATATTTCAGGATTTGGAAGAATCGGAAGGTTGGTGGCTAGAGTAGCTCTCCAAAGAGACGATGTTGAACTTGTCGCTGTTAACGATCCTTTTATCAGCGTCGAATATATGGTATTTCTTGTTTTCTTGCTCAATCTATGCGATTGATGAGCGTTTTCTTTTCTGGGTTTTTGTTTTTTTTTTTTGGGGTTTGGATCATGTCATAATATGTTGTCGGATTTGTGTAGACATACATGTTCAAGTATGATACAGTTCACGGTCAATGGAAGCATCATGAGCTTAAGGTGAAGGATGAGAAGACTTTGCTCTTCGGCGAGAAACCTGTCACTGTCTTCGGGATTAGGTATGCTTGAGGTTGTTGGTATTGTATGCTAAATGCTGGCCGACTGCTGTTAGTTGTGTTTGATGGCTTTTTAGTAGAGACTCTAGTATGGTGGAAGTTGGTGAATTGTTGATTGGTTTTTGTGTTTACTGTAGAAACCCAGAGGAGATTCCATGGAGTCAGACAGGAGCTGAGTATATTGTGGAATCAACAGGTGTTTTCACTGACAAGGACAAAGCTGCTGCTCACTTGAAGGTTGTTGGTTTTCTAATAAAGTTCCATAATCCCATAAATTTTATTTTCTAGATAAGTTGTATGATCTTGTAGTCCAAATGATGTTACTGCTCCTGTTTGTGAGAACCAGTATAGAAGGGTCAGTTGCTTGAGGCCCTATAGAGTTATCTTGTATAATCCTTATTTTTTTACTTGATTTGCTTATCTGATTGATAGGGTGGTGCCAAGAAAGTTATCATATCAGCACCAAGCAAAGACGCCCCAATGTTTGTTATGGGTGTTAACGAGAAGGAATACAAACCAGAGCTAACCATCGTATCAAATGCTAGTTGCACTACCAACTGCCTTGCCCCTCTTGCCAAGGTTATACTAATATTCAATTGCATATAATTCAATTCACTGTTCTGTACTCGCTCTCTAATTGGTGCATCCTGCATATATGTTTCCAGGTTATTAATGACAGATTTGGAATTGTTGAGGGCCTGATGACCACAGTTCACTCTATTACTGGTGTGCTCTATTTACCTATAGTTCTATATCTAGCTAATTAGAAGCATATTTTCTTTGTGCTTATTGTACAATTTTATGTTGGAGTCAGCTACCCAGAAGACTGTTGATGGGCCTTCGATGAAGGACTGGAGAGGTGGAAGAGCTGCTTCATTCAACATCATTCCTAGCAGCACAGGAGCTGCCAAGGTAAGGATTTGATGGACAATGTAGTTAAATGAATGCTGGCTTAGTTAACTCAACACTCAAAATTGCAGGTGTTCTGCTGTATAATTATGGACATTCTTTATATTGAATTTGCATTGTTTCTGATGACTCAGTAGTGTGATCATTCTTCAGTTTATGCAGACTTCTCTCAACATTGTTAAAGTTCACACAGTGCTAGTATTTTATTATGCTGGCTTAATTTAACTCAACTCAACTCATTATGTTTTAATTTTTATTGTGCCTTGCTTCTCTTCCCCCTACAACAGGCTGTTGGGAAAGTGTTACCTGCCTTGAACGGAAAACTGACGGGAATGGCTTTCCGTGTTCCTACTGTTGATGTCTCTGTTGTTGATCTGACTGTGAGACTTGAGAAATCTGCTACCTACGATCAAATTAAAGCTGCTATTAAGTGAGTGATTATATATGTAAATCTATATATGTGTGTTTTCTCCTTTCCATACATGAGTTAAGTAAGGTTATGGAAAGAGTTAGTTAGTTGAACGGTATCCAATATCTATAATACCTTTATGGTCAAAGTGCGAGTACACATAGCCCAAAAAAGATCATACTTGACGTGCAGTCATCGTCCAACATTATATGCAGTCTGTGCTTAATGATCTCTTCTATTCACAGGGAGGAATCTGAGGGAGCGCTGAAGGGGATTTTGGGCTACACTGAAGATGATGTGGTTTCCACTGATTTCATTGGTGACAACAGGCAAGGATCTGTCTCTTACTCTTTTCTTCAGTCCTTATGGGATGCTTGTATGTCAACTGAACTACACCTGAAAGACGGGGTGAGAGGGGCTGAATTCTATCTTTTCAATTTTACAGGTCAAGTATCTTTGATGCAAAAGCTGGAATTGCTTTGAATGCTAATTTCACAAAGATTGTCGCATGGTACGACAATGAATGGGGTTACAGGTAAATTCCAACTTATATGTATATCCACATAATGAGTTCTGTATTCTGAATGTGCGTATCTGTTATATTCTTACAAAAGCATGGTGATACAATATGGCCTTGATACAGAGTTAGTATGATTTTGCAGCACTCGTGTGGTTGACTTGGCCGTGCATATGGCATCTACCCATTAAGGTGACACCAATTCATGACTTCGGTCCTCATAAATCCCCTGCCACACCACACATCCCTACCTTTTCCTGCAGAGTTCTAAGTGGTCGGTCTTTTATTTATGTTAATGTTAATGTGAGGCTCAATTAGAATAAAGAAACTGTCACAGCAGTATGACCCAAGAACTTTACCTGTATGGTTCTGTCTTCAGCTTTGAGTTGTGTGCCTGTTCTTGTCTTGTGTTGACAATGAGGAAGTTTAGATTCCTCCCAAACTCAATTATAATAGTTTTTGTCATGTGATACAATGTACCCTTTTCACTTCCCCCCTTCTCCTCCTCCTCCATCATCTTTCTCCAAGTGGACAGGAACTAATGTTTATGTAAACAAAGCCTAAAGGTTCCACGTTTGAACTCGTAAGATTTGTAACCTGGCAAGGGTAGGGTTTTAACCTCAACATTTATCTTAACCGCACTGTTTAATATTAGCTTTTGACATTACGTGAACTTACCAGAGATCTTTCAAATTTGAATCATTCACGACCAGGCTAATGAAAACCTGTGTTTGACCCCGGCCAGTCAATTCAACATCCCTGGAGTGACAACGCTGCATGCGGTATGCTTTTCGTATCAGAACCGGTGGGTCTGCTACTCTGCTTTGTGGTCGGTATCGGCTGGATTATTAATTATATTTGGAAAAATAAATTTTAAAAAATTATTCTAAGTGGATATGCATAAGAGAAAATCCAACTTTTGATGTCATCTATTTTGAAGTCAAATTAGTATAAATATTAATATTTTCAAATCCGGACGAAAGCAAGAAATTTAAATTTTAAAAAGTACAATCGAGTTGTTTGTCTGTTTTCCTCTTCATATATATAAAAAAATAAAAAAATTAAAACGATAATTTAAAATATCCTTATTTATAAAAATTTAAAATTTAATTAAAAAGTAGATTATTAAATGAAAATAATTCTTTAATTTACAAGATTTATGAGTTTATAAAATTTAATTCTATTTATGTATTTATTTTAGTTTTATTTGTTTATTCTTTTAACCTGTATTATTTATTTGTATTTTTTAAATTATTATTATATTATTTTTTCTTCACGTCATAATTACATATGGGCCTATTAGAAATAGCATCATACTTTTCTAAACTTTGCCTTGTTGTGAAAATTTGGACTGAGTGATAAAAATAGTTGATTAATTAATAAACTGATTGATTTTTATAATAAAAATTATTAAATTAAGTAAAATTAAAATTTTACTATAATATTTGTAAATTAATAATAATAATATAATATTAACAACTTTGTAAGTAGACAAACGAAATTGTACAAATGCCTGAATCCTAAAGTCTACTTTTTGATTATTTTTATGATGTCTAGGGGTGGTTGAGAAAAATAGGAGCTCAACCAATTGAAGGCTTTCTTCATACGATCACCGTGAAGTCCAAGGTGGCCGACGGGTGGTTCTTGAAGAAGACCACGTGGACAAGTTATTCAAAATGATCACGTGAAAGCTCCATTTGGAAACAGCTCCCTAAGTTGAATTTAAACCTAATTATTTATAAAAAGAATTTAATTTTTTTAACGATTACTTTGTCAATAAAATTGGCATTTTATGAGATAAGCGTTACAAAATTTGGCAATTATGGTCACAGAAAACAAGCATATTGTTCTTGTTAATAAACCTTAGAAAGGCATATCATCGTATTCACTATTCACAGATTCCGACATCAAAATTGCCTCATATGTGTTCAAAGTTGCAGATTCTGACATTAAAAGTCACGTTCTTGTTTCCTCTCTCTTACGTCTTCTCGCTTCTTTTCTGTGACTCAAAACTTAAAACTGGAAAAAAGAAACCGTGCAAATTTATTACCTGAACCTGTGATTGACTACTGTTAGTTTTCTAGTCAATGGCGATCCCCAAATTGAATGAGTGAGTTAAAATGTTTTTATTAAGGTCGTAATTACTGTGCTGTACGATGTTAACAGCTACCATGTTTCAAATTTTCCTCCAGGTTCCATTTGTCCGCCATATCCTCTCTACTTTAATACGCACTAAATCTATAACCCCAGCACTCTATGTCTAGAACTTGGCTTTGAATTCACATTAATTACCTGAGAAATTGTCGATTTCTGTTATGTGGGTTTTATATATTTTGCAAAAAGAAATGTTCTTTAGTGTCTTTTAAGGTTGTTTCCTGTTAGCATTGTTGTTGTTGTTGTTGGGCTATTTTCAAAATGGCGACTTCGGCTTTTAAATCGACGACCAGAAGGATGCCTATCGGAAAATCTTCCTCCGGTGGCTCAGATGACTCCTCCCCCTCGACCCAGAAGAGCTCGGCCTCCTCTCACCGACGATCAAGGAGTCTCAGCCGTTTCTCCCGCCCTCTTCCGGCGAACTTCGACGAGTTCTCCGACGAAACTCCTGCGCCTTCCAGAGGGAGGTTCGTCAACAAGGTGAGGGGTTCCATGTTGCCGGAGGTTAGCCTCGATGACCTCGGTGCTACGTTTTTTGACTCCGGTGATCGAGGCCAGTCGGGTGCGAAGTTTCACGACGTCGGCTCCGTTGATCGGTCGCAGAGGAGAGGGAGGTCGGTTTCGAGGAGAGTTGGTGACGGGAAGGGTAATGTTGGGAATTTTAGTGATGGAAGAAGGGTGAATCCGGAAAGTGACTTGAGGAGGAGGCGCTCAGTCTCTGTGGTTCGCTACCAAATCAGCGATTCAGAGGTGAGGATTTTACGTGACAAGGTTTCCAATTTCCATTTTTGAAGCATGATTGTTCTGTGGTATGTATGTACCTTGATCAAGGTTTTAAATTGCGGACTCTGATTTATAATATTCACTGACGATTGCGAAAGATGCGGATACAATTATGACAAATCACAATAAAAGTCTGTACCGCAATCTTAATATGGCAGTCACGGACTGCAATTGAAAGCCATAACTGTGTTATAATATGATAAGCCCTGTAATTTTGAAATTTGGATTGGACATAGCTGTTGTTTTTGTCATAATCCACTTGAAGTTGAGCATACTGCGATCCAAAGTGGATGATTGGTTGTTTTCTGAAGTTGATGCAAACCTTTTCTGCCTATGGTAGTGTAAAAGTTGGTAACTTTGATGACAAGATAGCTTTTTGATGAGGGCCCTTCAAGAACATTGTATTGACAAATAAAAAAGTTTTCCAAAAGTATCCACCATTACTTTAAAAGATTGTTACTAGCGCTTTAAGTCAATAGTGGGTTGTTTTGGTTTAAGGGATGCTGACTTGGATGCTTGGGTTTAACTTTGTGTTCCTCTTATCATTTTACTTTTTCCAACTTATGCCGGATAGATCTGGTAGTAGTACTAAATTGGTTTGTTTTGAAATAACATTAATAAGCATTCTGGATATTGGACTGCTGTGCTTAACATGGTTAGAATACTGGTTGAGAAGGCTATTGTCATAAAATATTTATCTAAATTTGATAGAGAACAGTCAGAAAATTTTCCATTTTGAAGTTCCTTGCAACTGTTGCATTTCTAGTAATTTTACCGTCCAGTAATTCCATTAATCCTTGCATTGGGATCAATCCCTTAGTGGGCAAGACCTTTGTAATCGAGTTTCTTTGGGCGATTTCTCTTCCCATTTTCTGAAATTTGTTCACTGATTAGTCACTCTACATTCTTGTAATCTTGTTATATCACGAGATATATGTTGGATTCTTTGTAAACATTAGTACTTTCCAAAATGACAGAGTGATCCAGATCAATTTCATAACTCTGGCAAGCATGCAAGTTTGAAGAATTTTTCTGGTGGAACAAAGCAGTCCCTAGCAGATAAGACGGCATCATCGAATCATGTACAAGGACTTAGGAGGTCTATGAGCCAAAAAGAATTGAAGTATCATGATGGATATTCTGTAAGAATGACCATCTGTTTGACTGATATGGATTAGTGAACTTATTGTTTATTTGGGAAGAAGTCAGTTGCACTTTTTGTGTGAGAGGATATGCATAAGTGTCAATTTTACGTTGAAGGTTTTGTCTGGATTGCTTGACAAAATGAATTTCTTTGTTCCTTTCAGAGCCATTCATCAGTCCTAACTGATGATGAAGGGAGGGACGACTCCAGAAATAATGTGATTGAGAGAACATTACAGGCAGTTTATGCACAGGAAAAGGTGGATCTTCATTTGTATAATCGATTGTTAAACTGTGGCATTACTGGAATATGTTCCCTTTTATGTTAGTTTGTATATTAATGGTTCAATCCTTCCATTCCACCCCTCTAACCCAATTCTCTTTGTTTCTTCTACTCACTGTCCACACTTTATCTTTCAGGCAAATCATTTGAATGGTAAAAACATTTATGAATCAATGAAAAAAGAACTCAGGAATGCTGTAGAAGAGATCAAATTGGAACTTGAGCAGGTAAGTAGTTGTGTATCTTGTTACTTTATATTTACATGCTTTTGTTACACGTACAAAAATGGGTGCATCCTTTCTTGCTTTTTCTGAAACGTGCTGGTACTCCTTCCAACTAGTGCAGGCAATGGTCAAAAATGGTGCTCCTGTTTTAGCTGTTGATGGCAGACTTCAATCCCAAAATTCTTCTGTCAGGAATTATATATCACAGATGGAGCAGGTATGCATAGACAAATTATTGTTTTATCTGTTGCTCCTCTAAATCATGATCCGATAGTTTAGGAATATCTTTCTGAACCTATGAAGAGATTATCATCACAAATATCCTTTTCCGGCCTATTCTTTTTGCTTCTTCCATGCACACGCAACTTTTGCTTGTTTATCTTTTGTTAGTTCTTTGGAGTCAGCCAAAATGCTTGTCAAGGAAGTAGTGGTTGCTAATTGCTTGCTATCAATGAAAAAGACAGTATCTTGGTAAATTTGTTCCGTCCAGTACTAACTTCTGCTTTTGGTTTCTGTGGTTATTTCTACTTTAATCTACAGTCAGAAAAGAGGAAACAAGATTTATTAGCAGAAGTATTGTTGGAGGAACAACGCAGTAGGGAGCTTTCAAACTTTGTCAAGGGACTAGTTCCTGATATAAAGAACACAGATGTAGAAAAGCCGTCACGAACCAGAAAGGTACAAGTTAAGATTTGCTCTTGATATGAAAATATTCTTCGGCTTCTTCATTTTAATCTAATGTTTCTAATTATTTTATTTTTGAACAAGTTCTGGAAAAAATTTTGGTTGATATATTAAGAATTTTTGTATGAATGAACTTCCAGAGGAGTAATGACAGGACGAGGATGTCTAAGCGATTAACTGAGGAGGCAGAGCGATATATTGAAGATTTCATTTCTAATGTTGAAGATACTGACATTTCATCTTTAGATGGGGAACGAAGTGATACAAGTTCAACTTTAGGTGGATCTACAAAGACCGAAAGTCTGCAAACTCCAGTAATGTCCAAGTGTCTTTCTGTTGAAATGGATGGAGTTGTCCTTCCATGGCTAAAATGGGAGACTTCTAATGATCCTTCTCCTTTATCACGCCACATTAAGGAGCCAAAAGCAACTCCAAAGGCCCGAAATTTATGGGATACAGCTCAGGTAACTTCTGACTTCTTTCCTTGAAAAGAATATGAGACCTCAAACGAATCAGATTACTCTTGATTGATGCTACTCATCACATTTACATGTCTGTTTCTTTCTTTAACCTCTCTCCTTGATTAGCCCAATTCCTACGAAATCTAAGAAAGTCCCGCTACCTAATTTTCTCACTGGTTTTCACGTTTAGCTATGTTACTAAAGTTAAATTCCTCATGCAGGCTTCAGAAGATTTATGTAATCTGTCAGTCAGCAGCCGAGGGAGTTGGACCCCAGGAATTCCAGATGATCATTCCAGTAACACTGGTCGGAAGTTGGGAAGTAAATTCCGAGACTATGAGTTCTCGACGCAAGGGTCGAGGTCAAAGATTGACATCAATGAATACCTGAACCGTCAAAGTGATGAAGATTTTCTCTTTGAGAGATGGAACCAACGACAGAGAATTCATTCAGGCAGTGTCGTGCTTTGTAACCAAATGCTTTTCTAGTTCAGACTTCTTTTCCTGGATTGTAAGCCACATTCATTTATCTCGGTAAAACGTTCAGATCTACATCTACTAGCTCTTAAGTGTTATTCAGGAGCCCTGCATGACAAATAGCTTGGCCATGCGATTACATTGTTGTTATCCTTCCTGGAATGAATTCTATCCCAAGCCCTATCTGATATCTACCAAATTTCTCAACATAAATCTTAATAATGTTGGAAGATGTCAAAGTTGATAAGGTGAAATACCTCAATGACTGTTTCCAATCACTAACTCCAGGAATGCAAAATGGTGGTGATCTAGTTTTCAAAATGTCACTGACATTGTTGGTGCTAGAAAAACTGAATCCTCTACACGTTCTCCTATTTTGGTGACAGTCTGCACAACGAACTGAAATGGTTTTGTTGCTATTCCTAAACATTCGCTCAAAATGATCCAAGTTTTATCAACCAGGACCCTATTTATAACGAGAGTTGATAAGTTTGATGTTAATAGTTCAAACTCTTAAAAGACGCCAAGAATATGAAATCCTTGAGAAGAGTATATGCATCTACTCGAACTACCTCGACCAGAGAATATAGAATTAGACATGACGTTACAACTGGAAGCCAATAGAGATTACAATAAATCAAAACTGCTTTTTTTTTTAATATAATCTGAAATCTTCGCGAAATTCAACTTAATTAAATTTAAATGGTCTAAAAAATTCAATTAAACACTATTTTTGCTTGAACTGGCCCCGCTAGACTAGATCCATCCTCAATTCCAAAATTTAGTTATACCTGAAACTTTGAATCATCTTTCATTCTTAAAAACCATGGTATAACACTCCTAACATCCACTTAGTTTTGATCAATGGGAGAACCCACAAACTCATATAAGCCAGCAAGCAACAATTGCTTATAGAAACCCACGGAAGTAAAGAACAAGAAAGGCCCAAAATGGTACAGACAAACATGGTAGAAGGAAAGTGAACAAGACACGATTTTGGCACGTCAGCTCTCTTTTGCGTTGTATTCTTCATGCCAATCCTAGCGGAGGAAATGGGGTATATTCAACGTACAATGACTGAACTAAAGTCCGTGGATTTCATACAAGTACGAGACGCTGATTCCTATAAACTCTCAAGTTTCATGTACACCAATACCCCACAACCCTTACTCCCCCCTAACATTTCTCTGTCTCTACCTCAGTGAAGCCTTCGTAACACCAATTGATACAATCTAAAAGTTTCCTTTTTACATACAAATGAAGAAGATGAACAAAATTCCAGGACCAAAGAGCCCACATGTGCAATATCCCACAACAACGTCGGAAATTAACACCAGAACATATAACCAACTTACCCACAACTTATCTGCGGATAGGTCACATTTTCTTGCTCAAGGGTTTTCAATTTTTCTCAAGGTTCTTTCCATCCACAGTTAGAAAGGATTAACGCCACCTGAACAGTTGGGATACGGTACCATGATGCACTAAGGTTCTCAGAACCACCATTTTCACAATAGCTTTCAAAGAACCAAAGTAAAATTGATCTCATCAATCAATTTCACCTTCCTCCATGTATTTCGCGGAATCAGGAACACTATGGACAGGCTCAACTTCTTCCTCTTCCTCCTCATCATCTGCCTTCATGTATAATCCTAGCTGTTCCAATGGATTATTAGTCCCTTGAAGCTTGAAACTACCGAGACCATTTGGAGAATGATCTGAGCTTGTCTCCTCCATAAAGTTTGGTGCCTGCTCACTCTGAGCTGTCCTAAACATTTCAAAATCTTCCATGAAACGGCTGTTCTCATTGATATCAACACTTTTTTCCATCTGCATACAACCAGAAGAGCTGAGTTGCAATAACAAAAAGGTCTGAAGTAGACATGTGCTTTATTGATATCTCCACCTCACCTCTAGCAAGGCCTGACGGGCAGCTTCTCTTTCCAGTTCTCTCTTCTTTCTAGCTTCAGCTGCAGCTGCAGCTTCAGCTTTCCTCCGGGCCTCTTCTGCAGCCTTGGCTTCGGCTTGTAACCGTGCTTTTTCTGATATGAAATATTAATTGATCATGTTTTAAACATCCAAAATGTCAAAACAAATCAGAATCAGAACTGGGCAATGCAAGACCTTCTTTTTGCCTTCTTTCAAGCTCCTCCCTCTCCATTCGAAGTTTCTCAGGGTCCCGCTTGTCACCCTAAACAGAAAATGTAAAATTCCAAAAAGATTAGATCCCTAGACTCAAAATGTAAAATTCTGAAAAAGATTAGATTCCAGAAGAATTGCAGGTGATAAAGGAGATGAAATGTAAAACTCTGCACAATAAAGGATATAAAAACCATTTTTAGCATTGCAAGGAACAACCTTCTCAAGTGCCTTTTCTCGAGCTTTCAGAATAGTGTCTGCAAAACGGTTCTTCAATAAGGCTGCACGATAAAGTTTTTCTGGGGAGACCTGCCTCTCGGGTGGAGCACTCTCCCCTATAATAGTATTCCCTCACTAGTGAGACAATTCCTCAAAGGAAATAGCAGTCAATCTTCTAGTTATGCTTACCATCTTGATGGTCATCTATCTCCATAGCAATTGGCTTACACTGGGAATTCACGAAATCTTGAGGCAACCAGTTGATAGATTCTAGACAAGGAAAGGTACTAATCAGGATTAAACCCCAAAGTAGAAGGGTAAAATGAGGAAAGGTTGAAAAGGCAAATAATTTGTTGTCACAAGCTTGAAAATCTAGAAAACTCACGTTTTCCTAAATCTAAATCTCCAAGATCATTTCGCTTCTGCTCATCAATTTCTTCAGATCCCACTTTACCCTAGAACAAGAGAAAAATATTAGCTTAAACTCAATTAAGCAATACGGGCAGAAGGCAAGGAAGCCTAAAACATTGTAACATTGCAGTTCAATCCCCCTCTGTGACCTGGTATCCATTTTTAGCATAATCTATCATATTATATTCTATCTTACATAATACGTCAAAGCATTCATATACCTCAGTAGGTTGAGAAGGAACAGAAGCTTTAGTTACATCTAAATCACTGCCAGATGATGTCCCAGAATCTGAACCTGAAAAAACAAATAATGCAAAAACCATCAAAAGATTTCCTCACAATTCAAGGAATCTGTTTGAGCAAGAACTAAAATGCCAACTACTCTGCAACCAAATTAGCCAAGCCCTCAACATCTGACAATTTAATTACGAGCCCCTATTGAAAGAACAACCAAATGTTTAAGCCTAGGAGTACATACAAAAGCAAGAGGATTAAATCCCCTATTGAAGACAGAAGAAAAACCCTTCATATATTGACCGAAATGGACCATATGAAGCCATTTTCCAGGAAAAAGGACAACAATTAGGCTTCCCAAATTTCACCACGATCCAACTATATGTAAACCTGAATGTTAAAAAAATCAACAATTCCACCAAATACTAAATTTGGCACATGTTTTTCCAACCTAACAGAACTGTTAGGAAAATAACAAGAGTATATTTGCCATAAAGTAACATGCTACAGATTAAACCACAATCCTCCCATCTACTTGAATCCCATGTCACGTTATCATTGATGTAAGCAATATGACATGGGAATACACATTTATTGAGCAAGGTACTACCACTGGATGAAGAGCCTGATCCACTACTTGAGCTACTTGAACCGCTGCATTTACTGTTTTTGCGGCCAGCATCTTCCTTTATCTCTGCTGGTGGGTAACTTGAAATGGGGGGATCATTTCCACCAACAATATCTATATCTTCATCAGCAGGACCATTGCCTGAAAAGCATTAAAGTTTTCAAACTTGGAGTAGACTGCCATACTCGAAGCATGTTCTGCATCAATCTGGACATGAATTACCTTTACATGGCTGCAATGATGAATTGCTGAACCCTGACTCATTAGGAAGCTGATCAAGGAAACCACATAGCAATCAGTTTCATACACACGAGCATTGCACAGTAACAACTCATATAAGCCAAGGAGGAAATTTTTTTCCAACAACAAATGGAAATAAATATGGAAAATGGAAATAGGAATAAGCATACCTCCATTTCACATGGTTCTCCTTTACCCTGGTTTTTCTGCTTCTGAATCAAAAAGTCATCTAGAAGCTTTTGCAATTTGAACAAAGTATCATTACTAAGAGCATCAATATCAATCTCAATCTCATCCTCGCCAGTCTGGTCAGCACCATAACAATGCTCTTTCAGGAAGTCAATAATGTTTTCAGGCAATTCACCCAGTAACTTTTCCAATTCAGTACTCAGTTTGTGCTTTTGTTCAGTAGTCATGTCATGCCTAACAGCCTCCGAGATATGCTCTTTGTCACACTGCAAAGTCTTCTTCTTTTTTAAAGGTGGCATTTCTTCGATTGTTTCCACATCAGCACCAGTTGCCGGAGGCACTGATTCCACATCTGTGACAAGAGGCAGCTTCTTCTCTATTGCTTTCCATCTCACTTCAAAATACTTACTAAGCGTCTCAGCCATGACATGCACATGATTTCCAGGCGGATTGTACTTCAATGCATTTGAAAAGGTGAGTCTGACATCAGCAGCAAACCCTATTGGATTTGAATAGTGACCTGAAGCAAGTTTACTCTTCATAGTTCCAAAATCCATTGGATGTTTAATAACTGTGAAATAATCGGGTATGTTCAACTTCACTGGATCAACAGGTTCATTGAAAATATAACCATATTGATGGGTCATCAAGCGTTTCAACAATGATTCACATTGTTTCATCAACATAGCATTTGATGTACTAACTGGTACAGCAGGTTTTGTTTGTTCTATTCGAGCAGAGGTACCCTTTTTTGTTTTAGAGCCATTGCGACCTGGAGGAGCCCGTTTTTTACTATGTAGAACTGATGCTTCTGATGATCTATTTAAATTTTCTAATGGTGGCCTCTTTTGACCATCACTACAACTGCGAATATCACTAGATGGAGACAACACATCTGACTGTGTACTCAAAGAAGCCACTCTCTTCTGAAGAGCCCTAATCTGTTCAAGTTCAAACTTCAACCTGAGTTTCAAATCCTTCCGCTCTGACCTTAACATCTTTGACAATGAAAGAACTTGCATCGGGATTAAACTATCATAACCATCTGTGTTCAGACTAATACATTTTCTCTTGGGGACACAGGAATCCTCAGATGCTGTCATCTCTGCGTCAACTCGTCCAGAGCTCCCAAATCCCTCAGATTCACCCATGGTCTCAACTACATGCTGATAATCAGGAACAAAACTAGAGGGACGTCCTTGGGAATGTTTCCATGATTTCCCCATTGGTTGTGAAAGCCAACCCTTCTTTGATTCCTTCTGTCCGACAAAGTCTATAGGAACAGTTGGTGCCATAAGGTTAATCCCCAATAACTGCACATATCAACTCCGACGGCCGCTGTTTATCCCTTTACTTCTATTTTGAGATTCCAGATGCCAAAAGGTCCAAACTCATTAGAATGCTAAGTTACCGGTTCAGAAAACCACCCAATTACCGGATTCTTTAAAGTTTGAGCAACGAGACCAGACGAGTGATAATATGTTTGAAACACAAGTCAAAGTTCCTTCTCTTGCAGATTTAACGCCAAATCCAAAGGTTTCATTTAACGTGGTAGACCTCCTTTGTGTATTATCCAGCAAGAAATAAAATAAAAATTCAGGACCTTATGTGCCGCTGTTACAAATATATCAACAATTCCACGGTCAGTTATATCATAGAAAGCTCTACCAATGCCCTAGCAGCGGAAAGTTCGCAGATTCTATTCAACCCTAAATGCAAAAGAATAGTTTTGTTTTCTCTCTATTGTACTAAAACTCTTCAAGAATCCTTCTGAATCGAGAAAAATAGCCAAAGATCAAGTATAAATACTTACTAGAAGAAATACCTAAGCTCCCTTCGAGCCAAAAACAAACCCCCAGAAACTGAAAACCCTAGATCGAATCGAAGCTAAATAAGCGCATCGACATGAACAGCAACAACCAAGGATCGACGTCCCATTAAACCCTAAAACATCTGAAGTTTACCCTCCAGAAGCAAATCCAATTCCTATTCAAAGCCTGGATCTCGCACATCAAGCCCCTTGATCCGCAGAAACCTCTAGAAAATTGTAGAGAAAACCCTCGTCGCCTTTTTTTTTTCCGTTCGCCGAGAACGAGAGGAGAGAAGGGACGACAAAAGAAGAGAGAGGAAGGGTGCAGCCTGTGTGATTCCTGGGCTAGATCGATCCTCTACTTAAAGGCCCAGTCTGCCTCAAGGAGCGCCGTCATTCAAGCGATCCAAGCCGTATATCACCGTCGCATCTTAATCCTACGGTTGAAATCAAACTATCCTTCACACAGTCGCTTTCAACATCTTACGGCTGTCGTTATTCCCTTCCAGTCGGCTTAGATCGTGTTGGATTTAATTAAAGCCTGTACAATATTTAAAAACCGCAAACGCTTTCCTTACTCTCACTCGAGTGGATAAAAGGCTCTAGTCGCCTTGTATGTGAATAACGTGTCGTGCCAGTGGACAATTAGACACATTTAGCGAATGGTAGAGCGCGTGAGTACTTGAAACTGAATGACAGGAGAGTGGATGTTTAATTAGACGACATTTCCTGGCTTGGGGAACCACGTGTCTCGATTGACTGTTTTGCTGACACGTGACGCAGCTCGTGGTTTGGTTTCTTCCTCGTCCTTCATTGGATCCTTACCAATTGATTTATATCATTACCATCAAAAGTAAACCATGTGGGTGAAATAATTGTTGTCTTAGAAGAAGTTAATATATATTATTCGAATATTTCGAAAAGAAAAATAAATGTCGGCACGATGGGTTTGGTTTTGGAGAAATTAGCAACATTCAAAAAACTGATCCGAAAGTTAAATTGATATGAAAAGATATTTAATATTTAAAATATTCAATTAATATTAGATTATCATAAAATTAGATAAAATTGAATAAAATTAAAGAATTTAAAAATATAATTAAAAGAAATTATCTATATCCATCAAATAATTTAAAGTATAATTAAACAGAGATTATTAAATAAAAATTAATTGATTCCTTTTGATTTATAAGAGTTTATTATTTACCAAAAATTGAACGATTAATTGTTAAACTGATATATTTTTAAAAATAAAAGTTATTAAAGTAAATTCAACTAAAAAGTTTAACAATTTAAAACTTTTACAGTTAAACTGATCGAATCGGTTGAATTTTTAAATTATTTAATAAAATAATTGAAGATATTATATCTTCATATCTCTTTTCAATTTGAGTTAACTCCAATTATACTAGAATATTTGTTTCTTAAATAAATTAATTTACATCTTAATACATACTTAAGATGTACAGGCACCATATTAGGAATTATTATTATTATTATTATTATTATTATTATTATTATTTATTAGCATATATAGACACCATATCAGAAATCTTATTTGATTTTATTTACTTATTTAATTTTATTTACCTATTTTTTTAGCATATCAGTTTTCATATTTACTTTTATACTCTTGTTTGGCCTTTATTTTGACTAAAGGGTAACACGTAGCCCTTTGTTCGATTTGTGAGCTTGCCAGGAATTTAAAGTATTTCCAAACTAAAGAAATAAGAAAAAAGATTGCGCCTTGTAATCTAAACTGAAATCAAAACGACTGTGCATTGTTATAAAGGGACAAAAATCTAACAAAAAAAACTTTGCTTTATTGGTAAACAAATCGGCAAAACTCAATGACTAAAAAATGGAAAATTTGCTGAGAACAATTGAAAAGGAAAAAACTAGGCTAAGGAAAATGAAAGGATTGCTGAAAAAGAAATAAGCTAATAGGTTCAAAGATTTGCTGGGATGCTAGACTTTTGATATGTCAGAGGTTGGATCATTTTTTCTGCTTCAAAACTCCTATTTATAGCCAACGGTGATGAGTGTCCTACAGCAATTAAACTTGTAATCTTGATAAAATTTTATCTCACTAGATAAAGATAAAATTTAGATAAAACCTTATCTTATCCGATAGAAATAGAGTTTGGGTTGGTGTCTATCATCTTATCTCCTCTTTATCTTGGACTTCTAGACTCCCAATCCAACTCAAATTCTGCTACCTCCTTCTTTGCTGCATATTGAAATCTGATGGGCTAGGGTCAGTGGCTTTCCTTTTGGACTTCGAACCATGGGCTTTTCTTTGGGCTTCAGATTTTCGACCCAAGACAATAAAAATGGGCCGAACCTATTTTTCGGTGTAAACATTTGCCCCCTGCACCATTGGGCTTAGAGGTATAAGCCCTAATGGTAGCCCTTAATTGTTTCCCGACCTACTGCAAAATTTCTTCCTAAGTGATCATTGCAACCACTGGCCACCCTTATTTATTTCATTAAGCAATCATTAGCCTGACTGGCTAGCGTCTTCTTCCATCGACCTAGGTGGCCTAATGCCTGACTGGCTAGCGTCTTCTTCCATCGACCTAGGTGGCCTAATGCTTTTATTCTTCTCACGGGCACCGGCTGCTTGAAGTAGCAAATGTTTGTCCTTGGCGAACTTCATCAACGTAAGCCTGCCTTCTTTGTCCAAACTTTCGAAAGTAATTGGTGTGGTGTCTCCATGGTAATAGCAGGCGTCTACCAAATTGACTTCAGTACTGAAAGGATTATTGTCTGCCTTAACCATTTTTACGTTGTCACTATGTCAGAACAATAAGAATTGGTGAAGAGAGGATGGCACACACACGTTTGCGTGAATCCAGTTCCTGCCGAGAAGCAACTTGTAACTCGCGTTAGTGTTGATTACGAAGAAAGCAGACACACACGTCTTACTCCCCACTGTTATTTATAGTAGAACTACTCCCAATGTCCTTGCTACATCTCCGGTCACTACAGTCACCACTAGGTCTGTAGCAACGATATCCTCTTCTCTTTTCCCAAGTCCTAATAGCACTTTCAGGAGAATCACGATCACAGCTGCTTCATTGTTCACCAAAACTCTGTTCAGTGGTTTTCCATTGACGCAAGCCCGTATGTACACTGGTTTAGTGTGATTCACTGTCAACGGCTTGTTGAACGTCAGAGCTTTGCTCTTCTCAGTGTCCTGTGTTCTCTCTGAGAATTTCTCCACCGGACTTTGTTCTTCTTCTACAGCCACAACTTTTCCTTCATCTCTCGGCCTGTCTTTTGCCTCGTCATCAAGATTGACACGATGAAAAATAGCTAGTAATAACACTGAAGCGACTCCCAGGTAATAAACAGGGACATCATCGACGTTGAAGTAACTTTCTTCCTGGTCCTCGATACCACCATCCTCTGTGGCTTTTCTTCGGAACTTGTTCCTCTGAATTTCTCCTTCATAGTGCTCCGCCATTTGCTTGGTCATGTTGACTAACTTCTTCCCCTTATCAAGCATCTATTGTTTTTCCACCAAGTGAGCCATGGTCTGAATTTGAAGTTTTGTTTCCAGTTCTTATTGTTTCCTGGAATAGTCTCTCGATCAACTTCTTGCGTTGCAACCTTCTTCTTTTTTGTTTTAACGTTTTTCTGAGTAGCTGTAAGTATTTCCTTTTTATTACTACTTCTGCTTTCCACCCAAATCCACTCTCCAGTTTTCTTTGACATCGGTGGCTTGACAAATTTCGGGTGATCACCAATGTTGATGGCTACATGATCATCGGCTTCCTTGTTATTTTCGGTGAGCCGGCTACCGATCCTTTCCAGGGCACTGATTCTCTCTTGCCTTTTAGAAGTAATGGTGAAGCCGTCTTTCCTTTTCCACATGTTCCACCCTTTAGGCCTCCACACTTGATTCGTATGTTCTTGCCTCCTTTTTTAGTTGAGCAAACTTTTTATATCAATATTTGCTACGTTCACCGACCCCACTGGGAATGGATTATTGTCAATGAGCATTGCTTCTTTTGGGAACTTGAGAATTTTTTTGTTGATACGATCCTGAATCACATTTTTTAAGGCCCAGCACATGTTGGTAGAATGAGTCCATGCGTTATGATATTTGCAATAGTCTTTGGCCTTCATCTCCTCCTTGGTGGGCAAAACGTGATCTTCTGACAAAGAGATAAAGTCAATTTTCATGAGATAATCGAAAATTTTCGATGTCTTACTTACATCGAAAGTGCACCTGTTCCCCCTCTTGTCGATGTTTTGTTGCACTCCAGGAGGCATCTTTGCCAGGTGTGGGCATACTATGCTTCCAGTATCAGATACGGCAGCTATAGCAATTTCCACTTCAGCATTATGAACTTCTTTGAAATAAGTCCCCATGGCCTGCTTTTTCAGCTTACTGTCTTCTTTGAGCAGCTCTTCGTATTCTGTCACCATCATAACCAACTCGAAAAAGTCTCTAAAATCCATGCCTTGAAACTTTTTCCTCAACTTCAGGTCCAAACTTTTTTGCGTCATCTTCACAAACCGGTCTCCGAAATATTGACCCTACACTTGTTTCTCATCCTTTTGAATCTAGCAATGAAGTCATTTGCTTTCTCTCCAGCACGCAGAGTAAGCCTGGATAAATCTACGATACTGACTTCGGGCTCACTTCTGTAAAACTGAGCATGGAAAACTCTTGTCATATCTGCCCAACCAAACACAGAGTCTCTTAGCAGTGACACGTACCAAGAGAAAGCAGCTCTAGTTAACAAATTCGGGAACAACTTCAACAGCAGATACTGGTAGTTGTCATATCTAGAAAATTCCGAGCATTAAGTGGTGAACCTCGCTATGTGCTCGATGGTAGACTGCCTGTCTTCTCCAAAAAACCACGTGAAATTTGGGATTTTTACACCTCTGAGAAGGATGCTCTGTCTATAAATTCATGATAAGGTTTCCTAAATTCGGGTCGAACAATCTGTTTATACCCGGGGCCATACAATTCTTAGGAGATCTCGCGAAGTGCATCCCTAGTAACATGATCGATCGCCTGAGTGTTTTACCCGTGCATTGTTTGGCCCATGGTCATCGATTGCTGATCGGCCTGGTGACTTATACTTTTTAGGAGTGCCTATATCTGGTTAGTCACCAGACTCTCATTGTCCCCTGAGCTCATTCCCTCTTCATAGAGGTGAGGTTGAGTCGCTGGTCTAGTGTGGCTGTGAAACTGAACAAAGGTCTTGTGGTTGATGGACACTGGAGGCAAGGCAACACTCGGTGTCTCATCCGTTCTGTGCGGTGACTGGTAAGTGGTCACCAATTGTTTCTCCTTATTGGGGCTGTCAATCCTGGTGAACTGCCCCCCGAGCACCTTCATGGGAGAAGTTTCTCCCAACTTGGTCGCCTTGGCTGGCGACGCTTCATCTCCAGTTGGAGTGACCGTGAGTGCCACTAGCTGATTTTTCACGGCCACTAGTAGCTTACTAGCCTGTGATTCAGCCTGACGCAATGTCTTGCTTGACTCTCCTTCGCCTATGTCTTTGTCTTTCTCTAGCATGGCAGATCCAGTGATCGCAGCCAAAATCTCCTTTTGATTACTCCCCATGGTGTTCAAGTGAGTGCACATTTCAACTGTTGATTTATCTATGGCCTCCAGAACCTTTGTTAAAAGGAACTCGATGTTGCTTGTTTGACTTAATTCAACAGGTTGAGGTTGGTCTTCCTGTGTTGCTGTTGCAACGTTTTCCATATCATCGTCTCCACCGAGGGAAATGTCAGTACTCTTAATAGATCTTGTTTTTGTCATTGCATGGGTCCCACCAGGCATGCCAAAAATATGTTTGGCCTTTATTTTGACTAAAGGACAATACGTAGCTCTTTGTTTGGTTTGTGAGCGTGCTAGGAATTTAAAATATTTCCAAACTAAAGAAATAAGGAAAAAGATTGTGCCTCGTAATCTAAACTGAAATCAAAACGCTGTGTATTGCTAGAAAGGGACAAAAATTTAACAGAAAGAACTTTGCTTTATTGTTAAATAAATCGACAAAACGCAATGACTAAGAAATGGAAAATTTGCTGAGAACAATTGAAAAGAAAAAGACTAGGCTAAGGAAAATAAAAGGATTGCTGAAAAAGAAATAAGCTAATAGGTTCAAAGATTTGCTGGGATGCCAGGCTTTTGATATGTCAGAGATTGGATCATTTTTTTTGTTTCAAAACTCCTATTTATAGCTAATGGTGATGAGTGTCTTACTGCAATTAAACTTGTAATCTTGATAAAATTTTATCCCACTAGATAAAGATAAAATTTAGATAAAACCTTATCTTATCCGATAGAAATAGAGTTTGGGCTAGTGTTTGTCATCTTATCATCTTATCTCCTCTTTATTTTATACTTTTAGACTCCCAATCCAACTCCAATTTTGCTACCTCCTTCTTTGCTGGACACTGAAATCTGATGGGCCAGGGTCAGTGGCTTTCTTTTTGGACTTCGAACAATGGGCTTTTCTTTGGGCTTCAGATTTTCGACACAAGACAGTAAAAATAGACCGAGCCCATTTTTCTGTGTAAACGATTCTGCATCACTTTTTTATTATCACATTCGCATGTGGGTCTACCGAAAACAGTCTCTCTACTTTGTGGGGGTAAGCCTGCGTACTATCAAATCCCCTCAGACTCCGTTTTATTGCGGGATTCAGACGGAGTGTGATAATGATCTTAATACATAATTAAAATGAAATATTTAAAATTCATAAATTTTAAATTATTTTTAACATTAATCAATGATTTTGTGGGAGGTTAAGAAAAAAATGAATAAATCTAAATAAATTTCTATATCTTCATATATACTTTTATCTCAATTTAAAAGTTAATTATGAATCATATTTTTTATATACCACTTTTTAGCTTTATTTCTTTCTGATATAAAATAATTATTATTTCTAAGATGTTAAAGTAATTTAAAAAAGAAAGTAAGATAAATTTGATGGATTATTATTTTGTATAAAGTGATATCATAATTAATTCATAACCATTCTTTAAAACTATAAACTTTACATTTTTTAGTACACTCCAGCCCAGTATCATGGGTTTAGGCCCAAGTAGAGCCCAGTTAATAAGACAAAGGGTCCACTGGTTACATTCCTCTAAAGTATTTATTCGTAATATATCTGTGATTGATTCAGATAAAATATATACATACTGAAAATAAAACAAACAGACTTTCACGCCAAATTTTTATGCCTTATGTATCGGCCATTTAATTTTTATATTTTATCTTTTTTCAAAAAAAAAAAAAAAAATTTTAATTGTTATTTTTAATGTAATTTATTACCGATAATAATTATATATTAAATAAAATTTTAAAAACAGTTTATTTTAATCTCTTACATAAATTTTATTAATAATTTTTTTTATTTTATTAAATAAATACTTTTAAATATATTGTAACTATTAAACCAATTTTATTTAAAATTTATATATGTTTAAAACTTTTTAAATTTAATTATATTTATTAATAATAATTAATTAAATTAAATATTATAAAATTTGAATAATATTTTTAGTAAATTAAAATATATAATACTAAACTAAGTTATTCATAATTCTTCTTATTAATTAAATAGAATATATTTAATTTATAGTAAATTAAATTATAAAAACTAGAATCATAGAATAAAAATCTTTTTAAAATTTTTATAAAATTTAAAACTGAAAAAACTAATAATTAATTTAAAGCTGAGGAATAAAAAGTTTGGTGGGGGCGATCAAACATTCCTTGATCATATTTTCTTTCTGCAGGATAACGCAATGCATGTCACCGGTAACTACATACAGTAAAACCGAACTCGACATATCATAGCTTTAAATTTCGATTGGATGTTGATACAAAGACAGTACAGAGAGACGGCCGACGAACAATGCAGAAGAATTCACAATTTTGAGGTTATCTTGAAGATATACGACAGTATGTCGTAAGAAACCTCGTAGTTAATAGTTTAAGGTAATGTTACGCATATAGGCTGTCGACAAAGATTTTCTTACGATTATGCTTTTTGTTTTTACCGGCCCAAGCACAGGGCGGCTTTGACGTCGAGCCGCCACGCATAAACGCCTCCGTCCATTCTCCAAACGTCGCAGGGCACGGTTGTCGAGCTCCTCATCTCCTTGCCTTTACCATTCACGAACGTGCTCTGATACTCCAACCTAACCCTGCAAGTGAACGCACGTTGGCCGGCGAGGGTCATCGCCGCTGGAAGTAGTCTCTCCTTCATCACCAGCCACGACGTCACCTGAACTCCGTCTACTCCGTCGTCGTCGTCTTCCTCGCTGTGACTCACCATTTTCCTATACGCCTTGTTGGTCCACGTAACCTTCCCAAACCCATCAGATATCAGTCCTGGACACGTGTCCCTCTCCAGATTCCTTCTCTTCTCTTCGTCCGTATGCCCTAATCCATCCTCGTCCACCCATGTGTCCGTCACGCATTCCACTGTCAAGCACGAGCCCACAACTTTACTCACGTGAGGCACAACCACCGTGCGATCTGCGGATAATTCATATAACATCATCTTCACATCATGATCAACATCCTCCTCACCGCCTCCAAAACTCAGCCACGTCGGCACGTTCTGCTTCGCCGGATATCCTTCCTCACCTTTCCAATCAGAACTCTCCGGAAGAAGAGGCAGAGTCACCACTTCATCCACCTTCTCTCCACTCAAAGCCTTCCGTTTTCTGGTGCATGACTTCTTACTGTTACTAACCTTAGTCGTTCTGTACCTTCTCTTACCTCTGCACGACTTGGAACTGAACTCACTCCCCTCCGATGGCGAAGCAACCGACCCTGTCGAGCTAGTGTTCGCCGGTTTGGGAGCGATGGGACGGAATCTCAGCATTATCCGGTCAACTTTCGACATGTTGTACGTGCCACCACCACCGCCGCCACCATACCTAGATATACAGCAACCGCCTCGACCATCCATTTGATCCCTCTCAAGCTTTCTCTCTCTGCACCTCTACAAGGACGGAACTATTGCTCTCACCATCTCCTCGTGGCCTATCATGAGTTTTGAAGGCGACAACGTTGAGGTACGGGAATGGTACTTATAAAAACTATAGGTTGATGCCCAACACGCGTACGAACGGTGGGTTACGTGGCGGTAAGTTAGTGGGGTCTACTGCATCAGCCAATGAGGAGGCGATAGGTGTCGAGTCTTACTCCAGAAGATAGGCACTTACGTACGTATAGGTATGGGGTATCGTGCAGTGTATAGCGTTTAGGGAGCAATTTTGTCGAGCTACTTGATACAGTTCAAGAAAGAGGGAGACGTGGACCAATGGGGATTGGATAGGAATGAAGAAAATTAAAAGGATTGGTCTTTCCACAATTGGTGGGGGAAGATTGCTCCACGTGGACGGTCCACGTTGACAATGATATCCCAAGTCCATACTCTTCCGACGTCATCTCGAGGTAGTAAGATTTAATTTGTCTTTGTCTCTTTTACTAACGTGGACTTAGTCTTGAACTAAATAGTAAGGACTAAGGACATTCCTTGTGACCCGGAGATTATAACTTTTAATTCAAAACTTTTCTTTTAATTACTCTATTCTAATTTTATTTATATAAATTTATTTTATTAAATTTTTATCTATATATTTATATAAAGTTTATGTAAATATGTAGATAACATTTAATAAAATATGATAAAAATATTATAACCAGAACAAAAGATCTAATCGCTATAATTTTAAGTTACAATCAAATTTGAGTTATAAAAATAATCTTTGTAAAATATAAAAAAAGTTATATATAATTAATGACTTTCTCTTGATCTCGCAAAGTGGGGAAGTTTACAAGCCAATAGCTTTCTAAAAAATATCAAATAGTTTAAAGTTATTAAAAATTTTAACTTTGAAATTTTACATAAATTTTTACTAAAATTTCTATTAAAACAATTAATGATAAAATACAAGAACGCACTTGAATTAATAAAATATTACTGATGTATGATTCATCTTGTTTATTAAAAAAATGATTAAGTATTGAGTGAAAATTTGTACAATTTTTAAAAATTAGTCAATCAAGTCATCAATTTCTTATTGATCTATATGCCTTCTAGTTAATAATATGTGTTTTTCTGCTAGTTATTTTAATGAAAATTTCATGTAAAACATTTTATAAAAATAAGAGTATAATTTTAAATTTTAAAGAGTTTTTAAAATATTAAATTAAAATCAAACCAGAAATTAAATAGGTAAAATAAAAGGTTTAAGTTTTAAAACATTTAATCGGTATTAGACCATCATAAAATCGGTTAAAGATTGAATAAAATTAAAGAATTTAAAAATGATTGAAACGATCAAAGAATTTGAACTTCAATTGTAAAATGAAAATTAGTTTATTTATTTTAGTTTATAAGAAATTATCAATTTGCAAAAATTGATTGATTAATTAATAAATTGATTGATTTTTAACAACAAGAATTATTAAAGTGAGTCAAATCGAAATATTAAAAATCAACATGAAAATTAGACAATTCAAAATTTTTAAATTGAACCAGTTGAAACATTGAGTTTTTTAATCATTGTAAATTATAGAATAATTTTATATCTTTAACTCTTTTCTACATTTATAAAATTTGTAATTTCATTACATTTTATAAATTATGATTTCTAAATAAATTATCTAAAGAAACCAGACACTTTTATTGGTTTTTCAACTTACAATGTATAATTTTGAAGGGCTTAAAGATCTGGTAGAAGAATTGGAGCCAACGAGCCAATTATTGCTAACAGGAGTGATAAGTTGTTAAATATTGGTGTAAACAGTATCAATTTGGCAGAATGTCTACTCATCCTTGCCTGACTCATTTTGGACAAAGATGAATTTCAAAGAATGGATTTCAACTAATCTCACTTACACTTTCTTGCAGGAAGAGTAACGCTGGAGCACATGGTTTGTCATTACCTGCTGGAACCTGTGGACCACCAGAAATGAACTAGTTTTCCAGCAAAAAGTCCTCCCAAGATCGTCCCTACAAAACAAGATAAGGGTGTTAGTGAAGGAAAATAAAAGGGCTTTCGCCACCATTCAGAAAAGAAGCTGGATGGAAATCTTAGCTGTTCATATAGAGGAGGCACAAACACAGGAAGAGTTCAGATCTGACAACCATCTACTCAAAACAGACGGGGCGGTCAATAGATCCAACAAAAAAGCGACATGCGGTGGACTTATCACCCAACCAAATGGTGATTGGCTTTTGGGATTTTCTCACAATTTGGGGATCTGCTCCCCTTTAAAAGCAGAATTCTAGGGGATATCAAAGGGACTAATGATTGCAACAGAGCAAAGCATCACAAGATTAACAGTTCAATCTGACTGTAAGGAGGCAATAAACCTCTTCCAATTAGAGACTGTATGTCAATTTGCTCCCCCCCCCTCATTTTCAAGATCAAAACATAGATCCGGGAATATCAAAGGATCGTCTTCCAATTTATATGAGAAGACTGCAATGGAATAGCAGATTTCCTTGCGAAAAACGGGTTCCTCATGTGACCTAGGGAGATAGAGACCTACCACAGCATCCCTGTTTTCATCCCTCAAACAACAGAAGGAAGTGAAGCACAGAGAATACAAAGAGGAAGAACATCCATCAGGAGAGAAGCACAGCCAGGAAAACAATATAGAGAAGTCCGTCAGCAGAATGAGGGAGAGTAGCGGTCTCGCCTTCTGAGAAATGGAGGCAATGAATGCCTCCACCAAATTTTCCACCCACCTTAATTAGGGGGGTATTTTTTTAATTCAGTTTTAAACGACCTTTTAGGTCCTCCGCAGTATTAAAAAAAAAAGATAGGCCTGATGGGGTCTTCACTTTAATTTATTTAACACGTGTTTCAAAATAAGACTACATAGACACAAGATGAATGAAGAATCTCATAGTACATGAGAGGCAAAGAGTGATTTTTTTAAAACAAAAAATCTAGTAGCTGCTATCATTTGGATACGTAATTAGTAAAATTTTAAATTGACACAATAGCCTACAAATTATGCCAGTTGGATATACTTCGTACTAAGCAAGTCTTGTACAACAGGCTCAATCAAGAGAGTATAAGTAGGGGATTTAAATACAAGATCTTTTAGTCTCATGCCTTCTACTATACCAACTTGACCACTCCTTAAGGGGCTAAAATTGGGACCAGCAGTTAAATAGACAAGATAAAAATTTTAAAATTTGAAATGTTCAATCGGTATTAAATCTTTATAAAATAAGTTAAAATTAAATAAAAATAAAAAGAATTTGAAATATGATAAAAGAGATTGTCCTTATTTGTCAAAAAATTTAAAATTTAAGTAAACTTTTATTTAATGAAAATTATTGATTTATTTTTAGTTTATAAGAATTTATTAATTTACAAAAATTGACCAATTAATTAATAAAATGATCAGTTTTTAACAATAAGAGTTATTTAAGTAAATCCAACTAGAAAATTAAAACCTAAAAAAGATTAAACTATTCAAAATTTTTAAGTTTGAACCGACTGAATCAGTTGAATTATTTAATTACATCCAAACAAGCCCACCAAAATTTAGAAAGAAATTTGACAAAAAATAATCCAAGAACAAATTAAAAATACCAAAAATAATATAACTAAAAAGAATTATAAAATATTCAAATTTTGTTATTACAATCAGGATTTAATAGTTTTTTTTATTATTGTCTAATATTTTCAAATAATATAAATAATATTTTTATTAAAATTTAAATTTTAATGACTTATTAATAATTGGTACAACTGAATATAATTTAAAAATTGATTTTAATCAATTTTTGTTGAAAACTAAGGCAAAGGAAGGGAGAAAAAGGACAATTAGATATGGGCGATCATTGTTAGGCGTGACAAATTTGTATAAAGTAGAAATAATGGTGGTGCGTGAGTGGTCTCCGTCAGATGGCTCCTTCATATTCCAGGGACAGATGCATGCAGAACCAAGTGCGTGCACACCTGTGTCCTTTTTCCATCAATAATTTGCTCTTATTGCTTAGGTTCGATCCTGTCGAAGCGACACATTGACATGAGAATCGAACGCCAGAGTACGAATGTCGTGATGGAGTTCTTCCCCGACTTTGCAGCAAACATCTTTGATCTGGAAAGTTACGGGACTTCTCTGATATTGTTTCCTTAATTCACAGATTCTGATAGGAAATTGCTTACTTCCAATACGAACACTACAGCTTTTACATCAGACCTAACTGTTTTGTTTCTTCCTGACGGAAAAAAAAAAGCCACCATTGAAATCTTCCTGATAGGTGAAACTTTACTCGTGCAGATGGAAATTCTGATGAGCTGTAGTTCTAGCAATACCTAACAGGCGAGTTATCTTAATTGAAGTGGCGTCTCGTTGGAAAGTGACAATACCTACCTCATGCATATCTCGTACCGCTTACAATAAAGAAACTTTTCTTCGTTGCTATACACCGCGTACGTATTGCAGAAGTAGGGCAATGCGCGTAGAAGCCCTTCAATTGTGTAGAAAGCTAATGCCCTATGGTTTTTGAGATTTGATGTTGCGATAGTCTTAGAGACTTTTCCAAGTCATTCCGATAGTACAAATGATCCAAAATCTCCGTTCAATTTACAGCCATAGCATGAACCAATCCGTGACATTTAGGGTGTGTTTGGATCTGCGGTGCGATGGAGGTAAGTACTTATCCACCGCAGTTTTCAAATGCAGACACATGTTTGGATTTGCGGCAGATAACCGCGGGTTGAGAAAAACTGCGGTGTCACCGCAGAAATAGATAAGCAGAAAGAGGGCTGCGGTAGGAAACTGCTTATGCGGTGGAAAACTTTCCAATAATAACCTCATGATATTTTAGTATTTTCCATTATACCCTTAGTTAATTAATAGAAGGAAGTTTTTGC
>JAOSBN010000007.1:29687523-29724311 GCA_027563595.1 Erythroxylum suave
GCATTATAGATGTTGCATTATTTGCTCTTGGTTGAATTGTGAAATTGTTATATGTTTGCTACATGAATTGTGTTGATAATTTATTAAAAGATTTTGAAAAGGATTCTTTTGAAAAGGTGCAAGTTTATGAAACCGGGTTTTTGGGAATTTTTCTTTGAAATATCTCATGTTCATGAGAAACAAGTTTTCAACAAGGTGCCATTTGGGCAAACTGTTTTCGATTCATGAAATACATATTATATGGGTTTGGTGTAATCCCTTCAAAAATGTCACGTGCACGTTGAGCAAGTTAGAGGCTTCTCCCGCCTGCCCGCTAGTGGCACGGAGCTCCTCATGGACTCCCTCAAGTTTACGACTACACAGGACCATTATGTGGAATTGTGTAGTTCGTCATGTTCATGGATTTACCCAAACCATTTTGATGTGCTTATGTGCTAGCAAGTTTAATGCATATATGATTTATAATTGCTCATGAACTGTTTAATAAAATGAGAATTTTGAGAAATAAGTGTTTGGTGTTTTTCTATGAGAAATTGTTATGGTTACCAAATGTATAATGACTAAGAGTTTTGAAAATGGTCTTACTTGTTTTTCGATTAAAAAATTGTTACCCACGAGCTTTAAGCTCACCCCCATTCAGGTGATGAGCAAGAGATTGAGTAAGTCAAAAGTCAAGGCATCACTCCTGTCTGCATATTTTGTTTTATGTGTTTTGAAGTTAGATCATGCAAAACAATGCTTTAGTCGCATTTTGAGTGATTTTAGTTTTTATAAACTCTGTATTTTTGAATTATGATGCAAGGGGGCTCGAAATGCCTACTAAAACGTTGTAAAACTCTTATATGTTTTGAAGATTAAGGAAATAAATGTATGTTTTGCTCATGATTTTTCTTTAAGGCTTCCACATGGCATTTTCAAGCATCTATAGCGATAAAATTTGTATCCTGACTTCAGGGGAAGATCCGTATTAATCTAGGCTAATTTGGATAATTTTGTCTTCTTGGAAGTGGTCGTTCATCCTCTTAGCTTTCCAATGGTATATAAGTATGAAAATTTTGGACCTTTGGATTGGAAGTTAGGGTCCTTAGAAAGGGGAATGCGTAGGAGTGTAAAGATGCAAGGAATCGTCTGTGATGACGTCACCAAAACACAGACGCAAGAAAAACACGGACGCAAGGAATCGTTTGTGATGATGTCACCAAAACACAAACGCAAGGAAATACAGACGCAAGGAAAACACAGATGCAAGGAATCATTTGTGAACGTCACCAAAGCACAGACGCAAGGAAAACACAGATGTAAGGAATCGTTTGTGATGACCTGGCCAAAACACAGACTAAAGGAAAAGACAGACGCAAGGAAAACATAGACGCAAGGAAAACACAGATGCAAAGAAAACACAGACGGAAGAAAAACACAGATGAAGCACAAAACACGGACGAAGCACAAAACATAGACGAAGTTGAAAACACAGACGATACAAAAAAGAAGTTATGCCTGTACGTCAGACAGTTACTTAGTTGGAGTTAGTTACAGAACTCCACTAAATAACGGTTTTCAACAAGAAGGGGTTATCAAGAATCAAGAAGCAGTTAGAGACTTAGGCTTTAAATACTGGTAATGGGACAAAATGTTCTGAATAGGTCAAATTGAAATTCCAATTGGAGTTTTCCCACCAATATATCTGGAAATAGGTAAAGTGAGTTCTGTTTGAGGATTGGCTAGTGTGGGCACGCCACCTTTGTGGGATGCACGTCCAGATGTTACTTGGGACGTCGGGCACGTGACTCGCAAGGGCGGGGTCCCAACACTTATGGTATCAAAGCATTTAGGTTGAGGTCCAGGCGTAGGACCAAGTTTAGAAATATCCGAAGCACGAAATGGGTAGGTTGAGACATAAAGAGTACATGCATTGTTTTAAATGAACTACTTCCATTGTTTTGAATTTTTTTTTCACATGATTTGATATTGTTTTACACAATTTGAACTGTTTTGCATACTTTGAAAATTGTTTTACATGAACTAAAAATTTTCAATGATTTCAAATTGAAGGAGTGATTATGTCGTCTCGAAAGAGAACTCGGGGAACTTTGACTCGATCTAGCTCTCGCCAAGGGAGCATCGATAAATCCTATGTCCCACAAGATGCGGGGACATATTCTACCCCTGATTATGAGACACCTAATTTGTAACATAAGGTGCCTCCATTGCCTCCTCCCTATGCCTTAAACAAACCCCAGGGATCTGCGATTCTTTCAGGCCTTTGCTCAGGCTTTCTCATATGCCATGGGCCAAAGGTCTCAAGTTCCGATGCAAGCTCCAGTGGAGAGGACTGGATAGTATGAAAAGCTCCGCAAGTATGGAGCTGTAGATTTTAACGGAACTACAAACCCTGAAGAGGCTGAAGCCTGGTTGAAGACGACCGAAAGGGTTCTGATTCAGATGAAGTGCTCGGATGAGGAGAAGTTAGATTATGCTGTGAGCTTGCTATAGAGGGACGCACTTCATTGGTGGGAATCAGTGCCCCACAGTCAAGATATGCCTCTGGTGTTGTCATGGAGAGACTTTTTGGAAGCTTTCAGGAGGAAATATTTCTCGAGGGTCTATATTCAAGAAAAGGCCAGGGAATTTCTGAATCTCACACAGAGGGATATAAGTGTGAGTGAGTATGAGCTGAAATTCACACAGTTTTCTAGATATGCAGCAAACATTGTGACGAATGAAGAAGATAAGTGCCGCAAGTTTGAGGGAGGTCTCTATTTAGGGATCAAAGAGAAAGTCTTGATCCATAATTTTTGTGACTATCAACAGTTGGTAGATGCTACACTCCAGGCGGAGAAACTGGAGAATATAAGGAATGAAGTGAGCAGGAAGAGGAAGAACAAGGAGTAGTCTTCTAAGAAGGGGATGAGTGCTCCGATGCCTAAGAGGAGTACACGGAAATTCCACACAAAGGGTGAAGTGGAAAGTAACGGTTCTGCTAAGAACAAGCAGGCAAAGGCAGTTTTAAGGCAAGCCTCTAATGTGGGAGGCACTGGAAGGCTAAGGAGGAGTAGATTCACAAACCCCCAATGTGAGTATTGTGGGAAACTTCACCAAGGAGAGTGCTTTAAGTTACTGGGGGCATGCTTTCGATGTGGAGAGAAGGGGCACATGATTAGGGACTGCCCCCAAGCAATCAGGCAAGAAGGGTCGCAGTCACAAGCCCCAAGGAGAACAGAAATAGAGGGGACCAGACCAATCGCTGGGGTAAGCAGGTTTGGAGCTATAGCAAAGGCTATTCCTTCAGGAAGGCCAAGGGGTCAAGCTTAGGCTCAGGCAAGGGTGTTTGCTATGACTAGAGAGGAAGCTGCAGTCGCTCCTGAAGTTGTCATGGGTATGACTCAGTTATTCAATTATGCAGTATATGTGTTGGTTGATACTGGTTCCACATATTCATTTGTTACTGCAAGTATGATGTTGCATGATGTGAATTCAGTGCCTCTAAATAGTCCTTTGCTTATTAGTACACCTCTAGGGAGGAATGTGATAATCAGTCAAGTGTATAGATGCTGTGAACTCTTCATTAATGGTGCTAGACTGGTAGTGGACTTACTACCTCTAGACTTCAAAGGCTTAGATGATATACTTGGAATAGATGTTATGGAAAAGTATCAAGCGAAGTTAGATTGTGGCCTTAAGGAAGTAGAATTTGATCTGGGCAATGGAGAGAGGGTGATTTTCAGAGGAGACAGGAGAGTACCATCACCATGAATTATTTCTGCTTTGCTAGCTGACAGGATGATGAAAAAGGGGTGTGAGGCCTTCTTGGCACATGTTGTGGATGCTGATGTGAATGAAAGAAAGTTAGAGGACTTTCCGATTGTGAGGGAATTTTCTGCAAGTTTCCTTTCTATGGTAGATGACTTACTTGCTGCTTGAGTGATATATGCCTTTATATTTGTCCGATCCTCTAAATTGGTTTAACTGTTTATGGTAATGTATGACTCCCTTTTTATTTTATTTTTATTTAAATTATAATATCTAATATTTATTATATTTCTTGAAATTCAAGATTAATTATGGGTAAATACATAATCGATCTTCTTCACATTTATTTTTTGACTATAATTAAATATACATTATTTTAATTATTGAATATTTTAAAAAAACATTTTTTCTAATAAAAGTTAAAAACAATATTCGACTCTCATAAAAATGGCTAAAAATAAAATAAAATTAAAGAATTTGAATCATAATTGAAAGAGATTGTCCTTATTATCAAAGAATTTGGAGTTTAATTAAAAATATTGTTAAATAGACATTAATTGATATATTTTGATTTGTAAGAGCTTATTAATTTATAAAAATTACATGATTAATTAACAAATTGATTAGTTTTTAACGATAAGAATTGTTAAAATAAATCAAATAAAAAAGTAAAAAATTGAACCAAAATTTTGAAAAGTCCAAATTTTTTACAAGTTAAGCGACAAATCGAGTTTTTTAATCATTATTCATCCTTAATTTTTCCAAATCCCCTTAATGCATGGACAAACTCCTCTTCTCTACTTATCTGCTCGTCTTCTTCTCTGTTCCTTCTCTTCTGTGCTTGGTTCTCTTCACACAAAGTCCTCTTTATGTCACTTCTTTTCTTCTTCTCATTTTCACATTGTTCGTCCGCTTACTTCTCTGCTTGGCTATCTCTCTGTGCTAGAGTCATCTCTCTCTCTTTGCTAGAATCAGACCTCCCCTCATTCAGTGATCTCTCGTCTCTTGTTCTCTCTCTAATGTGATTTATTGTTGTTATTTTCCTCTTTTATCAAGATTGGATCTCTTAATTTTTTTAATTGTTTACGTGTGATTGTCTTGTGGAGGTTGAGAGTGAGTGAATGCCTTTACTTGTATCAGGGACTTTCTCTTTAAGTTTTTCCAGTTTTCCTCCTTACTAATCTATGTACATCTTTCCAATATTAAGAGTGTTTTGTTGGGAAGTCCTTTCATTTAAGAAATCCCACATCGAAAGTGTAAGGAAGGCTTAAGTAGACTTCTCCCTATAAATAGATACCAAGAGGGAAAACTTAAGCATCCTAAACAAAGTATTAAGAGCAATACAAGCTTAGTAAAATAGAGAGTGATATAAATTTGATAAAGCTTTCAATCGAAGGTTATTCACGATCCAATTTAGGTAATATTTTATCAGTAATATTCAAAGACTTAAGTTTTAAGGTTATTATGAATCATAGTTTTCTGCCTAATAATGTGACACTAGTATTCCTCTATTTGTGGAATATTTTTTCACTTTCTTTGTCCTTCCAAGAGTTTAATCTTTTGAGCATCTCAGTGTATTATCTCTAGCTTTATCTAGAGAAATTTGTTGTTCTTGTTATTTTAAATAGTCGAGATATTTTGGACTATAGTCCTGTGGTTTTTTACTTTCATATTGGGAAGGTTTTCTACAAAAAAAATTCGGTATGCCTTCCTTTGATTTTATTTAGGATTTTTTGTGATTTTTCTCCATTTGGTGATTTCCGCACAAGTTCAAAATAAGTGGGAGAGATTTTATTTGCTACGTTGGTGTGTTTACCTCCCATCAAACTAGTATTATAGCTCAGTTTGGGTGTGCAGGTCTGCTTATCGTATGCTCTATGGTTGCCACTGATAGTGGATCCTCCACATCAAAAAATAAGTTAGATCACTATTTGAAGATATTGGTCACTATTTACGTGTATTGTTACTATTGATGTACACAGTCACTATTCACATGTACGGTTGCTAAGTTAGTCATCCTTTGTAAATGATGGAAGTTAACACAAGCAGAATGATCAGTCTGAATGGAGGCAACTTCCAAGTATGGAATAAGAAGATGGAAGATCTACTATATTTGAAGGGATACCATTAATTGATATTCAGTATCACAAAAATTCAAGGCAAATCTAACACTAAGTTGATTATGTTACATAGACAATTATTCTAATTCATCATAAACTAGGTGGATGTTAATGTCCATAATCATATCGCTGATTAGAAAGAACTAGACAAGTTATAGGCCAAACTCGAGAACGTTTATGCCCGAAAGTCCAATATTAACAAAATGTTCCTGATTAAACAACTCATGGACCTGAGATACCAAGATGGAAGACCAGTGACGGATCACCTCAATACTTATCAAGGGATCATTAATCAGATGGCCACCATGAGGCTTATGATGATGAGTTGCTCGAATTATGACTTATGGGATCCTTATCGAGCTCTTGGGATACATTCATAACAACACTTTTCGACTCAACCCCTAAAGGTATAGTCTCAATGGAAAAGGTTAAAAGTAGCCTCTTGGAGGAAGAGTCTAAAAGAAAGACTTAAGGCTCATCTCCCAAGTATGATGTTTTAATCATGGGGATAAGGGGGAGAAGCAAAAGCAAAGATCCAGGACAGAGAGGCAGATCTAGTAGCAGGCCTAACAAATTTGCCTACTGTGGTGGAAAAGGCCATATACAGGAAACTACCCAAAGTTAAATAGAGAAGGCTAAAGGAATCAGGAATCAGAGAAGAATGATGCCAACAGTCAAGATTAGATTATCATCACCGAGGAACTATTTGGGATTTATGATTAGGAGATTAGTATTATGTGAGAATAAAAGAGTTGGGTAATTGATAGTGGCGTCTCAACTCATGTGATTGCTCAACGAGCATTATTTACATCTTATACATTCGAAGATTATGGGCATGTGAAGATAGGAAATAATGGCTTCTCACAAGCCATTGACATTGGAGACATTTGCTTGGAGACTAATAACTGCACAAGATTAGTATTGAAAAATGTCAAACATATTTCATATATCATATTCAGTATAATATCTATGGGAAAGCTTGATGATGAAGGTCCAGCACATTCCATAACAACGTATGGAAACTTAACAAAGGTGTCATGATTGTAGCCAAGGGTAAAAAGCATGAGATGTTGTACATGACGCAAGCCAACACTCCTAATAACATTATCAATGCTATGGAAGATGTAAATGCAACTGAGTTTTGGCATAAAAGACTCGGCTACATGAGTGAGAAGGGATTAGCAGTGTTAGCTAAGAGGGGACATCTATTTAGAATGTTCTCATTACCTAACAAGAAAAGATAATTGAGTTGCATTAAGAGGTCACCTCCTTTCAAAAACCAAACCTACTTGATTTGGTAAATTTTGATGTATTCGATCTAATAAAGTTAAAGTCATTTGGTAATATTTTCTACTTCTTAACTTTTATTGATGATCACTCAAGACATGGGCTTACACCTTAAAGTCAAAGGATCAAGTATTAGAGGTCTGCGCAAACAATTTCAAGCTTCAGTAGAAAGAGAGACAGGAAAGAAACTGAAATGCATCCGGACTGATAACAGGGGAGAGTATTTTAGTCCATTTTGATCAGTATTGTAAAGAGAAATGCATTCAACATCAGAAGACACCACGAAAAAATCCACAATTAAATGGTTTGATAGAAAGGATGAATAGAACTATGGTGGAGAGAGTCATAAGCTTATTATCATAAGCAAAGATGTTAAACAATTTTAGGGTGAGGCATTAAATGCAGTAGTACACATGTGAATCTCTCACCCTCTATTCCCTTGTAGTTTGATGTGCCCGATAGAGTTTGGTTAGGGAAAGATGTCAAATATGATCATCTTTACGTCTTTAGATGCAAAGCATTCATACACATTCCCAAAGACAAGATATCCAAGCTTGATGATAAGACAGAATAGTGCATCTTTCTAGGTTATGGCTGTAATGAGTTTGGTTACGGACTTTATGATCCAATCAGCAAGAAGCTTATTTGAAGCTATGATGTTATGTTCATGGAGGATTAGACCATCAAGGATATCCAAAAGGCAAAAGATGCAACACCCATAGACATTGGTGATGTGCTTGATTTGGATTCATTTAGCAAGGTAACAACACAAGAGAATGTTGAGGAGAATACTTAATAGGCTGTAGTTAATGAGGATGTTCTTTTATCAGTGGAGGAAGATGATGGTGATGATGACCAAGTATAAGAAGCAGAGGATCCAGCTCCACTCAGAAGGCTTGATAGAGACAAAAGACCTTCTACTCAATACTCTCCAAATGATAATGTGTTACTCATTCATGGAGGAGAACATGAGAATTATGAGAAATCATGGAAGATGAACACAAACAACTGTGGGTTGAAGCCATGGAGGAAGTGATGAAGTCGCTCTCTAAGAATCACACTTTTGACCTAGTAAAGCTCCATAAAGGAAAAAGAGTTTTAAAGAATAGATGAGTGTTCAAGGTAAAACATGATGAATACTCATCACAACCATGATACAAAGCTAGGCTAGTGGTCAAGGGATTCGGTCAGAGAAGGGGTATTGATTTCGATGAAATATTCTTACCAGTGGTGAAGATGTCATCCATTCGAGTTATCCTCGGCTTAGTAGCTAGTCTTGGTCTATAAGTTGAGCATATGAATGTGAAGACTACCTTCCTCCATGATGATTTAGAAGAAGAGATCTATATAGAGCAACTAGAGGGTTTCAAAGTCAAGGGAAAAGAAGAATATGTTTGTAGGCCGAAGAAGAGTCTTTATGACTTTAAATAAGTACTGAGATAATGGTACAAGAAGTTTGAGTTAGTTATGAGGGAGCAAGACTATAAGAAAATGACTTTTGACCATTATGTTTTCATACAAAAATCCTCTGAGGATGATTTCGTTATTTTACTGCTCTATGTTGATGATATGTTGATTATTGGCAAAAGTATTACCAGAATTGACAAGCTGAAGAAACAGTTGAGCAAATCTTTTGCTATAAAAGACTTGGGGATAGCAGAACAAATCCTTGGTATAAGGATTACTTGAGAAAAAAGTACAAGGAGGTTATATTTGTCTTAGGAAAAGTACATTCAGAGGTGCTTCAAAGATTCAACACAAAGTAGTAAACACAATCCTTCTACAAAAGTAGAGATGAGACATATACAGAATATTCCTTACTCCTCAGTAGTAGGAACTTTGATGTATGTGATGGTATGAACAAGGCCAGACATAGATCATGCAGTTGGTATGGTCAGTAGATTTCTCTCAAATCCGAGAAGAGAAGATTGGAATGCTATGAAGTGGATTACGAGATATCTTTGAGGTACTTTTGCCTTGAGTCTCAGTTTTAGAAATGAAAAGCCTATATTAATAGGCTACATAGATTCATATATAGGTGGAGATGTTGATACCAGACAGTTTACTTTAGGATATTTGATCACTTTTACAAGGAGAGTAGTATTATGACAATCAAGATTGCAAAAGTGTACTACGTTACATATTACCGAGGTAGAGAATATTATGACAATGGAAGCCTTAGAGATACATCCAGGAACTTGACTTCAGACAAGATAGATATGCTATGTATTGTCACAATCAGAGTGTCATCCATCTTGGTAAGAATCTAGCTTTCCATTTGAAATCAAAACTTGTCAAGATAAGATACCATTGGATCAAAGATTTTAGTTCTTGAGAAGATACATACGGATGAAATGGTGCTAATATATTGACAAAGGTATTACGACGAGATAAGCTTGAAATGTAATACCCCATTCCCAACTGACATATGCACGCATGTCCACCGGATACACGTGTACATGCCTATAAAAAATGATATGTTAGCTATCTTATCTTCAATGCACATAATATGACATCATACTCTAAACCATCAATCACACATTTTCTAAATCCAAAATGTTATCACATTATATCAAAACCATAATTTACGTTGTTTCATATAGTACAATATCATCCATGTTTATACAACATTGACTCATGAACATAAACAACTTGGTACACACCAAATACTATAAACTCAAAAGAAACAACTATGTCCTCAATCCCAGTTGACCGACCTTTGAACCAAATCTGACTTTAACAGTTGCACAAAATATGCTTCTATAGAGTCTTAGAAGCTAGGTCGTCTCACTCTCGAACCTGAAAATCAACAGTGCAATTTTGATGAGTTTTGCGAACTTAGCAAAGTAACCATCCTTGATGGTTCACTCTTGTCATAAAACAAAATCAATTATAGTATGTAAGCATACATTTCAAATCCACTTGACAAGTATCAAATACTATCACAGATAAATCATTTCTCAATTAAACAGTTCAATCATATAATGATTATAGGATTGAATTTTCTTATGTTTTCTTATGTATTTACATGTGATTTCAATCCTATTTTAAGATAAAATGCTTAATTTGTGTTCAATTTAATCAAGATACGATTACTAATTAAACCTAACTACCGAATAACCTAGGATATGATCTCTAGATTCAATTTGGCAGTCACATTACGAACTGGAAAACGATTAATATAGGCAGTATCCTCACACGTTTGGGTTATCTAACCTAAGTTATGTTGTTCCTAACGATTAATGATCGTTAGACACTGCTTCAAACATCAAAAGTAACGATTACGGATTACAATTGATATTTTAGCAATAAGTTCAAAATAAACAATCAAAATAACATATTAAGATTATTTATCCTAAAACCATCCAAATCAATACCAACAACATAATAATCCGAAAAGAAATCAGAACTTTAAAACGACAAAAATAGCTTAACCGTGACTCGGCGTCGATATCTCTGTTGAACCGATGTCGGGAACCTAGTCTTCCATCTTTAATTTTATGCTATACGTATGTGCCACCTCTTCCATATTTTTCGTTTTGCTTAGCTTCTGCGCCTGCCTTGCTCCTCTGCTTTGCGTCTACGTTCTTTATATTTTCTCCTTGCTGTGACTATAGTCTTTGCCAAAAAACAAATCAAACTCTCCCACGATAGTGCTTCGCTCCTGCCGCATCTCTACTTGCGAAAGAAAACAAAACAATGTGAAAAACTAATTTGTTAAAACCCTTCCTGCGTTTTTAAATAACGCCGCGTGAGTATGCTACAGCGTTTTAAAAAAAAACACTGTGCATGCGCAGCAGTGTAACGTTGTGTGCATACGCTGCAGCGTAACGCATGCAGCGTTTTGCTGCGTTGAGTTAAATGCAGCGTTAACACAAACGTACACTGCTGCGTTTCATGCAGCATTCTTTTTTTTTTTGGTTTAAATGCTTTTCAATTTGTTTTAGAAAATCTGTCTTTCTAGTCTCAAAAATATATCAATATATCCAACCTAACAGTCAACACAAATTGAGCATTTTTATCTTTAAAATAGGATTGAAATCTCATGAAAATACAGAAGAAAATATAAGAAAATTCAATCCTATCAAACGACATTCACACAGCTTTGCAAATCATTCAATGAATTCAAATTATATGAGAATGCGATATGTATAAGACTCACATTTATTTTTATGTTGTTGTAACTATGTGTTTTTAAAGTATCCCGAATTATCGGGCTCAATCAGTCAGTTTGTAACTCAGTGATCGTAGTGAATCATAGGCTCAAACCACATATGCGAGATCTTATAGCTCTTATCAATAATAGTATCAGTAGCAACACCACTCACATCTCCTTTATATTACATGCGTAGGAACAAAGTGCATGCCACAATTTAGTCATCAAATTCAATCACTTTCATTTGCATGTAATATAACAGTATAGCAGTCTTAGTATCATTTACAGTAATAGTCATAGTAGTAGTGGTCATCGGACTAGGTCCGACATTCAACTTTTCATTTGAGAATCAAAAATCATTTAGGCAGACACATTCACATTCAATCATCACTTCCAATATCATTCTCATGAATCAAAATGCCTCGGGCAAATATTGTCCAGAATTCAGTACACTATCAACACAATTCAGTATAGTTCAATAAGATAGCAATACAGTTCAATAATGTACAAAACAATAAGGTGAGAGCATCTTATGTTACTTACAGTATGCTCCAAATAGCTATTGCCTCGAAGCACCGGCAATGTCTGGATGTTGTCGTTCAATGCATTCCTCTATACAACAATACATTCACATATCACAATATTGCACAATTATGAATTCATTTATGCACATTCATGTATATTGAATATTTACAATGCATGTTCATAACAATTCCGGGTTTCTTATCATTAATCTAGTCATAAAAATCATTTGGATATTCACATTCAATTTATTAACTCAGATTTGTTTAAAGGTACTCTTTCAGGTCCATTTTGTACAATTAATTTCATCAGAAAAGTGAAGGAATTTGATAACACTTCCTTCTAACAAATTATTCTCCTATGTCCTAAGTCTCTATTGATACCAAAATCATTCAATTTAATTCATTATTCTATGAGTTATGCTCAAAATACCACAGACTGTCCACATTTGAAATTTTGGCTAATGTATGATTATGCATTCACATTGTACAACCCATATCTCTCAATTCTCATATCCAAAAATTACAAAATTTATACCAATTTAAAGCTAAGAGAATAACCTACAACTTTAGTGTAGAAACCTTAGCCTAATTCGGTCCACATCAATACAGTTTATTTAACAACCATAGGATATGTTTTCTGTCCTTGGTAGTGTGACAACCTTGGGTCAGGACTCAATTTCATGCCAATTTTTACAATCTTAGAGACAGAATTAAAATTCGACTTCTTCAAGAAAGTTATAGAATTATGTCTCTAGTTTAATTTGAATTAAGAACCAACTCATCTATAAATCTACAAATCAAGTTATAATCAGAATACCGAAGCATATTCATGAAAATGCTCCAGTTCATAACATTCCAACAAACTTCCACACTTTCATCTTATCAATCACTTTCAAATCAATTCAGATAGCTCTAAATTTTTATAGAGAGAAAGAAAAATGTCTTAAAAATCCATTTATCTAAGTTTAAAGTTATTTGGAGTTCAGATGAAAAAGTTATAATCAAAAGACTTAGAGCTGTTCAATGAAATACTCTAGTTCATAATTCATACTTACAGCCACCACCTTTTCTCTCTCTAAAACTCAAATCTTCATCTTCTTCACCGAACTGCACTTCTCCTCTTCTTCTTTCATTTTCTTCCATTTCCAGATTTACACACTTCTAACACATCCAGTATGCATTTCTATATCTAGTAAAACCTTTAAACAAGTTAGACTCAAAGTTACACTTCAAACATTAAAATCCGGAGTTTCCTTTATTTCCTCTCTCTCTCTCTACTGCATTTTTTCCAACTTACTGCACTTTTCCACTTCTTTTTCTTTCCCTCCTCAGTCTATGTTTTCTATCCTCTTACTCCTTAAGATACAACACCTCATTATACTGTATGTTTTCTTTAGCTCTAACCTCACATAAATCCATCCCTAACATTTTCCAAACATTTACGCATATATCACATAAACAAAGCATGTTCATCAACTGCACCTTTTTTTTTTTTTGCATTTCTCATTTTCATCAACAACTTCATTTTATCTTAAATGTTTCATTTTAGATCTTTTTCCTTAACTCAAAACCAACTCAAATGCAAAATCAAACACAAGCATCAAAACCTGAAATTATACATGGCTATTCATCCTTTTCTGCATTTATTTTCCATTTCTGCACTTTTTCATCATTCATTTGAATCCAAAACAGAACCTATGTCATACTTTTCTGCAATTGTCTAATTCATAATCCTCATTAAACTCAAACTGTCACAATCCTTGTTCACCGTTTATGTACATCTTCACTTTCCCTAAACCTCATTTAACACATTCTTACCATCACCGAAGCTATCCTTCTTACACACCTCATGCATGAATTCATTTCTAACTATTAAAACATCATCAAAAACATTTATAGTACTCGGTAAATCTGAAAACACAACTTACTTGAGTTTAGAAAAATTCCAACAGTGAGATTTGAAGAACAGGTTTCTGTGGTTGCAAAAATGAAATCTCCCGTAGTGAGATTTCGGTGGAAGCAAAATAAGGAGAAACAAGTAGTATATGAATTTCCCAATACACAACCATAAACAAATAAGTGAGTCAGTGATGGATGAGCAAGAAGAGGGAGTTTAGTGTTGGTGATTTCAGTGCAGAACAAAGGAGAGAAAAAGCCACACCGAGAGCGGGTGAGCTGAAAAATGCTTTTCTTTTTGTTTTAACACACACGTGGCACCCATGCATGTAACCCGTTTGTCATGCGTGTGAGGCTGCCATGTGTCATCATTTTCCTAGTCCAAAATACCCCCAAATTTTCAAAAATTTCAAAATAATAATAATAGTCTCCAAATAAAATTTTAATGCAAATAATTCACATTTTAATTGCATTTTTAACAATTAATAATACCCGAAAAAGTCAATAAATGCATGTACAAATAATTGTAGTGTGCAAAATCAATAATATCATGTATGTGTATGCCACATTATGCATAAACATAAGTTATGTTTCCTAATTTCTCATCAATATCTAATAATCACTATTTTAACCTTAATTCAAATGACTGGATGTTACATGAAGTTTGCAAGATGATCGCAGGGATGGCAAGTCTTTCCAATTGATATGGAAAAGGAGGATTCTCCCCTCTATGATACTGATCCTAAATATCGGAAGGGGGAGATTTATTGGAAGATCCATTTTAGAAATCTCATATTGAAAGTGGAAGGAAGACTTAAGTAAACTTCTCCCTATAAATAAACACCAATAGGGAAAACTTAAACATCCTAAACAAAAAATTCCAACATAAGCTTTCACAAATAAACTTTGAATATTTGATTCATTAAACTCTAGAATGTTGCTGATGCATTTGTCATCCTAAATGGCATTACAAGAAATTCGTAATGGCCTTAATGGGTTTGAAAAATAGTTTTGTAAATGTCATTTTCATGCACCTTTATTTGGTGGTATCTCACTCTAAGGTCCAACTTAGAGAAAAATTGTGCTCCTCTTAGTTCATAACTAGCTCCTCTACTTAAGGAATTAGAAATTTGCCTTTAATGGTGCATTGATTTGAGGATCTATAATCCATACAGAAACACCACAATCCATCTTTCCTTCTAATCAAGATCATAGATGCAAGAAAAAAAGGACTAACCCTTTGCCTAATTATACCCTGCTTTAACATATCGTCCACCAATTATTCTACAATGCACTTCTGGACTCTAGAATACCTATAAGGATGAACATTTATGGCCTCAGTTCCCTCTTTTAAAGGAATTTTACAATCATGATATCTAAAAGGTAACAATTCCATGGGTTCTTTGGAAATGCCTCCAAACTGTCTTAACAAACTCTCTAATTGTTCCTGGTCATTTAATGTTGTTTATTACAACTTGAGAAGTTCTTAATTCAATTTGTTTTACAACTTCCAAATACACCACCATAAAACAACACACGGTGTTTTCATCACTTCGTATCTTTGACAATTTTCCTCAAGTATTTAAGCTATTCTTTTGTGACCATCACCTATCAACTCCATCTCTTTGCCCTCCCACCAAAACTTCATGGTCCTTTTTTAAGAGTTACACATTATATCATCTAATGCAGTCAACCATTGGACCCTTAACACCATGACATTTCCACTTATATTAATAACCAAGGCATCTGTATAACATTCTTTTCCAAATACTTGCCTTTTAAAGTTTTGTATGTGTACAAGTTAAATGCATTCCTTCTCCTACAAAAATTGACAAATCCTTCACCTCCTCTAACTCCTTACCAATTATGACTATCAACCTTTTATCCACAAAATTATGTGCGCTTCCACTATTCACTAGTATGTGGATATCCTTTCCGTGGACTGCACCTTGTACTTCAATATGCTAATATTTCACTATACTCACTCTTGAGATTGCCTATAATGAAATACTAGGTTGCTCCTCATTTTCAACTTCTTTAATCTCCTCATTCTCCTCATCTATAACATACATCTACAACATTTTCTTTTTGCATTTGTGACCAAGAGTACATTGTTCTTCATACCAAAAACATAATCTTTTAGGTATTTTATCATCTAATTCTCTAATAGAAGTTGTCCTATTCCATTTCAACTCTCCTTCCCTTTTCTGATTACTCCTATTCATAGGCTTAGGAAATAATACTTATGATGATTTTAAAATATGCATTGAATTCACTATACAACAAGGATTAACTTTCCCACAAGTCCATATTGCGTCGCCACCATTTTATGTTTCTCAGCCAAGTCATATGCTTGTTGAAGACTTTTGGGATTCCATATCTTCACTAGATATGTGATCTTAGTTTTTAATCCTTTTAAGAATAGGCTAACTATATAAGGTTTCGATATTACCAGCTTATGCGATAGTAAATCAAACTCTACGCAAATCCTTTTTGTTGTAATTCCTTCAACTCTCACTTCGGATCTTTGAAGGCTAACTCCTTCAATCTCTACTCCTATACTAGCAGATACTCACCCTAACTAAGAGACTCTTGAGTCAACTTGGTCCAAATATACAACTCATGCTAGGCTAAGGCTTAGCCTTGTAAAAACATTGTAGCTAACCTCAATTTCAACTATAAGGAGTCTAATCTAATATGAAAAATTATTCACCTTTAAACATCCAAGCTCTAATATTATCACCTTTAAACATAGGTAACTAGATTTTACTACAACTTATAGGAATCATGTAATGCCCTCTATAAGAATTTTCTCAATCTCCCACCTTTAGAACTCTTTGATCAACATTTCCGCATCCCATAACGTTACCATTATCCTTTTGATAGAACCGAGTGATCCACTTCTTCAATTCTTGAATGCGTCATTCATGTTGTAACACCAGTTCCTGCATCTAATTTTGTAAACCTTCCTTGATTTATCCATTCATGTGCTCTGGTTTCTTCTGCCACGCCGTAACCAATGTTTTAAAAACCGGACCGGACCAGCCAGTCTTACCGAAAAAAGTCTAAACCGGTCAATAGTTTAGTTTGATTTTAACAAAAAACCTGTCAGTATAAAAACCGGTCGGTTTGTTGGAGAACCTAACTGTTTTTATCGAACCAGTTAAACCAGTTCGATGATGCAAAGCGACATCAACCAAACATCTAGATCTGAAGATTCATTCATAGATCACTAGTGCGTGGAAGTCACGAACCAATCATACACTTTAGCACTTACCCCCACTTCGGGTTCAGGATAAAGACTTTAGACTACACACTGTTCAAGCCCAACGTTGACGTCTTTGACCCAAAGATTAGTAAGAATTACACCAACATGTTTGATGCCCAGCTGGACGCAGTTTATTCAGCAATGAAGAGGAAGTACGAGGATGTAGACATTGCTGGGGGGGGGGGGGGGGAACGGGTTGGTCGTTTGTTGGTGATCCAAATCAACCGGGAGTGAGCTTGGAGAACTTTATATTTTACAATGTCAATCTCATGAAGCACATTAACTCTAGTAAAGGGATGCCATTGATGCCTAACTAAACCTTCAAGGTTTACATTTTCTCGTTGTTCAACGAGGATCTTAAATCGTCATTTTCAGAGTAAAATTTTGGGTTGTTCAAACCCAACATGACTCCGGTTTATGACGTGGGCATATTACGAAACTTTTCTTTCTTTTTATTTTGGGAAAAGTGAAACTTTTCTTTTAATGGCTGCTGAAGTTGTCATAAAGTCAATGAAACCAAACAACATTTTTTAATTTAATTATTTTTAAAATTAAATTATTTATTTTTTTAAGTTTAAGTATTTAAAGTTTATTAAACATAAAAATAATAATATACACAACTTAAACATTATATTGACCAATTAAATAGTATATTCTATTCTAATTTTTAAATCTAATAGTGAAATTGTCCAGTGAATTGGACCAAAGAATATTGAGCAATTAGTAACAAATAATTTTTACTTATTCTTGTAAGTTTTGTTTCTTATTTATTATATAGTAGTTTTATAGCGGTTTACTACTAATTAAACTTCTAAACCTTAAATCTTTCATTCGATTGGTTCGATGTATGGTCCGATTTTAAAACATTGACCGCAACTAATTTGATCTAATATCGATCTATAATACAAGTAGTTTTCTTTGGTAAATTGATTTGAAAATTTAGAGATTGTAAAACAAGTTTCGAGTGACAATGAAAGAGAATAAAATCATTCTAAGGGGTAGAGAGAAAATTGAGTTCGTTATTTCATTTTACGATCATTCAACAACACGTATCTGTTACAAACGATAGCATTTCACAATACGTCCGCAAATTACAATACTTCGTATTGCTATTCCCCTACCCACTACACTTACATTTGCCCGACTTCGACTTCGACTTCTTTAGCTACAGCCCACAGCTACGCACTTTCAGTTCACATGAACCGTTCATGCTGCTACTCTTATATGCACACATTGTTGTAATAATTTTAAATACCCATTTTTCAAGTTTTCTTTACCCTTTTTGATTGTATTATTTCCATTGCCAAATTTGTTTCCAAGTCCGTCGTATCTATGACTGGAGGCGTTGGGTGACATGAATTTCGGAAAGTGCTATGTTATAATTTAAACACGATTTTGGTGAAAATTTTACTCATCCACGAAATAACGGAGCTGAGGTGTTTGATGAAATGCGTCAGCAGTCAGAAGAAGCAGGTAAATCTGTCGTTGAAGTCATATATGAAACTTGCTCCTTTATTCACATAGTCATACGAGTAAACACTTGGTAGACATACACAAAGTTTGAACTTGGGTTGAAACATGCATACGAGAAGCAGGCGTAGTTATGGGGTCTGAGTCACTGTTCCCTTCTTCCGAGACAATGCTACACCAGAAGAAGGGATGATTATTGAAATTTCAACAACACAACAACAAAACTAATTCAAAGCCTAGAGACCCCTCTTGGGAAATGCATAACAATGTTATTATAAGCATCAAGGGTCAGAAAATCATCTAATGTACGTGCTGTGCATTGCCTGGTGAAAATCTTGCAAGCTTCCTTGTACATTCCCTTCTTAAACTTTTCCTTGCCAACCTCTCTCTCAATTCTAGCCATCTCTTCCTCCACCACTCTCCCAAAGAGTTCAGGATTCACCTTCACACCAAGCCCATCTCCGTCCAGTTCGACTCCATTTTTAAGCCATTGCCAGTTCTGGACTCTGCTGATCTCAGCAGTTGCAGCATCTTCCATGAGGTTGTAAAGAGGAACAGAACCTGATCCAGTAAGCCAGGCTGCTACGTATTGGATTCCAACTCGGGTGTTTAGGCGGAGACCCTCCAGAGTTCGCACTCCTCTTGGCCTATGCAGGAGGTCCTCTTCTGTTATATTGGCAGCATCTTCTCGCTTCATGGATTGGATTTGGTTGGGGGCATTTCCCATGTTGTTTGTGAAGACTTCCATGCAAGCTTGGATAAGTCCTGGGTGTGCTGCCCAAGTTCCATCATGCCCTGCTCTCACCTCTCTCAGCTTGTCCATTCTTACAAGTTCCAGTGCTGCCTCATTTGCCTCTGGATCATCTCTAATTGGAATTTGAGCTGCCTGTTTTAATCAAGAGTGTCATTTAGTTCTTCCTGTTTCAAACAGAAAAAATATAGTTTCTAGCAAGGTTTTAAATTGTGGATTGCCGATGGGCTATTGCAGCAATTGGGGGATGTAGTTACGGCCACAATTGCGATTGCAGACCTCAATTTAAAACCATGCTTTCTGGTAAAGTTTTCAAGATCAAACAGAAATCCATACCATGCCACCCATGGCGTGCACACCACGCCTATGACATGTGCAGATAAGGAGATCAGAGTAACTTCTCATGAAGTGTTGTGTCATGCCAACCAGAACTCTGTCTGGCAAGAGACGATCAGGGTGAGCTTGGAATGTCTTAACGTAGCTGAAGATGTAATCCCATCTTCCACAGTTCAAGCCAACACTGTGGTCCCGTAGTTCGTATAGGATTTCATTCATTTGGAACACAGCAGGAAGTGTTTCGATTAGAACAGTTGCTCTGATACTTCCTCTTTCTATTCCTGCCATCTTCTCTGCTCTCTCAAAAACACAGTTCCATATCTTAGCTTCCCTGCAATAGTCATAAAGAACAAGTTACATGGCCTTCAATGCCAATAAAAAGTGGTGTGCTTATTAGGTTCAACCCTACCTTGAATGCTCCATTTTTGGGAGGTAGAAGAAAGGCCCGAACCCTGCACCTTGATTCCGCCTGAATGTTGCATAATTGTGATAAAAATATAGACCAAAGTCCACAAGACAACCAGTTGCAGGTTCTCCATCAACAAAAATGTGAGCCTCAGGGAGGTGCCACCCTCTTGGACGCACAAACAACTTTGCTGTCTGATCATTGAGCTTGTATACCCTGTTCCTGGCCTTGTCATGGAAAGTAATTGTCCCATCAACTGCATCCTTCAAGTTAACCTGTCCTCTCATAAGATTCTCCCAACTTGGAGATAGTGCATCCTCAAAATCGGCCTGTGAAACAGAAACAAATGACCAGTTCCTTTAAAATTGCCAAGGTAATGAACAGTTTGTGTAACTATTTAATTCAAATTCCTTTCTTCTAAGCGTCATGCATGACTTCGAACTGTGTTCTTCGTATGTTTACATAATCACGTTCAAGTTCAACAGCTAATGAACTTCTATACTTGCCGAGTGTTGGAACTCACCATGAAAACTTTAGCACCGGAGTTGAGTGCATTGATGATCATTTTCCTCTCAACAGGGCCCGTAATCTCCACTCTCCGGTCAGCCACTGCCGGTGGCGGCGGTGCACACGTCCAATCCCCTTCTCTTATGTACCTCGTCGCAGGATCAAACCCTGGTAAAGCTCCTTCATTGTACCTCCTTTTTGCTTCTCGACGACACTCCATTGCATACTTAATTCGGTTTCGAAACTCCCTCTGCAGATCAGCAACAAATTGCAACGCATCCTTGGTTAGGATCTTGGCAAACTCTTGGTCATAGCGACCCCGAATGTAAACCCCTTCAGGTACATCATAATCTTCAGCTATCTTTCTTGCGTCTTGTGCAGGGAAGCCATAAGTTCCGATTCCCATCATCTTTACAGCCTCTCTCTCTTTTCCACTAACTAAACAATCACCGCTCTTGATGATTTTCTGAGAAGGGTAATGTATAATTTATATAAAGTTGAAGGCTTGGCAAGCGGATAGAGACGTCGGGCATTATCGTTATGGCAGATGGCATGGAAATAACAGTGCATGGTGTTTTGTGCGTAAGGCCAATCAAAAGTGACGCAGGATTGTTAATAAAATGAAGAGATGAGGGCTGGTTTTGAAGTCTGTGCCTGTCTCGGGAGGTGCAATTGTTAAGATACGGTGGAATGATGCAGCCATTGACACATTGCAGAAAGCATGGATCACTGTTCAAAATTCGATCCAATTTTAGAAAAAGGTCCAGATTCTAACAAAATTTTAAAGTTTTTAATATAATTGAAAATTTTGGATAAACATTTGAATTTAACTTAAATAATTAAAAAATAATTTTGAAATTTTAGTTAAATATCTTTAAAAATATAATTTTAACTAAATTTGAAAAAAATTGAAAATTTAGTATCATTAAAAATATAGATAATGTGGAGTTTAAGAAATTCTAGTAGTATTGTATCTAATAGAGGCTGTTTCTGATAGACCTATATACAATACATAACGCTTGAACGAGAGAGTACTTAGGCATATTCCATCAAACCTTCCACTTTATTCTTCTTAGGGGGCGATTGATTGCACGAGGAATAGCAATAAGAATAGGAATGAAAATAGTGAAGAATGAGAATGTATATTATCTTTATAATTATGATAGTTGGTTAGAAGGAAAGAATAATACAAATACTATTGATAGTGGTTGGTTTGTAAAATATATTAAGAAATAAAATTTTATTTTTAATTAATTATAATGCAATTGATTAATTAATAATAATATTTTGATTAATTATATTGTAATTAGTTATATTTTAATTGATTATTAATTACAATATTTTAATTAATGAATAATTATATTTTAATTAACTAATTATATTTTAATTAATTAATTATACTTTAATTAATCATAATGTAATTAATTAATTATTATTATATTTTAATTAATTATATTGCAATTAATTAATTGAATATAATATTTTAATTAATGAATTAATTATACTTTAATTAATTATATTGTAATTTTTTAATTATACTATAATTAATTACAATTAATTATATTATTTTAATTAATTAATTACAATATTTTAATTAATGAATTATAATTAAGTAGTTAATTGTATTATAATTAATTATATTTTAGTTAATAGGTTTGGAAAGGGGCTAATTATTTAATTTCTCAAACTATAAATATATCAAGTAATAATTTCCATTCATCTCCATCATGAGGGGTATGGACTAATACCCAAAAATTAGGAATGAAATCACTCTTCATTCAATCATAATACTTTACCAAGCATATAGTTTTTTATTCCTTACCTATACCTCCTTTCCTATATCTATTAACCAAGCACATCCTTCGTTATTGCTACTTCTATTTCTTTATATAAAGAATTTGACCTTATAATCATTTCATCATTTGTAATTTGACTTTATTGATGAAGAGGTGTCAAATTCTTACTTACCAAACAGATCCTCCTACATCTATATATAAATATTGGTTTAAATACAACACTTCAAATTGTTGATTGATCGCCAGAGATGACTTAAAACCAATAGTGTTCATTATTTGATGACTTTTTTTGTTTTAATACCCTATCAAAGAGTTATCAGTATTTATTAAACCAGTTCGTATCTAACGAAACGCCATTGGATCAAATAGCAAAGACATTGTTAAGAAAAAAAAGATGGCTTTTCTTGATGAAATGAAAATTGAATTCATATAATAAGAGAAAAGGTTCATATTCCTTAGCCTAAAAGATATATGGCCATAAAGTAGGGATTAAGTGGAACATAATAGAAACACTTATTTCTTTTATATTTTGGACATGAAACAATGTTACTGCAAAAATATCGAAGAATTGATATCTTAGTAAAAATGAAAAATTAATTTAATTGCTAAGTGCTAAGTCAAATTTCGTTCAATCGAATTAGAATTAGAATCAGAATCCAAGTATTTAAACACAATCAAATTTGAACTTATTAAAATTTGAACTTTTAATTTGTTATAATAACTCAATTCAAATCGATCAAAATTGACATATTAAATTAGTTCAAACTTTTTTAAGTTTTAAAGTTCTAAATCTATCATCTAACCTTAAATTACAATTTATATGTTTACATCGAGATATATGTTATGTCTTTTAGCTCTATTTTTATTGTAATATACCTTTTGATTTGAATTTTAAATAAATTAATCCAACATTGACCAATTAAGAGTATTTCAAAATCAATTAATGAATAAAAAATCATGTTAAACGATCATTGGTGTTGAGGGCTTGAATTTTAAAACAAAAATGGAAGTGATTTAGGAATTTATTCCCAAAAATAAGAATGGCAGGAGCTGAAAGGAGAGAAACAACAAAATTAGGGGTCTTAAGCGTAAAAAAGGATAATTTAGATTGTTTTGAAATTATTTTAAAATAAAACGGAGAATCTCACTGGCAGTTCATCAGAGAAGTTCTCGAATCTTCTAAATATGAGATATCACATGGTGGAGATGGTGGAGGCCAACCTCGATAAAGGTAACATCTATTTTTATTGTTTGGGTAAACTATGTCAAGGCATGAAGAAACAATCCCAGCCCCTAACACACTATTTCCAGTTGCACGCTTTTATCTTCTGCCTCTTTATTTTGCCATGCAAGTTTGTTTTCTAGTGTCTTTGGGCATTTTCTGGTTAGTAAGTTTTAATGTTAGTTGTCTCCTTGAGCATCCCCAGTACGTTTGTGGTGGATTCGGGTGTCAGTCCCAATATTTACTACCTAGTCGTCTAAGGTTTTTGAAGCTCGTGAGTAATGCCTGACTTTGATGAGGAACGAGCTGGAGTGGGTTATGCTTAAAGGTTTCGGTTTGTAGCTCTTGTTAGCTCTAACAAAGAAGGTTGTTAGGGGACAGTTACTTCGATTTGGATGAACGTTTATGAATAATGTTTAGCACACCAAATATTACCTGTGCCACCCGCCGTGAGCCGACTGACAATTCTGCTATAATAGAGCATCGACTGACAACTCTACAATCCTCTTTTTGACTCAGACATTTTTCATAAAAGCCTCCCTTCCTTCTCCTTACCTTTCATGCCTCTCCAGTTAGAGTTCTCTTCTCCTACACGTGTGTGTCTTTGCGGTAGTTTTAAGCCTTTTTTTTCACATTCTCTTATTTATTATTCAATATTTTTATTCTTTTTAGTAATTTAGAGTTGTTCTTATTATTATTATTTTATTAGTATTGGTATTATTTTACTATTATTTAGGCATTTATTGAGTCTCTTACTAGCTTTAGTTTGTCTTTCTTCTTCTTCTTCTTCTTATTCTTATTATTATTATTATTTTGTGATTAGTATTATTAGTGTTACTTGAATTTATTTTAGCTATATCTTGAGGGTATTTTTATTATTATTTCTATTTAGTACTTTTATTTTTGGAGATACGAAGGGATCGGACGTTATAGCCTATTAGGTTTCTCGTCAATCTGGCCTCCTTCAGGTATTTCTCATTATTTGTATTTTCAGTTATTTTCTATTTTTTGATGAATTGTTTCTGTAACTTGCATCATTCATATATTGTCTCATTTACATGTGGGTCCATCTGAAATAACTTCTCTATTAATTAAGGGTAAAGTTACGTACTATCAAATCTCGCCAGATTCCGCTTCATTGCAGAATCTAAGAAATGACGATGACGATGATGGAGGAAACTAGTAACGGCCTTGACCTTGTTTAGTTGTTTTAACAGAGATGCGTGACGCTTGTTAACGAGTAACGCGTTAGTCTCGAGAAGTCCTATTCCTTTAGGTTCTAGGTTCTCGGTTCATCTTCTTCTCCGTGGTTTGCCTCCGGTGAGGTCTTTCGTTACTCGTGTTATTTTAGGCCAGAGGCGGCCTTTCTTGGTTCAGATTTGGCATATCTACGTTTTGAGTATTTGATTTTCGCACCCGTTTACACGTTGATTCCGCTGTCCATTTTCGGATTTTAATATTATGCTTTTTGGTTTTGATATTTGTTGATTAGAGGTTTGTTTGCGTTTCATTTTCTGACGAAAAAAGAAAGTTTTCTCGTTTTGGGTTGAACTGACTGAAGTTCAAAAGTTTAAAAATCTTCATCTTGTTGCTTTTTCTCTCTTCGTAATTATTCTTTATTATTTTCGGTTTTATATGTGCAATTTAAGTATAATCTTGTCCGTGATGTATTCCAGCAGAGGGTACCCAATCTTATAGGCGGGACATTCATTGATTCAGAATCGTCTTCAACTATATAGATGTCATAAATCTTCTTTTTGCCCAACATTGCAAATGAATAGGCTTGCGATGATGGAGCCAAGAATAGAGTAGTGTTTGGCATCGTGTTGAAGGTGACGGCAATGAAAATGTTCGAATTCCCAAGATTCACAAGAATAGATCGCTGCTGTTACTTGCGTCTTTTTCATTTACCTTGTATCGTTTCTCTTTACATGACAATTACATATGTTAGTTTCAGAATGTATTTATTGAGATCAATAGACGGCTGAAATTCTTGGGGAATCTATCAAATTTATGTTCAGACAAACTTTCTTGACATTCCTCCATGTAGCTCTGGTTTGGATCATGTCAAAGTTGTTTTGAAATGTATACCGAAGATGAATTTGCTACAACCATATCCTGGCTAACAAATAGTTTTGTACTAGTGCATCCTTCCGAATTACAAGCTATGTCAATCAAGTGCTTTCACACTAATAGTATGTAGCGATAAATCTCGTATGATCAAGTTGTCGAGCGACGGAAATCAGTTGCTTGTCATCGGCTAATTGTCAGTGATGTTGGAATCAGGGAAGGGAAGGGAAGGGAAGTCTAGGAAACAGTTAATGTCTCACCGAGTACAAATAGAACGAGAGACAATTCTATGAAGAAGATAGTGTTGAGGAGTCCTCTATCTATTGTCCATCCAAAAACTGTGAATCCCCCAGGGTTTGACTGGAGGTACATAACTACAAAAAAAGAAAGAAAATGAGCCATCCTTTCAGGATGTACTGTGTCTACGGGCAAGATCATATTGGAACAGTTCATGTTATACATACCGAGAGCTTCTCTCTTGTGATATGCAGACATGTATGATGCTAGTTGGCTATTAGTGGGCACTGGCATGTAGCCGAATGACTCCAAATCGGCTTCTGAATAACTTATTGGCAATGAATCAGGCTCTGAGCTGCTGCCGTTGATGGTTATCGTCGTTCGAGAGGGATCGGTAGGGCCACATGTGACCAAAGAATGCCATCTGCTAGCCACTGCTGCAACACTTTGGGCTCTCCGAGTGATCTTTGCAGCTGCGTGCAAGCAAATGATAATCCCAACAAGCTCAACTATGGCAGTCACCTGCAGCAATTGCAAAACTTACAGAATAGAACATGAAACTTAAGAGAGTCCAAAGTCCGTACATTCCAATGCCCTAAAACCGAAAGAAAAAAGCAGTCAGTGTCAACCATTGGCTAAAAGAAGATAGTATCTATATATGGATAAAGACTCATGAGTGATTTATATTGACATATTGAATCCAGAATAGAATCAGAGCCTCCTCAACGGTCACAACTAATATGAAGTGTGATGGAAGATGCATACTAGTTTCGTACTTACTGCAAAATTGCCACCATTGATGAGATTGACAAGTTGACCATTCCCTGTGGTCTGAAGTAAAGCCACAAACTGAGTAGCCGTGGAAGCCAAAAGCACAAGAAGAAAAAATATCCTGAACCTGTGACTTATCTTCGATAGACAATGAGTTAAGCGAAGATGTTCTTCGATATACTCTGAAATTTCCAAATCACTTTCCAAAAGCTTGCCATAGCTTTCGAAGTGTATCACCTGCAAGTTGCAAACTAAATGGAACAAAGCACATCCTGATAAGAAGATGGTCATAGAATACGTCCACGAGAGGATCAAACCAAAAAGCTCAGCAACAGACCGCCACCAACATTCTTGATGAAAGTGTAGAACCAGAACGATTTCACGAACAACCTTCAAGAGCAGACAGGGTAATAGCCATATGACCAACCACTTGAAGAAACCCTGCACAAATAGAAATTCAAGATCAATTCTTTTTCTCACACAACCAGTAAAAGAGAGAGAAATTGTTAAGTTCCCCCAAGAAATCGTCCTATTGTTTGATCTTCTTGAGTTTAATTTAACCCAGATTGAATCTTTCAGTACTTGACATCTAATTCTCGGCCAAATGGTGCAAAGTGGGAAAGAAAGATTAATGGGTTTATCTTACAAGGATCTTCTTGATATATTCATCGCGGAACTGATCCATATGGCCATGGGATCGATCGACAAAGAGAAACTTCCTAAGACCGTACTTCCTCAGGTTTTTGGATATGGGGATGAGGGAAACGGCGGCAGCGAGAGAGCGTAACACCAGAACCTGAAGCTCGAACCTCCTGATATAGTAATGTTCACAGTGAGAACAGCGACGATAAACGATGATGAGGAGCGGAAGAGCAACACCCAGAAGCAAAAACGACGCCCACGAGAGAACGAGGTTTAGAAACGAGAACTGGCAAAACCCAAACACTTTGAGGAAGTTTTCTAAGTGGTTGAGGCAATTTTCGAGGTGGCTTTCGCTTTGCTCGTCCGATTCCATGAGCGGTGCCTCTGCTGAGGCCAGTGAACCTTCTGGTTCTGCCATTTTTGGAGCAAAACAAGAACAGAGAGAGAGAGCACAGAGACGGAGAGAGGAGCAAGAATGTTGTGGATTTTAAAAGGAAGGCCAATAAAGGAAAGTAAAGAAGTCAACAGACTGACCCTTTGATTTTCTTAGGCCAACGACCATTCGGACATCGCTTGCAATGGAGTGGTAGGTAAATAGAATGCAGGAGAGCTACAGGCACAGGTATGAAGACTGAGGTAACTCAAAACAGCAGTTAATGGCAATAGCTATTAGATTTGGTAGATTAAAAAGAAAAAGGTACTTTGGTTTTGTTGATTCTTTCACTATTTTGAGGTTTGGTTCTAGTATGCCATAAGAGATTAGATCCTTCACATGTGTTATACAGTAACCAGAGTTTAAGTAGAACAGAGAAAATAGGTTCCATATGGTTAGTCTTAGTTCTTTGTAGTATATATCAAGCAAGGAATAAATACCAAGTAAAAGAAAGAAAAAAGAGACATGATGCCTTCTAGGAGTGGTTCTAGTGATTAAAAGAGGCTTCTTAAGAATTTCCAAATATTAAAGTTTAAAAACCACTAGATCTCAAGTCTCATTTTGAAGTTCTATGGATAGCATTGTTTTGAAGTTAGAGGAGGATCTACTGAAATGAAATCACTTCTTTTTGGGAAATGCCTGTTGATGTTAATAGCTTCTTTTGACAGTTAGGTTTATGTCTTATGTTTGAGTTGAAGTCAATATCCTGGGTCCAAAGAACCATTTAAAGCTTCAACCGAAACCCTGAAACAATATACACCATGTTCAGGCAATGTCTGTTTCTCCATAAGCAACATCATTTAATGTTGTTGTTTGATCATACCAACAATTATCATTTTGCAATTAGTTGATTCATCTGTAGTTCAAACTCCAATCAAATTTGATTTATGCAACTCAATCAGAGATCGATTAGGTTTTAGTGGTCCAAAACTTGATCAAGTCTCCATCCAATCCTTAACCCAAAGAAGAAAATTGTGTTTATACCTTCATAATCTTACAAAAGACAACAAGAAGGCTCTCACCACCAGAAAATGAAAACTCAAATAAATCCAAATTTGTAACAGACCCTTTAATCAGATTGACTTGAAACTTTTAATGCATGTCTATGTTGACGGTATGGAACTGATCGTGTAATAGCAAGCCTAATGGAAGAAAGAGGAGAAGCATCCTTTGGATCTCTTATGAAGAAGAAGAATAGTAAATCAAAACTCACCTTGGATCTGAAAATGGAAGAGTGAAGGTGGAGGTAGTTCAAGGAAGTTAAACCCTAGTAAACTGGGGCAAAGTTTTTTGGTTTTATTTTTTTAATCATATTATAAAATAAGGTTGTTTTGTTGATGAACAATGATGTGCCGTAAAGTTTGAGCTCAAATTCAGTTTAAAGTTTAAATTAGAAAAAGTTAAAATTTGGTCCAAAACTTGGTCAATTCAAATCTAATATATTAATTTCGAGTTAGATCGAACTATTATTGTCATTATTATGTATAATTTTAGAGTGTTTTATTCTTTCATTTAATTTATATTTTTATTGCAAATTATTTCTCAATAGTTGGTTTTTAGGAGCTAAATGCAATATAGGTATAATATACTTGGATTGATCTCACTTTCAACACTTCTTAGCAAAAGCAATCAAAGAAGGGCTTTGTAGCAGCTGTGCCTGTCAGGTTAAGAACAAAAAACCTGTGAGAGTTTTACATCTTTTTCTGCAGATGAATTACAGTTTAGATGAAGAAGCAGAAAGAGCATGATTGATCAGCTCCCTCCTCAAGATCTTTCCTGCAGGATTTTTGGGAATAGCATTGATGAAAGCCACTCGTCTTATCTTCTTATACGGTGCAACCTGCCAAAAGGTTTGGTTTTAGATCAACCAGTTACTGTATCTGTCAATGAAATGTTTCAGATTATGTGAATAGTTGGTGAGAAGCAAGCGTACCTGTTTCGCTACGTAATCCATAACTTCAGCTTCTGTAATATCGATTCCGTGTTTCCTCACCACATATGCCATAGGAATCTGTCCTGCTTCTTCATCAGGATACCTGCACAACAATGAAGGTTAAGATTGTATTACAATCAAGAAACTATTGAAACTGTTATGTCTACCGAGACAACTTTCTGAGATATCGTAAACAACACTTACGGAATGACAGCAGCATCAGCAATTTTAGGATTGGAATGAAGTAACTGCTCCAACTCTGCCGGTGGTACCTGAAAATTCATCAAATGTATGAGATTATACTGACTATCTAACTGAAACCAACTGTTATATTTTTCATTACGCATAGGCTTGAAACAAGCAAAAACTTACCTGGTATGCCTTGTATTTTATTAATTCCTTTAGCCGATCCACGATATAGAGGAAGCCATTAGAGTCAAAATAGCAAAGATCTCCAGTTTTTAACCATCCTTCTGAATCTAATGTTTCAACTGTTGCCTTCTCGTCCCCTACATAACCTGCAAGGGACAACCATTCTTCCTGCTAAAGAACAAGCTTTCGGTTTAAGCATCAAAGCTTCGGACATATGTTATTCAATCAAGTGGGGCTGTATTATTTATCAGATTCTCCATCAGATTGACCAGTAAAATCTAAGACTCTCAGTAGTTTGAGATTTGAAAATGAAGGAGTAAAGAAATTGCAGTACAGACAGCAAGAACCCCAATTATCAGTTAGAACTTCAGCAGATGAACCAAAAAGGGAATAACTTGGAGGAAACTTAAGTAGTAGAAATGAACAAGTGCCTTTCATGATAGTTGGCCCTCTCAACCACAGCTCTCCTCTCTGGCCAGGAGGCAAAGACTCTCCTGTTACAGGATCAACAATCCTGGCTTCCAGATTCTCCCCCAAGCGTCCAACAGAACCATATTGGTTCATCTCTTCAGGTCCTATCATTCTAGTAGCTGCTCCTGTTGTCTCTGTCAAACCATATCCCTGAGACAATCCCAGAAAGGGAACTCATTACTTCAAACCTTGACTATTAAACCTGGTCCTATATAATCTCAAATCAACTAGTTAACTTAGAACTTAACTTAATTTTAAATCAGACTCAAGTTTAACAAGGTCAATCTAATTCAACTTGAATAACTATTTTAATGAATGAGTCAAAATTTTCATTTATAAGATAACACAAATCTCCTAAAAATAAGACGTTAAACCGATAAGAAAAGAAATTCAAGGTTTAATCAAATGTCATAAAATTGGTTAGAAATCAAATAAAATTAAAGAATTTGAAAAATAATTACAAAAAATTATTCTTACTCAAAAAATTTAAAGATTAATTGACAAAGAAGATTACTAAATAATAATTAACTAGTCCATTTTAGTTTACCTGACAACAAAAAATTATTAAATTAAATCAAACAAAAAAACTTAAAATAAACGATGTACATGTTTTAATCGTGAAACGGATAACAATAAGACCTAAAAGATGTGAGTAACGAGGGACCACAGACAGCACTCAGAGCAATGTATTTGGTAGAACGTCACACCATATTATTTTACAATCCAAAAGTATGAACACTTCATCAACCACTATAAAAATAGGGTACATGGGGCCTATAGATTTGACGATTTCTTTTAATATTGTCCTTATATTTTTAAAACTCTTGCTCATCTTTCTATGATAATAATTAATTTAAAATAATGTAATCGTAATTTTTTATAAAATATATATATACAATAAATTAACAAATAAAAAATATAATATAATAGATGATTTTTTTATAAAATAAAAAAATAAGAAGCATTAAATCGGCTAAAAAAGAAAATGTAATGTGAATGCCCTTTATGGAATTTTGTGTAACTATTTACAATAAAATGTTATTTATTATAGAAAATTTGAAAAAATTAATGTCTTTATAGACTTATTATAGAAGTTAAAGTGATTTTTATACTTTTTTATATTTCTAACTCAAAGATTTTAATATATTGAATTAGAAAATTTTTTTATAAAAATCCTTCCATACCGACCTTAATTGACTTGAAATTTGTACATTTTAATATGCTCCACCGCATCATAAGAAAGAGACATAAAAAGTAAGAATTAAATTAATAATTTGTCATCATTTTTAATAATTCAATCGATTTAATTGAATCAATCCTAAAAATTTTAAACAGTTCAAATTTTTTGTTTAGTTTTTATTTTTTTATTCAATTAACTTTAATAATTCTTATTGTTAAAAACGAATCAATTTATTTATTAATCAGTTAATTTTTATAAATTAATAAATTCTTTTAAACTAAAAAATAAATTAATTTTTATTTAACAATCTTTATTTTTAATTAAACTTCTTTACAATTTTTCAGTTTAACCTATAATCTTTTTCAATCATACTTGAAATTCTTTAATAATAGTTTGATTGAAATTCGTTTAACTTTCCATGATTTTTAAATTCATCGTCATTTATTACAAAAGAATTAGTAGAATATTAAATATATAATTTTTTTTCAAAACACTAAATATAGTAAATATCTTGTATGAGGAATTTTTCACACCAAATCTTCTAATTCAATTAATTCATATATTTATATAAAATTTATTTAAAATGTATAGATTAGATTTAATAAAATATTTTCTATTTCAATTATTTTACATAATTATATAAAATTTATACTCATTGACGAGATTTAATAAAATATGAGGAATAATTATGCCGAAGTTTCCACTTTTAGCGTATCAATTAAAGGTAACGATAGCAAAAATGGCGTACCTGTCCAATTTCAACGTGCGGAAATTTTTCCTTGAACCTCTCGGCGACTTCCTTACCTAGCGGAGCTCCGCCGCAACCAAGACCCATCAAGGAGCTCAGATCATACTTCTTGGTTAACTCCGATTTCACCAACGCCACAATCAACGGCGGCGACACCGGAATGAACAATATCTTATATTTTTCTATGGCTCTCAACATCCCTTCAAAATCGAATCTTTCCATTATCACCAACGTCTCACCAATCGACACAGCTCTTATCAACATGAAAAACCCAAATACATGAAACAGTGGCAACGTGAAGAGTGAAACTGGGTGGGGCTCCGGTTGGTCCAGGTCGGGCTGTTCTTTTGTATGGTGAAACCCGGCGATCAAAGCAATCAAGTTCCTGTGAGTCAGACACACGCCTTTGACTTTTCCCGTCGTTCCCGAGGAGTATAGAATCGCTGCTGGGTCGGTCTGTTTAATCTCGACCTGGTCAAGTACACCACCCGACCCGGCTACAGTCGTCGACAAGAATGAGACAAAATCCGGCGAATCGACGACAATGGTGTCGAGAGGGAGCGACGCTAGTTTGTGGGCTGTTTGCGACGACGCAAAAGCGATTTTGGGTTTACAGAGTTGAACCTGATGAGCTACCTCCGAGTTGGACCCGAGCGGGTTCCCCGGAGAGACTGTGACTCCGAGAGCGAGAAGAGAGAAGTAGATAACAGGAACGTTGAGCGAGGCAGGGCAGAGAATGAAAGCCACGTCGTTTTTGGAGAGCGCATAGTGGGTTTTGAGATACAGAGAGAGAGACCGTGTTCGGCGAAGGAACTCGGGGTAGGAGAGCGAGTCACCGGTGGATGAGTTGATGAGGAAAGCATCAGAGCTCGGTTTCTTAGTGTCCATAACAGAGCGTAGCAGAGAGAGAGCGTATTTTGTAATGGAGAGAGGCTCGTCAATGGGCGGCATAGGGGTTGGTGGTCGCAAACTGAAAAAAGTTTTGGTTTCTTTGCAGAAGCCATTTTTGGGATCAACAGAGAGGGTCGCCATTGACGTGAAGCTTATTAAAAAGATAGAGATAGGATGTCTCTGGAGTCTCAGTGGTCGACGTAAACTGGAAGAAGAAAGTGTACATATAGAGGTTGTCAGCTTTTGTCGGATATTTTATTCTCACGCCAAGGAGGAATTGTGTTATCTTCCGTGTTGTGTTTTGTTTGACTTTAGAAACTTGACGGCTGCTTTTGACTGACGGTGAAATGTCAAATCGTTGTTCAATATTAATTAAATATTGACATTATTTTTTTTAGTATCAAAAAATAATGTCAATATTTATTTAATATATTAAAAGCAATAACTTTTCACGCATTAATTAGATGATATTAGAGTTTAAAATTTCATTCTAATCCAAATTTAACTTTAAATAGGATAGCTCATTTCCAGGCGGACCCCAAATTAACAAGTTGGATTTGAATTGATTGAGTTTTAAATTTAAAATTTTTTAAAAAATAAGTTTAAGCTCGCTCTCGATTTAAAAATTTAGGTCGGACTCAAATTTTAGCCACTATTTTGGATCAAGTTTAAGTTCAAGTTCAGCCTATTTGCTGGAGTTCACTAGAATAAAACTTCTTTTACTACCAAAATGATTTAGATAAAATAGACCTAAATAATTAAGGATGATAATGGGCACTCACGAGTTCAAACTCGATGTTTTTAATTGAACTTATACTTCAACTATTTAGGCTGAACCTAATTAAACAAAGTTATTTTATATTTTTAATTTAAAAATTTTGACGGCCGACTCATCCCTATAAATAATTAGAACATATGTAAATAAAACAGTATCTTTTATTAAAATGCAATAAATATCATCATTTTAGTTCCTCAAACAAGCTTAAATTATAAGTAACGTCCTCCTAAGTCCTAACTCAACGTTTTTTTCATTTTCAGTTGATTAAAAAAATATAAAATTATATTAAAGATGATATTATTTAAATAAATGTTATTTATAACATATATAATAAGCTATTTGTCTATGTTTGTGAGTGAATAATTTAACAACATCATAATGATGATTATGAATTTTGTCTTTTGACTGATATGGTACGGTTGTCGGGTATGAATTTATAATTTGAACAGTTTGACTTTGAGTGTGAACATGGAATAAATATGGTAGGAAAATCATGCTTCATGGCATAAGGCATTATGCGTCGAATTTTGCATCAGCATAAAATTTAAAAAGTTTGATAATATGCAATTTTACTTCTATAAAATAAAATAATTATTTTTGATAGTCACATATGTAAATGTGACAATAAAAAAAAGTGAATATGTAAAACTAATATGTTAAAAGAATAGATAAATAAAAATTAAAATAAATAAATAAAATAAAACAAAATACTTGATATAGTGCACAAATATGCTAATACCTGAATTATTAAAATATAAATGAGATAAATTTAAAAATTAATTGATTAAAATAATATCATCGTATTAAAATTAATAATTGTTTTGACTTTTGATTAAAAAATTGCTATCCTTGTTCTTAAACTCTATTATTACTGGTTTAATATTTTCTTTCTATACTTTTTAAAGACATGAAAAAATTGGAAATTAATAGAGGTTTAATACCTTTTAAATTTTTATCAGTATCTTATTTAGCCCAAGATTGAAAAATGGCAAATATGCACCTAACATTACATGGAAATTGATTTAAAAGGCAACCAAAATTTATCGTATAAAGGTTTTATCCAATGTTTAAAAACTGAACGGGAAGTTAAATTGATAACAAAAGATTTTAAGATTTGAAGGATTCAACCAATATTATATGACATAAAATGAGTTAAAAGAACAAATAAATTTAAAAAATTTGAAATTTAATTGAAATAGATTATACATATTCCTATAAAAATTTTAAATTTAATTGAACAAAGAGATTATTAAATGAAAATTTTTATTTATTTTGGTTAATAATAATTTATTGATTTATAAAAATTGACCAATTAATAACTGATCAATTTTTAACAACAAAAATTATTAAAATAAATCATTCTAAAAGTTGGTCACTTTAAAATTTTTACAGTAAAACCGATTGAGCATTTTATTCATTAATTTTTATTTTCCGAATCTAAATCAATTAGTTGGGAACTATTGATTGTAACAATATCTTTTGCTAACACTAGTATATGTTTTCTTGTTTCTATGACTTTATCATGGGTTTTGAATCATATGGGATTCTATGACCTTGAAAATGGCCTACAAACTATTCACGTTGGGCATTGGCAACCTTCTTCCGTGGAAGAAAAAACTTCTATTTATAATTTTGAATGCATTCTAAATAAATTATCGGATAAATTATACATATTATCTTGTTAGCAGAATTTATTTTGAGTTGTTGTTATTGTTATTGTTATGTGTATTATTTATTTGCTACTCGCCTCTTAGGAGGTGGTCGAGTTAGTTGAGTAGGGAGCATGGAGCTAAAAATTATTGTGTTTGAATCCCCCTACTTATACTATCTCAATCGAGTCTGTCGTACAAGACTTGCCTAGTGTGGAATACTCAGTTAATGTGATTGCAGGCTATTACGTCAATTCAAAGATTTATCTAGTGCGAATCTAAAAAATAACGGCTGAAGATTTTTCCGTTAAAAAAAAAGAGTAATAGCATACTCGGTGCCAAACATGGATTGATACTTATACAATCCATATTTTGTATATGTTCTCCATCTTTTATACGTGGGATTTATGCAATGTTTTAAAAACTTGATCAAAAAAGGAAATGTTTAAGGTTTAAAGACTTAGCCAGTATTAAATTGTTATAAAATCGGTTTATATTAAATAAGAAATAAAAATTATAAAAATAAGTAAAAATAAAATATTTTATTAAAATAAAAAAATATCAATGTCTATTATTATATGATGAACTAATAATAAATCAAATATAATAATTCAAGCTAAATGTGAATCTAATATAAAATTTAAAATACAAATTATAATTATCATCTATACTAAATTACCAATTAATAAATTTTTAGTATCCTTTTTTAAATATACTTCTTGAAATTTTAAAAATCACTACTTAACACATTTTTAAATTTACACTAAATTACTAATTAATAATTTTTAGTGATATTCTTTAAAAGATCTTTTAATTTTTAAAATCAAATAGGAAGTTTTCAACCATATGACCAATTATTGATGATAATCAGTGATGAATCTTATTAAATGAAAAAAAAATTGTTAACTATTGATCAATAACAACTACAAAAAAATTAGTCACAAAGCATTTTGGATAGAATATATTTCAACTTGTCTTACGTAGATCCTAAGTCCTATAACTTCAGTCTTATACTTAATAATTAATCATTGGCAATCGCATCAGGGATAAGATAGAGCTTCCAGGGCAAAATTACAAGGGATTGTGATGTTACTGTTATTAAATGCTGTCATTAAGAATATATG
>JAOSBN010000007.1:29724411-29757929 GCA_027563595.1 Erythroxylum suave
TACACGCTATTATTAATTTTTCCATAATTTATAATTTAAACATATAGGTCTCACGATCACACCCGTGGCATTCAAATGGTTCTAAATATAATAAAAAATATATAATACAGTTAATTGTAAATTTAAATTTAAATTTTATATTTTTAATAAAAATGTGAAGAGTTCCATATTTATTCAAATAACATTCTTTCCATCCTATCGTCCATTTAATTTACGGCTAGAAATTATGTTCATCTAATGAAAGTTAAAGGACAATGTAATGAAGTCGAATGATTTCTTTCGATCTTCTTTTTTATATTTTTATTATTAATTTTCAAATGGTTCTAAACATAATAAAAAGAAAATAAATAACAGTTAATTATAAATTTATATTTATATTTTATATTTTTAATAAAAATGTAAAGAGTTCAATAGTTATTCAAATAACATTCATTCCATCCCACCGTTCATTTAATTTACAACTAGAAATTATGTTTATCTAATGAAAGTTAAAGGACAATGTAAGTAAGTCAAAGATTTCTTTCATTCTTTTTTCAATATTTTTATTATTAATTTTCAAATGATTCTAAATATAATAAAAAGAAAATAAAATACAGTTAATTGTAAATTTATATTTATATTTTATATTTTTAATAAAAATATGAAGAGTTCAATTTTTTTTTTGGGTTAAAAGAGTTCAATATTTATTCAAATAACATTCGTCACATATATGTTATTTTTTCTCTTCAATATATAAGACATAAGAAATAAATAGACTAAAAATAGGCATTGTCATCTCATTCTTACTAAATAAAATAATTTATTTAAAATAACAAATTTATAAATTATGATTGACACAAACACACAAAATTTATAAATTATGTTTGACTCAAACACATTAAATACAATAATAATATTTTACTAAAAATTTTGTTGATGTATGGGTCTAGAAAAGTCAAAAAATACGAAGCCTTAGTTGTTTTCGATAAATTCACATAAAAATATATATTACAACAATAACAACAACAACAGCAATAACAATAACAATAATAATAACAACAACGACAACGACGTCGACGACGATAACAAATAATAACAATAATAATAAATAAATAAATAAAATTACGTTAGAAAATATATGTAACTTTTCTTTTCTTGTTAATTCTTACACAAGTCTCATGGGTGTAACTTAACATGTCACACCTGTGACTATACTGCAGTCACCCCTGACCAGATGGGATGGTCCATCCCACTGTCCATTTAATTAATGGTTGGATTCTGCCCTTTCTTTTCTCACACACAAATCTCACAGGTGTGGCTTAATACTGCAGTTTCACAGAGGTGACTTAACATGTGACACCTGTGACATACAATAATTCCAAAATTTTCATCCGATCACATACAACATTATTCATCATCTTCTATATCGTTCATCTAAGTTTACGTACGATCAATATTTGAATTCTTCCCTTAATTTATTTGTTTGTTTGTTCACAACATTAAAAGGAAATTAATATACCAACAAATAAGCTGCATCATATCACAAAACATGATCTTCGACTGTCGATTTCAACAGAAAATTTTGAAAACAAATTCAATTGCCCATTTCAACAGACAATCTTTCAACATATACGATTTAAACGTCTAATGTTATAAATGAAATTTATTCGGTTGTTAGTAATAAAATTTTTTGCTTTTAACAAAATATGATCTTCCACCTTCGATTTCAACAGAAAATCTTTCAACAGATTCGACTGTCAATTTCAACATCCAATGTTATAAATGAATTTATTCGATTGTTACTGATAATTTTTTTTGCTTTTAAGAAACATATTTATCGGTAATGTAACAATAATTTGTATTATAATATTAACAATGCAATCAAATTTTCTTGCACTTTTTTTGCTGAATCTTTGTCTTTTTTTATCAATCCTTTTTATACTTCTTCCATTAAAATAATTCAGTGTTAAACTATTTGTCAATTCAAAATACAGAACATTCCTTCAAAATCTTTTGTTTGAAATTTGTATATTTTACTTTATGTTTTTTTTTTGTGAAATGTAGAAAACTTGGCAGCAGACAAATTTTCTACTGAACTCATTGAAGGGCTTACTTATGTATTGGGTAACAATGAAGATTCGAGACCTGTTTTGGTAATTATTTAACTCCACCGAATACGATGTTTTCACTTTTTTTTTTTACTTAAGGAAATTATCAATAAGATTGTTTATATATTTTTCATTTTGGCTTTTGTTACATCTTAATCGTTCAAAAGCTTTATCGTTCCTTTATTGCCATTGGTTCAGGATTTTTTGCCTTAAACAAGATTACCGGTAGTTTCGTTTGCGAAAACTGTAAGTGACCATATATAATTTTTGATTGTGCATCTATTTCAATTTTTATCCTTCTTAGTTAATCATATCAACATTTTATCTTTTGATTCAATTTCTGAAGATTTACACGCTTCATTGCGTTTACTTTGGAAGTTGTCGTATCAATTATGCCAAAAGACTGTGAACACTTTGTACTTCTTTTTAATGCCAGTACGTTGATTTCTTCTAAAACTCCGTTGATGACTCATAAAAGTATAGCCGCTATTTTATCAAAGAAACGCTATTATGCCTTTCTACCTTGTGAAAAACCTTTAAATTAGATTTAAACAAGTAGCTGCATATAACTTTGTCATATGTTCTCTTATAATTTGTTGTTTTTATCTTTTCATAGTTTTTTAGGTCTACTTTAACTTTCATAAATGTGCTTCTATCAACATTGAAAATTGTTACCAATTATTTACCATCTAGACTTTACAAAGCTTTTGTAATCAACCCACGTTCTTTTTTCTCTTATCTATGGAAGGAAATCATGTTATTTATATGCCTGATTCTTGTTTATTTTATCCGCCTTTTAACTTCTTCATGAAAAATACTCATTCTTTAGATTTTTTAAACATACATAAGCCTATTACTGCTTTTAACTTATAATTCAAATCTTAATTGGTAAGTAATTGTGAAATGTTAATGATTACAGGGCATTCGACCATTAAGTCACACTTGTGAAAAAACAATATAGAATTGTTGCATGTGTGACATGTTAAGTCATGGGTGTGACATGTTAAGTCACACCCGTGAGCCCTTCCCATAGGAATGATTTAAATGTCACGGGTATGACTTTGGCATTTCAGATTTTAATTGCTTTTTATAATCTCCTTTCTTTTATAGCAAGGTTTTATCAAGTAACATACATTTTGTCATCAATTTGTTTGCAAATGTAGATGTCGTTATGATGTTGATTTAACAGACGAAACATGATTTGTCACAACTTCTATTTTTGGTGAACTTGGTGAAAAACTCTTGAACTTCAATGCAATTGAAGTTATGCAAATTTACAACCAGGTTATATTTTTCACTTATTACAAATAAATTTACATTTAATAACAAAAATTAATACAACTTTATCATTTGACTAATGATATACATTTTTGCCTTTCCAGAGTATCGAACTTCCTCTAGAAAAGGTACAAACATAATTGAAAACCAAGACCTTTCTTATTCATATCAAACCTATCCAAATCCACTCACCGGATGGAAGACGACGCTTTAATATTATCTATTACCGCCAAACTGAGGATGCTGAATTACAAAAGAGTTTAACTTCAATTCAAAAAGATGATGACGTTTCAACAGATGATCAAAATAACAATGCTGAAATTATACCTACACCTATTCTAGGTTTTTATCATTATTTATTCAATCAATTTTTGCATTTTTATCTTGATCAAACTATGTTACTCCTTTTTTTAAGGATAAATTATATTATCATCTGTTATTTATTTACTTAACAATTTTATCAAAAAAAGAAATGTTCACATTTATTCTTTATGGCTAATATATTTTCATTTATATATTTTTTAAGATATTGTTGTTTCTTCTTCAAAAGTAAGACAATGTCTTCACAAAAGATTCAGCGACACTGAACCGACACTAGCCTTAAATGCAGACATTGATGACAGCAACAAAAATCACAAATTGTCGTAGACTTTTTTCGCATTACGCCAAACAATATAAGCATGAAACTTTTGTAACTTTGATGATTTAATTTCCTTTTTTCTTGAACTTTTCCTGCTAGTCTTTCGTGTGTTTCTCGCTTGTATTTGGGTTCGCTATTCCTTTCCATTTTTAGCTTCTAATTTAATAGTCTTGGGAAATCTATAACAAAATACAACCATGAATAACATATCACAATTCTCTTTATTAAACTCACTGACATTCATAAAATAATTATTTTAAATTCATACATATTTCAACATATCTGTAAGGCCCCAAAATATGCCCTAGTTGAAATGATGCATGATCATGAAAGTGCATATGAGATAGGAGTTAAAATTGTTCTATGATTTGAATGTGAAACGTATATGACTTAATTTTGGTATTGATGGACTATAGTTAGTAAATTGGGATTAATTGATACCATTAGAGAATTTAGGTATTTAAATATATATATGGACTAGGAAAATTGTCAAGTGGTAAGTTAGGTTGGTGCATGAAAATTAGAATGATTAAGCCTATGAGTTATTGACATTTGGCACCGCTAATGTATTGACATTTGGCACCATTGATTGAGTGACCAGTGGATCAATCTTGGAACGATATGTGGCCTAATTATTTAATGACACATGGTAGCATTCATTAAGCAACACATGACCTAATAGATGTGTGACTTATGGCAGCTTAAAAGGGGGGACAAGTGTGACCAATGTTTTGGTGACATGTGCTCCTCTAAAATTAGGACACCTAGCAACTTAGGTGTCTTACTAGAAATTTCTGTAGCATTAATTGAAGAACCACCACCGAAACTCTTCCCCCTCACTTAACTCTGAATTTTGCTTCAACTTCACTTAGAATTCTTGTAAAATATTGCATCAAGGAAGTAGAGAAAGTGATCTTCTATGCTACTATCTTATTGGTCACCTTGATTTGGAATTGTGTTTGCTTGCTTGGAAGACTAGTTTGGCTTGTATTTGGAGTTGGAATTCGAAATTAAAGAGGTAAGGGAATACTGACTTAATATTAGGCTAGAATATGTACTGGCTGATGCTTGAAGTGGATAATATGTGTACTGAACTAAGAAAGAATTGAGGTTAAAAGCTTGATACTTGCCAGATACTTCTTGGCAGGGGTGGTTCCACTGAATAGGTATCGGTATATTAGCCATATCTTGACGTGTAGACATCAAAATAGGATGATTTTAAATTCGTAATAAACTAGATAATTTATCTACAACTTTTATGAAGAAGTTGAATTTTATTTCTGTCACTAAGGGTTTCGAAATTTAGCTCGAATTTGAGTTCTGGCATAGGCTGTGGCATTACACCTGACAGAAATCGTGTCCTGTTTTTATTGAATAAACTGTATTGATTTAAGCCGAATTAGACAAAGCTGTCTTCATAAAAGTTAAATATTATACTCTTAGCTTTCTATTGGTATAAAGTTTGTAATTTTTGGATATCAGAATTGAGAGATATGAGTTTTACAAGTTTGAGTGCACAGGCACAATCATGCACGGGTCAAAATTTCGCACATGCGCAGTCTGTAGTATTTTGAGCATAACTTATGGAATAATGAACCAAAATAAATGATTTTTATTTTTTTTGAAACTTAAGACATAGAGGAACATTTGTTTAGAAGAACATATTGTCTAAAAACGTCAATCTCTAGGTCAGAATGGCCATACAAAAACTGATCTAAAAATTTGTCCTGTGAAAACTGCTGTTTGGAGATTTCGGGTCCCTTATCCCACAATTGTGGGAAATGTTTAGGAAGGTGAAGAAAATGTGATTTTGTCCAATTGATGATTGTATAAGGTTAATTAAGTAATAATTAGTTTAATTATGCATGATTAATTGAGATGATAATGTAAAGTATGTATGGTGTACAATGTTGAATTGCTTGGTATGATCATGAATGAATGAGGTCCAAAGGCATATGTATTATGAAATGAATATGGATGGATGTGAATTGGGAATTACTGCGATAATGTTGTGATAATTCTGGACCATTAGTTGTCCGAGGAGTTTGATAGTTGGGACTGGTGTGAATATACACAATTTGTGAAGACTCAATATCTCTATTGATGCATTATTGCGCATACTTTTAATTGTACAACATGTGGGTTTGTTTGAAAATTAATGAAGATGTCAAGTTGAACAAAATGGAATAAAGTAGTATGTGTTGCGACATGTTCCTTGTATGAGAATTTTGAATTGTTTTAAAACTATAAGTCCCAGACGTGGGTAAATAGGCATGCCTAGAAGGGTCTGCAGCTACTCCTGTGATACTTTGGTGTCTACTGTTTTTGACACTTTGGTGTCTCCTGTTACTGACACGTTGGTGTCCCCGTTACTGACGCTTTGGTGTCTCCTGTTATTGAGACATGAGTCTCTTCTATTCTGTGATACTAATCATGGTATCTCTTGTATTAGTCCCGTTACCCACTTCTGTATAGAAGATTAACATAATAACTTGTTTTGTATTGTGTTATATGCTCTGTTTTGTTTTGAGATTTATGATATTTTGGTTCGGTTTGGTAATGGATGAGTAAATACTGTTTATTATCTGATGTGATTTTGAATATGTGAATGTTTGGATGATTATATGAAACAGTTGTCATCTTATATCATGTTTAGTTTATTCCCCACTAAGCTATATGCTTAGCAAGGTCGTTTTATCCCTGTGTAGGTTCTGATAAGAAGACTTGAGACTGGGACAAAGACAATCGCAGTGGCCACAAAGAATGTGTTTTGTTTTGGGAATGTATGTTTGGGTTGTATGTAACAATATGAGACCTGATGTATTTTGTTAAAAGTTTGTAAATATTCTTATAATTCTAAATCAGGATGGTGTTGTAATTAAAGCATGTATCGAACAAATCCAGTGTGCTAGTTAAATTTTGTTTAAAGTCAACTATGCATGAAAAAGAAATAATTGGTTGTTAGAATTATGGTAACACTTTGTATTGTTTCGATATGTTTAAGTCCCATCTTACGTAACATCCACATATCCTTCTAGGGGATATTTGGGTGTTACAATATCAAAGCAAACCAGTTTGTTAATTTGTTTATTTGCTTACCCAAATTGTCGTAAACTTTTTTTGCATTACGTCAAACAATATCAGCATGCAACTTTTGTAACTTTGATGATTTAATTTCCTCTTTTCTTTCCTTTATATTTTTAGCTCCTAATTTAATAGTCTTGGGAAACCTGTAACAAAATACAGCCGTGACTTATATATCACAATTCTCTTTGTTAAACTTATCGACATTCATAAAATAATTATTTTTAAATTCATACAAATTTCAACATATCAAAACAAACCATTCTATTAATTTGTTTATTTGCTTCCTTTTAACTTGCCTGCTTTTCTGTTGCATTTTAATTCCTATATCATCTTTCTTGACTAGATTCCGTAACTACAACAACTTAATAAAAATTTTACCCATACCTTTACAAGGTAAAATGTTAGTCTGATTTGAACAGTTAAGTTCTTATCACATTCTACCCATACTTTAGAAAGTGAAAATGTTAGTCTGATTTGAAAAATTATGTTGATATTACACAGCATTAAACTATTTCTAGACAAATGAAAGGTTTTTAGATATTTTCTTTTACCTTGTTCTCGTGACAATTCGAAATTGCATACAATAAACTCAAATTTTACTTTTTTGACTTGAACCTCTATTATCTTTATAAGCATCCTTTTTCATTTCATTAAATAACATGCCTGATATCATAGATCAACATGTCCTTTTTACAATATTATTATGCAAATATAAAATAAATAACTACCATAACAGAAAAAATCAATATCTATTTTAAATATTTGATGAACATATTACCATATCATAAGGTACAATTGTTTTACTGATTCTTTTTTTCTAACTATCTTGCAACTCAACAATTAAACTTATTGCTAAAAGTCGCTAAACGCAAGAATTACAAAGCAACTATGATCTATCCATTTGCTTTTATTATTATGTCAAATTTATATTATTCTAACCCTAGAATTTTATTCCCGTCTTCCACGACATCCTAATCATTCTTGCCTATTTTCCTAGCTATTACTGGGTCAAACTTACAAAGTTTAATAAGATAAAATTAACCATATGACCAAATATTTTGATTTTATCTTGTCCTAAACCTACACTAAGACTATTAATTAAACATAACATTACGATAAAACCTTGTCCACAAAAAGATCAAATATTACATAAACATCAAAATCTACAATGACCCAACAAACTAAAACTATTTAAGAAGCAAAAACTTTCACTGACAAATAAAACATTTCACATAACAAAAAAATAAATTTGGAATTGCATATGCATACACATAAAACATATATTAATTATCGACACTTTTCCTTCTTCACTATCTCTCTCTGATTTTCTTCTCTTCTTCCTTTCTTCACATCTCATCTGGTCTCCAAACATGATGAAATGAGTGAAGATTAATGCCCCTTCATCCCTCGTTCAAAACATAATCTCGTTAAGATTCTTAAAATTTTCAACATATAAAAAGAAGCCAAATTAGACAAAATTAACGATAACAATACCTCAATACTTAAATTATACTTGTACTCAACCAAAACCAAAGACACCAAACTTTGAAAACACAAACATAAAAAACAAATTAATAATGAAAACAAATTATTTTCTCATTTAATAATTAAAGATTTCAAAGATCAATTCAATAAACACAACCTAAGATTTTGAAACTTATAATAATTTGTGAACAAACTATCTTTCATATGCATAACCATGATTAACAAGTATGTCAATTGAAAGACCATTAACAAATGTGATAGATACTCACTCCACTTTCCGTTCTCTCACGAATTCAAAGGTCACAAATATTCATTCACTTTTCATTCACTTTTCATTTCATGTTAAGCATCTACCATACGCTTGCTTACTAACCCAATCTTTATTACTAAATATCGATCACAAATATTGATCTGAAGGTCTTTATTTTGGTTGTAATTGGGCCAAGCTAAAGGTAGGAAAAAAGATAAAAACTAAGTTTTACACCATAGAACTAATTGAGTATTTAAAATAATACAAACCAATAAAACATAAAACATACATTTTTTTTCAATTACAAACTTAACCATACTAATCTCCATGACTTATCCCTTCTAAACTTTGTTTTCTTTTTTCATTTCTCTTCCTTTTTTTTTCTTTGCATTTTCTGGTTCTCTTCGTTGTTTCTTTTTTTTCCTTCTTCTCATTTTTTTGCTCGATATATTTTCATTTTTTTCCCAATTTACAACAACATAACTTCAAAAAGGGAAAATTTGTGGACCACAAATGCAAATTATTATAACCCAACCCACCATTAACTTCTCCCACAATTACTCCCTACAGTCGATTATACCTTTTAAATGCTCAACTTGCTCTTATAGTGGATGTAACGAAAAGAGATAAACAATTAAGGCCAAGGCTCGTATTTCGGGTTCTAACCAACAAAAAGTTTCGTTTAAGCTCAAGGACACTCACTAAGGATAATATCATGGTGGCTTTTTAAGTTGTCAAGATAAATCCGAAATGTCTTCATCCCTTCATCCCTTCAATGTTTGCATAAGATTATGGAATCTTGACTAGAATTTGCTAGCAAGTTCTAGATTTGCTTAACCATGAAAGAATGCTCTCAGTAACTAATTCTTTTAATTGGTGTTTAACGTTTCAAAAAAGCTCAAATTCTTACCAAAGAAGGTCTCATTCATCTATTACAACAAGATAATATCATTCAATTGAAATCCAAGTCAATTAGTTTAAGCATGCAATTATATTAATTCCCTTATATTATGCATTTACGATCCCGGTCAAGTTCATTTAATAATCATGCATTTCTAACTATTAAGCAAGAAAACAAACATGCAATGTACAATACTAAGAAAACAAAGGATCTAACATGCAAACACCACAAATAAAGAGAAACAATAAAATTAAAAATAATTTAACGATAAACAATAAAAATAAAAAAGAAAAAGATAGAAATACAATAATAAGATGGAGGTGGATGTGTTTGGAACAAACATTTAAATTCACTAGGAAATTTCTCATCTCCGCTATGCTAGCCTCAATCTTGTCCAATCTATTATTCGTTCCCTGTTCAAATGTAATTAGTTGATTCAGCAATGATTGATATTCAACAGAAGTAGTTGCAACATTCTAATGTGTAGCTTTGGGTGGCAAAACTTCATCCTCTTGTCTACCTTTAGCTACTACGACACGACTACGCTTACCACTTAAAGATTCTGCTGTGTCGTCGTTAACAAGAGCATAGCGATCACGTTGTTGCCAAACAATCTTCATAGACACCAATGATTGCAAGTCTAAACTAGAGTTGCCTGAATCTAACTGCATAACTGTTCTCTCAGTTAGTAAACCAAGATACTTTGCAATTTGGGTGACAAATGCTCCAACTACTATTTTGCTAGCTCTAGCTTTAGCCACATCAATTAGACATATTTAACCACGTACTAGCATTAAAATGTTTAGCATGCACCATACACCACAACACAAACAATTATGCTTTAGAGACTACACCTTGGCTATCTCCTCTACCAAATAATGTAGAAGTTAAAAACCTGTGAAGATAGCAAAGGCTAGGGTCCACTAAAGCAGGTGATTTGGACCTACTTGGAGAAAAAGCATTTCTTGAAATCCAAATATACTATTCAGTACATCAAAAGTAATAACATGCGGCATATTCATCAGTCTAAATATTATATTATTCACACTGCCATCATCGTTAAAGATCAATTGTAAAGTACTTAAAAATTCTCGAGTTAATTCACCGTATGATTTTTTTTAAATTCAACAAATCTATACCATCCTATGTTGTGCAATAATTCATTCACTCAGTCTACTATTTCTAATCCAATAATAGCTCCATGATCGATGAATTGATTTAGAATAATCTGACGCTCTTTTAAAGTTGCATACCTTAACTAACTCTTTTGGTGAAATTGTTTTTTTTAAACATCGTTGACATTGCTGCATACCTAAAAATGTCCTCTTATGCGTTGCAAATGTCACCTCTGTGGTGTCGTCACCGGTCTACTCCAACTACATCTAGCGCGGGTGTCATATTTGGTTGTGTGGTAAAATTGAAAATGCGTACAACCATTTAAGGATTTACTTGAATAAGTCACATCTGTGACTCATTATTTTTTTAAAGTTTTTTCTCTTATATTATAATAAATTTATTTATTTAGATTTCAGTCATGAGTGTGACTCATGAATTTTTTTTAATTTTTAACTTTTAGCTCAAATATTGTAATTAATTATTATTCATTTATAGGAAATACATTACACTATACATTTCTAGTTTTTATTTTATTTTCTCATTCCTATTTTTTACTAATAAAATTATTAATTAATTTTAAATATTCTAACTTTTATATTTTTTACTTATTTTCTCCCAAAAATTTTATATACATTCACAAATTTTAATTTCTCCGAAAAATTTTAAAAATTAACAATATTTATTTATACATATTTAGCCATTCTTAAAATAAAATATTCAGAAATACTCTCAAATTCCTTTAAATTTTTATTTTTTTTCATAGGTCATAATTATCACACCCATAACTCTTGAAAATCTTTAAATTAGGCAATAACTCCTTATAATTTTAGTTAAACTTACTTATTTTATTAATTCATTCGAAATAATCTAACTATTATATTTTTGCCATTTTTCTTTCACAAAATTTTAGCCTCAATCACACAATTCTATTTTTTCCCTACAAATTTTAAATTACACTATATTCATTTATACAATATTCCTTACTTTTAAATTAATTGAGTATTATACTTATTTGGATTATGGGTGTGCATTTACATAGTGTATGTCTGCTAGTGAGTTCCTAAGAGCTATAGTTTGACACATGACCATATCCCATATCCCACGTTGTATCTTAGTGATTGGGACATATCACAAATAGACGCATGAAGCTAAACTTAGAGTGAAAGTAGGAGAGTTTTTCATTTAATCAGGACGGAAAAATCTAAAACGACAATGTTTCACTAAAAGTTATTAAATTAATCATTATAAGATTTAAATAGCTTGATCGGTTTAATTGTAAAAATTTTAAACTATTCAATTTTTTAGTATAATTTTCAATTTTTTAGTTCGATGTATTTTAATAATTTTTGTTCTTAAAAACTGAATAATTTATGAATTAACTCGTTAATTTTTAAGTTAATAATTTTATAAATTAAAATTAATTAATAATTTCTGTTTATAAATAAAATTTTTTTTGACCATATTTTAAAAATTTTAATTTTTCTCGTAATAAAACATTGCTAAAAAAAATAACAACAATTGGGCGGCAGTAAGGCATTGGCGGGAGGGAACTAAGGAGCCTCTGCGTCTTGGACTTAGCAGCAAGGGACAACTCAACCGACCTCTTTACATGCCCGCTGTAATATCCCATTTCTTCTTCGTCCTCAGTCGTATTCCTACCAGTACCAGAACCCTTTTTCTCCAAAACAACGCATTCCTCTCCCTCATGGCTTCTTCTCCTTCCAATCCCAGATTTGTGGCTGAGTACGCGAAATCCAACCGCTCCATTTGCAAAACTTGCTCTAAAGTCATATCTGCCGAAGCTCTCAGACTGGGTGTGGTCAGCAGGGACTCACGAGGCTTTGATATGACAAAATGGCATCACCTGGATTGCTTCTCTCACACTGTCCACTCCTTGGACCTTATTGCTGGCTTTGCTTCCCTTCATGTGGGTCTTTGAAGGCTTTTTTCACTAGTGATCGTAAATTCATTTCAAAGGCCTTCTTTTTATTATTTTTTTCCTTCTATTTGTTGGAAATCACGGGCTCAACTTGGAATTTGGGATTTTATTGTTCACTACAACAATCTACTGTAGTTTACAGTATTCTCAACCTTCAAGGGAGTAATTTTTCTATTTTGCTATGTTTTCAGAGTTCTGATCAGGAAGCTTTGAAGAGACTAGTAGGTGTTTGTAAAACTCCTTTCGCAAAGGTACGCATAAAATTGCATTAATGTTCTACAAAAAGAAATAAAGTTGGAATAAAAAGCATTACGCAATTGGTGATTATGTAATACTTGTGTATGATATATTAGTGGTGAAATTGTGGTTAACACCCATTCACACTTTTACTGCTTTCGGAAACACCAATAAAGGCACTTTCATAGTCCTCTGATGTAAAGTGTAATAGATGTCTAAACAACTGGATGAAATTGATCCTTTTTTGACAATTTGATCCTTGTATGGTTTTCGAGAAAAAAAAGGGATGAAATTGATCCTTATAATGCATTTCTATATTCAAACTACATCATGTTCTTATGTGTTGTCTAGAGAGAAGCTGGGGATGAGCAAGAAGTTGTGATAGGACAAACGAACTCAAAGAAAACTAAGGTAAGTAATTCCTCCACTGCCTCAAATCTTTTAATTTGTATAGATGTATGGATGCTCTGTTAAAACATTGTATTGCAGGTTTTCTTTTTCAATCCACTAATACTTTGGGATGTGAAATATATATAGTTGTACAATAGCTTATATAACCTTTAGAAAGTTTTTTTTAATTATCAAGCTGACTCATGTATCTGCTTCTAGTTGTCAATGGCTAATGAAGAAGCAGAGGTGGAGATGGACTTTTCCATTTCCGATATCGGGGATAAGTACAAGGTTAATGCATATTTTCATTAGGTTGCTTACTCTTTCAGTACATTAACTTCCCACATTTTTCAATCTTTGTTTCTTTGTCCATGTGATGTGTACACTACACTATTGGAAAATTTTCTTTTTCTTTTTGTAATGTGTTCCCATGATTCAGGATGCAGAATTACCCCCAAAATGGAAGTCATTTAACACAGTCATATTTCTTGAGCGGGTGAGCTATTTAACTTTTTTTCTTATAGTGATGCAAAGACTCAAAACTACGAATAGACATGTCGTTTATAATTCCATTGTGAATTCTAAAGGGGAAGAAGTGACTAAGTAATAAACCTATGAATGATTATTTTACTTTGTCTGCTTTTCTTACTTTGAAGTACATAGTCAGGGATTTTGTATGTCTCCAGGAAGTGTTATGGTTGTTTTTAAGGTAACAACTAAAATAGTGCCAAAACTTTATAAACTTTTCACAGTGTTCATTCTTTTAATGTTTTCAATTAAGTTTTATAACTTTTTAAAACATGAAAATAGTTCAAAATGTTAGTTTCATAAGCCATGTTAGCTATTTCTTAACGGAAGTCACCTTTGAAGTTTGTTGTCACGTTTTTTATAAGTTATGAAACTTAATTGACAATTTTAATAGCATTGGCACTTGAGTAAAAAAAATTCAAAAAGTTTTTGACACGTTTTTTGTTGTTAATTATTGGAACTTCTACCTTTTCTATTTACATTTGCATTTGCTTCAACTCAGGTCTTCTTTCCATATAATGGTGATAAATCATTATCTTATAATCAGTTAGCTTTATGTTCTTTTGTCCAACAACGTTTCAGGAGGATGGTCTTCATGATTCAAACAAAATTGCTGCATTTGATTTTGATGGATGTCTTGCAAAAACTTCAGTTAAGAGGTGTGCTCTCTGCATTTATACTCATGTTTCTAACAAGGCAGTACATTTTCTTAAAAACTTGAACCAGCGGCAATGATATTTTCCCCTTAAACTGGAAATTTATAAAATTTTGCCCTCACTAAAATGACTTTCCTGTACTTTAGATGTGGAATGCTGTTGCATTTAAATATTTTATCAAAGAAATTGATTGATATAGCGTATATATGATTTCAGAGTTGGTGCAAATGCTTGGTCCCTTATGTATCCTTCAATACCAGACAAGTTGAAGAGTTTATATAATGAGGGCTACAAATTGGTTTGTCTCTTTTCCTTCTGAAGGTTTTTGTCCTTTAATTTACTTAAGCAAATAAAACCCTCGACTATTTGTCAAACTTTGTGTTTTACGTGAATATTATTTCATTTTTTGTCAGGTTATCTTCACAAATGAATCCAATATTGATCGCTGGAAGAAAAAGAGACAGGTTGCTGTGGACTCGAAAATTGGACGTCTAAACAACTTCTTGAAGCTTGTGAAGGTTCCGATTCAGGTTAAATAATCTTCTGATTCATATGATATTTGTAGGCAAAATCAGTAAGGATCTATTTTGTATTTATTTTTTACATATTCTCTGAAGCATTAGTAATCAAATGAGAAGTCACCAAAGCAGCATGAAGGGTTGTAGACATTCTTAATCTGGTAGCCCACTGAATACTTTTAGATTGTTTTTATTGTATGAAGAAAGCAAATGAATATATTATTAAGTCTCTTTTTCCTTTGGTAAAATTTCATAAGATATGACTTTTGGCATTTCTTCCTACATATTTGTAACCTTTTTATTAGGAGTTGTTGGGATGACCTTTTTGCATCATATACAACCTTCCTAAGTTATTTCAATTAGTTTGTGTCCTGTATAATATAAAAACGAAGGTTGAAACTATTTAACCTTTTCTCTGTACTTTTATATGCAGGTCTTTATAGCTTGTGGGTATTCTGATGGTAAAGTAGAAGATCCCTATCGGAAACCAAAACCTGGAATGTGGCGGACTATGGAGAAACAATTTAATTCGGGCATGTCAATTGATATGGATCAGTTATTTACCTTGTCCTTTGTTTCTTTTCAGTTTCTTTGATGCTTTCTTCTTGAGAATTATACTTGGCATGCAAAGTGTAATTTTATTGTATCCGATTCGTACTCCAGCTAAGTTTTCTGCTTACCCTTTCGGATCCTTTTATAATATTCATCTCAAAGAGGAATTATGGTTTATGGACTCCCATTGTTTTTTTAGATCCTTTTATGTTGGTGATGCTGCTGGAAGGCCTCAAGATCATAGTGACGCTGACATAAAATTTGCTCAGGTATGATAACCTGTTCAATCAAATGTCCGTGGTTCAGCAGAGGCAATTATTACTTTTATTAACTGAAGTACATAGTTTTCAATGAATTACTTATTTATAATCTGGATACTAACATATGGCAATCTGCTCAAAACCATTAACTGATTTAGTAACTGTTCTGATGGTTATCTTTTTCTACACTCCTTTTCTTCCCTAGGAGCTTGAAATCCATCTAAACTTGTCAGCTTCCTAGCTGAGTTTCCGACTTCTTAAACATAGATCTTTGCCCAAGTTTAGGGAAGAAAAGCATGTAACATTTTAGGGCTTGAATGATTGAACCAACGCAAGAATCTATAACTTAAATGTTAGCATTTTAAAATTTCTTTGTATTGAAACTGTAATAGTTTTTATTTTCTCACGTTTATCTTCTAAAATCTATTTCCTCAAGATTAACTCTCATAAAGTTGTTTTCTTTTTCATTGTAGGCCGTTGGATTAAAATTCTACCTACCTGAGGACTTCTTTGATGTAAGAGAAACTTGAAGAGCTTTAAATTAGGAAGGTTCAAGTTTAACTAATGTCATTGTCATGCATTTGAGTTGTCAGTTGGACAACTCCAGATCATCATGAAAATTTAGGAGATTTTTGGTGGGATGTTTAGAATCTGGATGGATAGTTTTTGGGTATGCAGGTGATTTTTCATCATTTCTTATCTTCATCCACTTGGCTCGTTCTATTTATTGCCTTAATGACTTTGAAACTTGTCAATATCCTAATATAAGGACTATTCCTTAGCTGAAATTTGCTAGCTATCGAAGTCTGACGATCGTTGCTTATCTATGTGATTGTTCATTGTTTTCTGTATTTTGACTTCTTGGCAATATTATAGGGACAATGTTTTTCAATAATTAGGAGGATAAGAATGGTGATGGAATTGAGAAAGGATAACTATATCTTTGGTCTTTCTGTCTCAGTTTTCAAATCTTCTAACGTTAGTAGCTGTTTCAATCAGGCAACTTCTGTTTGTCATATAAGAATCTAAAAAATGCAATCTAGTTACACTTACGATTTCATTATTTTTGGTATTGTGATATCATCAACAATCACATGGAAGGTAGCATTATTAAGCCCCAAGTGAATGCCATATTGCCATATCTCAAGAAGCAACGGGGACGTCTCACCAAGCTCTTGTGGTCAACTCAAATGGGAGTCGCTTCACATAACATATGCAAACATCAATTCCTTGAAAACAAAATAGAAAAACCCAAGCATGTCTGCCTACTACCTGGCCAAGCCTAGTTTGAACTGAAAAGCAACACTTAACTGAGGAGTTAACAACGGTTTTAAAATTGTGCAACTTTACCAAATAATTTTGAACCTGTTTGATTTTTTAAAGCGTGTCTTATCTTTTTACAAAAAGTTATGGACACTCTTAAAAGCTTCATGATAGGTTTTTATTCATTTATTCGTCTTTCATACTAAAGATACTGTTTCTCCCCCTCCCTCTCTCTTCCTCTTTCATGGCTGTTCTATCTGTTCTATCTCTTTGTTTGTTTTCTTTTTGATTTTCTGTTCTCTTCTTCAAGCTTGGAGGTGATGGCGCGTCACTGTAAAGTTTCTACTCCATAGTATGCTTGCGTTTTCCATCATGGTTTCTCATTTGGGTATAAGTAAAAGTGTCAATTTTGACCCAAAGTTTTCACCAATCGACAAGTTTAACTTAAAAACATTCGGACGTTAACAATCTTAATCTTAACATTTAAAAAACGTTGCATTATAACCCAACTTTAACGAAAATTCAAATGGGTCTATTAAGTGCTAGATCAGCGTTGACCTGTCACTTCAAAATTATTTTTTTATTCAAGTAAGTGGGTTATAGAATTTTCTATGTAGAGACTGAATAAAATAGTAAAGAAAATGTAAAAGATGATGTAAGGAACCAAATATACTATATTGATACCATCAGCAGGAATTTGAGAACTTGCCTTTTCTCCCTAATCAATACACTCAGTACGATATTCTTTTTTTTCCCCTGCCTCCCTTTTGTTCTGTAGTACGCTATATAAGGAAAAGTTGTAACAAACTTTTGGCCAGCTCATTAGTTTACAAAACAAACCGTGGCATGGCATAACAACCTATCATATTCACTCTTTATTTACTAATAACAACTCAGATTCCTTCCTTCCTTTACTTCACTTTTTTCTTCCTTCAATTCATGTTGAATCTGGCCCTATGAAAACCTCTGGACTTCTTCTGCCCATAAACAAAACGAATGGTTGGTCTTGTGGGCCTATCAATACCCCCCTCATAAAAAACAACCTTGTCCTCAAGGTGGAAGGTGAGAAACACATCCTTGATCAATTGAAGAGGTTCTCAAGTAGCTTCAGATTCAGGCAATCCCTTCCATTGAATCAGCAATTCGCGCGCAATCCTTTCACCACGAGTGGCCAGTACCAACTCTGGTTCAACAATCCAATCCAAATCTTGAGAAAGTACTGCAGCTAAAGATTGGACTTGATCTGTAACACAGACTGATTTCTTGAGCTGAGAAATGTGAAAAACATCATGAATACCTGCTGAGTCTAGTAGCTTAAGTTGGTATGCCACAACACCAATACACTTAAGCACCTGAAATGGACCAAAGTATCTAGGAGCTAATTTTTTATTTGGTCTAGAAGCCAAAGAGCTTTGGCGATACGGTCTCAGCTTTAAATAAACCATGTCACCAACTTCAAATTCTAAGTCCCTGCGATTCTTGTTAGCAGCCTGCTTCATGCGATTCTGGGTCATATCCAATTGTTCTTTGGGTTCAGCCAACATCAAATCCCGTTGCAATAATAGCTCATCCAACGTAGAATTATTGGTAGCACTATAAGCGTATTTAACCAACATAGGAGGATCACGCCCCTAGACAATTTTGAAGGGAGACATCTTAGTAGATGAGTGATATGAAGTATTATAAGAATATTCTGCCCAAGCCAGCCATTTAGACCAGTGCCATGGCTATTCTTCGGCAAAACACCGCAAGTAAGTTTCCAAACAACGATTGACCACCTCACTTTGGCCATTTGTTTGTGGATGGTAAGCCTTGCTCCGCTTTTGAATGATCTGCTAGAGACGGAATAGCCCAGACCAAAAAGAGCTCAGAAAGATTTTGTCGCGGTCCGTCACAGTTCTTTTCGAAAAACCATGTAAGTTCACGATGTTGTTGATGAAGACTTCAACTACCATTTTTGGCTGTATAAGGATGCTTTAGGAGTATGAAATGTGCATATTTACTCAACCTGTCTACCACAATAAGAATTGAATCATACCCATTAGCTTTGGGAAGCCGATCGATGAAGTCCATGCTTAGATCCTTCTAAATGGCTTAAGGGATTGGGAGAGGTTGCAAAAGACCAGCAGGTGATAAAGTTTGGTACTTATATTGTTGACATATAGGCCATGCCTCCACAAAATTTTTGATGGCAGTCCTCATGCCTTCCTAATATAGTTCAGCAATAATTCTTTTATAAGTACGTAAAAAACCACCATCGCTAGCCCCTGTAAAAGTTTATGAATTAAGGAGGAAGTCTTTGGAATGGCTAACTTCCCTTGGAAATACAAGATGCCATGGTTCAAAGACCAACCAGAGCTAGAATTTGGATCTATGGCTAACCTCTGTTTGATCGCTGTAAAAGAAGGGTCAGCCTCTATTTCCCCACGCAAAAGTGGCCAATCTAACCATGATGGAATAGAGATAGCTTGGAGCTCCAATTGATTAGGAATTCTGGAAAGAGCATCCGCTACTTTATTGTCCGGACACGGCCTATATTGTACCTCAAAAGCAAAGCTCATAATCTTCGTGAGCTAACGCTAGTATTAAGTGGGGACCATGCGTTGCTCCAGTAAATAATGCAGGGATTTCTGGTCTGTATAATGAAATGGCGACCTAAAAGGTAATGCCTCCACTTTTGAATTGCCAAAACAATGGCCATCAATTCCCGCTCATAGACGGACTTGAACTGCGCATGCCCCGCAAAGCATGACTATAGAATGCAATGGGTCTTTCAAGTTGGGAGAGTACAGCACCGAGACCAATGCCGGAGGCATCTATTTGCACAATGAACATCTTCGTGAAATCAAGCAACACCAAAATGGGAACTGACTTCATAGCTGTCTTCAACATTTGAAACACATGGGTAGCCTTCACCGACCACTCAAATGCATCTTTTCTAAGGAGTTGGGTGAGTGGGGCTGCAATCTTTCCGTAATTGTGAACAAAGCACCGGTAATAACCTGTCAAGCCCAAAAAACCATGCAATTCCTTGAGGTTAGTAGGAATAGGCCATTCGTCCATGATTCGTACTTTACCGGGGTCCGCTGCCACGCCCTTCTCGGATATGATATGACTGAGATATTTTACCTCCCTTTGGAAAAAACAACACTTCTTGGAGTTGGCAAATAAACAGTGATCTCGCTACACATTCAGGATAGAGTGTAAATGCGACACATGCTCTTCTAAGGAAGAGCTATAGACAAGAATGTCATAAAAAAATACAAGAACATACCGACAAAGCATAGGCTTAAAAATGTTGTTCATCAATGCTTGGAATGTGGCGGGGGCATTGGTAAGCCCAAAAGGCATCACTATGAACTCATAGTGCCCCTTATGAGCGTCAAAGGCCGTCTTGTGGACATCCTTTGGTTTGACGCGAATTTGATGATACCCCGAGCGAAGATCAAGCTTGGTGAAAAACTTAGCTCTGTGAAGCTCATCCAACATCTCATCTATGTTGGGTATAGGAAATCTATCCGGAACTGTGGCTCGATTGAGCGCACGATAGTCCACGCAAAACCTCCAACTCGCATCTTCTTTTCGCACCAACAACACGGGGCTAGAAAACAGGCTAATACTCGACTAGATAATACTTGCCGTTAACATCTCAGTGACCAGCTTTTCTATCTCTGCCTTTTGAATGTGAGGATAGCGGTATGGGCGAACATTGACTGGACCCTCTCCTTCTTTAAGCACAATTGCATGTTCGTTTCCTCGAACAAGTGGCAACCCCTTAGGAGTAAAAAATACATCCTTAAATTCAGCAATAACTTATCTCACCAGAGGTTCTTCACATTCACAGGGATCTTTAGATTGCACAACAACATGTAACAACTCAACCAACACACCTTCCTTCTCTTGTTGCAGATCCTTCACCATAGTTTTGAGGGCTACTAATGCTCGAGTGAGGCTTGGGTCACCCTTCAACTGAGCTTGTTTACCCCCATCTCAAACGTCATGGTTAGCCTCTTCCAATCATCACGCGTTTCCCCCAATGTTGCAAGCCACTTAAGGCTTAAAATGACATCAGTGCTTCCTATTGGAAGTGGAAGAAAATCTTCCACGATTGTCAATTCCTGTAATTGGAGTACTATCCCTTTGCAAACTCCCATCCCTTTCAATTGTTTCCCTGATCCAATCACCACTCTGTATTGTGATGTTGGCTACATTGGTATCTGAAGTGCTCGACCAAGCCAGTGGAGATAAAATTATGTGTGGCTCCACAATCAATAAGCACTACCACATCTAGACCGTGAATCTGGCCTTTCAACTTCAAGGTTTTGGGTTCTGAAATTCCAACCACATAATTCAACGACAACTCCACACTGTTCAAAGCCTCTTCTACCATCTCAGTCTCCTTCTCTTCATCATTCCCCTGAATCTCCTCATCCTCGTTTACCAACAATACATTCAACTCCTTCATCTTACACACATGGCCATAATGCCACTTTTCGTCACAACGAAAACACAACCCTTGGGCACGCTTATTTTGGACTGCTGTAGGTGTTAATTTTCAGAATCTGTTGTAGTTGGTGTTTGGATTTGAAGTTTTTGTGTCTGTTTTGTGGAGGGAAAGTAAGGGTTGGGCTGGGTTTATAGTTTTGTTGGGTATTTGGGTAATGGGTAGTGGGTTATAGACTTTTGTGGGAGTCCAGGTAATTGTTTTGGAGTTAGGTTTGTGTTGGATTGCGGTTGGCTCTTTGTGGTTTTTAGGGTAATGGATTGAACCCAAGATCTAGTTCTTACGCTCGACATGACCTGCCGTATCTATAGTCTCCTTCAGTGAATGTAGGTTCAGCACCAACAGCTCTGCCCGAATTTTTTCGTGCAACCCATAAACAAAAACTGTAGTCATGGTGTCATCATCCAAGCCTCCCACTAATGCTGCCAAATACTCAAACTGGACCCGGTATTTTGCCACCGTGCCTGATTGCCTCACTGCGAAGAATCGATATAATAGGGTCCCATCTTGTAATTCAGTGAATCGGTGAAGCACCTAGATTTTAAGTTCGTGCCATGACGCAAATGCCTTGGTACGCTCCTCAAAATGTAACCAAGCCTGAGCCTCGCCTTCAAAGCACACTCCAACCGCTTCTAACTTCTCCGCTTCCATTAACCGATTGATAGAAAAATATCTCTTGGCTCGAAAAATCCATGAATCAGCCCCTTTACCATAAAAAACTAGGAGTTCTAACTTTTGAGGATACCTATCTCGTTCCAACACTTTTTCAGCAATGGCCAAAGTTGTGTTCTGCATTTCATGTTCGGTATTTATGGTGTTGTTGGGGATATTGGTTTGGGTGGTGTTATTGGTTTCAGTGTTGTTTTGGGTGTTTGTGGCTTATCCTGAACGAATAGTATTGGACTCACCAGGTTGCAAGTTGTGGTTTGTTTGGTTGTTCAAAAGTAGTTGGATATTACTCTGTGTTTCTCTCATCTGAGTAATCAAGAGAGTCATATTAGCACTGATTCCCTTGACGTCTTCCTCAAGCTAGTCCACACGAGATCCATATGCGTCTTAGTGTGTGTTGTTTCCATTTGAAAAATGTAGTTCCCACAGGAGAATCTGTGGGCTCTGACGCCAAATGATAGAATTTTCTACGTAAAGACTGAATAAAACAATAAAGAAAATGTAAAAGATGATGTAAGGAACCAAATATACTATATTGATACCACCAGCAGGAATTAGAAAACCTACCTTTTCTCCCAAATCAATACACTCAGTACAATATTCTTTTTTTTCCCCTACCCCCTTTTTGTTCTGTAGTAAGCTATATAAGGAAAAGCTGTAACAAACTTTTGGCCAGCTCATCGGTTTACAAAACAAACCATGGCATGGCATAACAACCTGTCGTACTCACTCTTTATTTACTAATAACAACTCAGATTCCTTCCTTCCTTTACTTCACGTTTTCCTTCCTTTAATTCATGTTGGATCTGGCCCTATGAAAACCTCTGGACTTCTTCCTCCCATAAATAAAATGATGGCTGGTCTTGTGGGCCTATCAGTGGGTTTTATCGTTTTGTTTCCGACCTCCTCCGACCAATTCGTTTTCCTTGTGGAATCCGTCGCAACAAGCATCGTCATTCATAGGTGAGTTACCATCTGTTTGGGAGAGAATTTTCCGTAGCAAGTATCATCGTTTATAGGTGAGTCATTGTCAGACCCTCCTTATTTCCGTCTCTCCTCATTTTGCCGCCTCTCCTCATTTCGTTCTCCATACAGAATCTGTCATCATCTGTTTGGGAGAGAATTTGCCGTAACAAGTATCATGGTTCATCGGTGAGTGTCTCAGTTGTCTTTTATCATAAGTGAGTTTTCATTGATAGGAAAATAATGTAGCAGTTTTCTAATTTACTTGATTTTGATATGACTATTTTCGCATCGTATAAAGAAGACAGAAAAACTTGGTGACTATGCAATGTGATTGAATTACTAATTTTGAGAAATCTAAGTGCGTTACTATTGAGAAATTAGGATGAGAGTTGATTTTGTGCATAGGTAACTATCATCATACGTGAACTAGCAGTTGCTCTATTCGTGGGTATTTAGCCACTCTTAACTATCAATTTTGCTTGTAAGAAGTATGTTTCGTGTTGTTATGTAGCCTATTGTAAAAATGTATAGAATGGCATGCTGATTTTGCTTTCAGATGCTTATTGTAAGATAGTGTTCATTTTGTTTTATAGTCTCTAGCAATGAATAGCTTTGCTATTATGTGGTGATAATAGAGAGAGGCATCATGTAATTTTCTAGCCTTCAATTGTAAGTGGAATCTACTGTTCAAGAAATTTGTTGATTGATATTTTGCTCTTACATCATCATGAAGGACTGGAAGGGATAAAGAGTTGCATTTTTAGAGATTCATTTTAGGATTTCAAGCATTCGAGCTTTTAGTGAGATGATAGTAGAGTCACGTAAGATGTTGAAGTGGCAATCTTTTAGGATTACAGTTGACATGATAACTTGAGGTAATGTCATAGATAACCACGTTTAATTAACAATTTCATTATTTTGGATTAACAGAAGTAAAGTTAAAGTAGTAGTTTCATTATTTGATTTGCAGTCTATCACTTACAATCCATAGTTGTGATATATGTTAAGTGTAATATATGTTAATTTCAAAAGTACTTCTTGTAAAGTTTTGAGAATTTTCTTTATAAAGACATTCTAGTCCTTACCGATGAATATAGACATTCTAGTCCTTACTGATGAATATAGACTTTCGTAGGAGTTACTAAAATGCAAAGTTAAGTGTATATTTCTACTGGGGCTGCTTTGCTGGAATTGGCTATTGGTAAACACGTTTACATCTTCCATTACAATAACTTATGATCAGAAGCATAGGGATAATTTAGCTAAACAATGGATTGATGTGTGGTTCTTTACAGTTTCACTAATGTACTTAACTAATCAAATTGGTTGTATGCTTCCTTATTTTTCTTTCTTTATCCTTTTTTTGACACATTTGAAGCAAAAGACAATTAGTATTATCCATTTTTTATATGTAGGAATAAAATAGCATGCTTATTTGTCCAAACATGCATATTGTATTTTGCTTCCTTAATCAAGTGGCCATAATGTTCAATATTAACCTTACAAATGCTCTCTTTCAATGCTTTGCAGCTGATCTCAATGGATGGACTCGTATTGTCGTTGATAAATAATAGAGTAGAGTCTTAGTGATTTACACACTGCACCATGCAAATAAAATAGGTCTTTTAGTTGTTGTGGTTCAAAAAATTGCAAATTTTCTGCTTCTTTGTGTGTTGCAATCATCTTCACCTCCTCCCTTATCTTGTCTTTGTCCTCATGAATTTAACGTCTTCATATATGATTTTAACATATCAACCTGATTTTCACCTTCCTAAGTTATTTTAATACACATTGAAGGTCGAGGATTGCATTTTAACTTAATAATATATTATCTTATTATCATCTTTTAAGTACGCAGATGGAATCATTATCATCGTCGAATACAACAGTGAGGTCAAAGTTTGGCAATGTCGTTTGCTATTATAAGCTAAAGACCCTATTGAGGACTTCATAGAGTGGTCGTAATTTTGGCTGAAGGTTTTATAGATGCCCTAATTATCCGGTGAGAATTTAGATAAATGAAGTTAAATGTTAAACTTTGTTTAAGGTATGTTGTTTACGGAAATTGAATTGAATGTTGTAGGATGGGAGATGCAAGTTTTTCAAATGGTACGATGAAGAATTTAGTGAGAGAGTCGTTAAAGTGATTCAAAATTTTAAAAGTGATTTATCAATTTCAAAGGCAGAGGTTAAAAGAAGCACAACAAAGAAGATTGTAAAATAAATGAATCTTTTGAAGGACGACATACATTTATTGAGAAAAGAGAAATAAAACAAATTAAGTGTATGTTAATGAACATTGTAATATGATTACTTATGGTTGTACTTCTTTTTATGTGTAAATATGTTATAAGGATATTGTATTGAATTTGAACAATGTGATGGTTGATATTAATTTCATGTAGGTTATGAAAATTTTGAGTTTGAATATATAAATAATAAAAAATGGTAATGTTGTATAACAAATCATAATGAATATGTTGTATATGAATAATAAAATATGGAAATTAATTGTGTAACTCAATTGAATAAACAAATCTACTATATATAATCAATATATAATGGATAAGTTGTAGTGTCACAACTCACAATTCATATAATGAATATGTTGTATATGAATAATAAAATTGGTATATGAACTAATATGCAATGAATAATTTGCATATGTTGTCAAATATGAAAAAAGACAATGTAAGAGAGAGAGAGAGAGAGAGAGAGAGAGAGAGAGAGAGAGAGAGAGAGGGGATGTGTAGGAAATCATATTAATTAACAAAAATATTTACATTGTATTTAAATAACATAAACATTCATATGTGTACATCACAAAATTATTTACATTGTATGTATACAACTAATTGATGTTTCCTTCATTTATACTACACTGCGTAAGATCAGGTTGTGATGATGAAGTCAATGATGTTCTCCTTGTATTTGCTTCAAATTGTAAATGTTGTGAAGTAATATTGGGACGTCCTTTGAATCGTAAACCCCTTGGTTGAAATGATAATTGAAATGCGTGTGGGTCAACATCTACAAATTGGTCTATATGGTTGCAAGTGTACCAACCTGTAAAATGGAAGAAAAAAAATATTACAAACACACTTTATAATTGTTACAAGTTAGACAAATTGATAAAAAAGCTTACAATATTGCTTGGTTGAGTCAGTCCAGCATTATCATTAACCAAATTCCCATCACTTAATTGTAGTTATAATGATAAACATGTTTATCAGTAATTAGTTTAAACAATAAGTAATACAAAATCAAAAAACTGTATACCGGTGAAGATCCCTCCATTCTAACCTGATTGACAAAATTATATACATTAGTAACTGCATGTTAATAAAATTGTATTCATATGTTTGAAGTTCCCTTACACACTTGTGAAGAAGCCTCATCATTTTGACTTGACGTATTATTGTTGCATTTTTTGGATTTATGACCTTGAAGACCATATTTTCAGCATTTATGCACTTGTCCTTTTTGACTCATTTCGTTTGATTTTTCATCTTCTTCGGCTCATCTTGTTGTTTTCTTCTTGCAATTTTTAGTCTACCAAGCATAACCCTTTTAGGTAGGGGATGTATCAACTCAGCATCACTTGAACGCCAGAAAATTTCACCTCATATTGGTTGTAACACATGTTCATACAAACTCAAGAAGTGACCCTTCCGATAGCACAAATCAATGAATGTCTTAACCCTTTGTCTCGAGTGATGGATTACACTAATTGCATACTTGTATGGATATCCATATAGGTCCCATGCCCGACAACTACATGTATGTTGTCTACCGATCTTGACAATATGCTACCCATCACCTTTTGAAACTTCATAACCACCATCTCCATCTCCATTCCATACAATTCTCTGTTGTATTGCTTCTTTCTTATTTTTCTCTAACTTCTTTATTATGTTTTGTGCTATATCATGCTTCCACCCAAGAACAAACCGTTTCCTCTCATCATGCCTTCTCATAACCTTTATTCTAATAGTCTCCAACATGCTAATCACTACCCTCTACCTACCTGGTATAATCCACCCATTGAAGGTTTCATTCATGTTGTTATCAACAATAGGACATTTACTTTTAAAGGATTGACAACATCTAGCCCACCTCTCTTTTGGATACTCAAGCAACACTGTAGCACATCCAGGGTTTATTCTGTCAAGCATCTTTAGTTGTTCATCGAAATCTTGAACATAAGTTGACCAAGCGCGATTCTAAAACTGGTTTCTTAGGTCCTTTCTCTTCCAATTCGCAGGCCAATTGTGATATATATGTCTTGCACACATATGATGATCTGTATTGGGAAAAGTGTCCTTAACTGCCCAGACTAATCCCTATAACAAATATAAAAGATATCAAATCATATTTCCTATAATTACCTTCAATCCCAAATTTGCATACATATCTTCTGCATATCAGATATGACTGTAATTACTTGATCATCTTCAAATTCTAAATCAGATGACAACAACTTCATGAACCAAGTCCATGACTTTATGTTTTCCATTTCAGCAATTGCCCAAGCCAATGGAAACATTCCTCCATCACCATCTCTACCAACTACACTTAACAATTGTCCTTGAAATTTTGTCTTTAAGAAGCATCCATCAATCCCAAAAATTGGTCTCAAATGCTTTCATCCTCGTTTCATTGTGTCAAAAAAAATATACAATCATTTGAACTACAACAAAATAAAAGAAAATATAAAAAACTATTAATATACTATAAAATACAACATAATGAAGTACAACATAAACTTTACAACATAACTTACCTATAGCAATAAGCTCTGTTCATTTCTTGATAATTGTAACTTAATTGTTGACCTAGGATTGTTGACCTTCAGCTCGTGTATATATCCTTGCATCTTTGCATATTCAGCAATAGAATTCGTTGCTCTCACTTTCCTTAATCTCTTCTTCGCTCTTCTACATATGCCTAAATTTACAAACATATTTAGTTTCTCTCTACATTCTTCCACCATTTTCTTGGTTGTTATACTGGGCTTCTCTAAAATTTTATCCTTAAAGTGTCTTATTAAGAATTTTGCAGAAACCAATTTAGGTTTGTTTATAGTGAAGCAATTGTGAATAGGATTATATGTTTTACCTTTAACATCGTTTTTTATTTAATATATGCAGCATTAAAAAACCCATTGGCATCCACCCATACAAGCATACCAAATTCGAGTATTCTCACACTTTTTCAAACTAACATTGTATCCTGTAGGTATTGCATAATCGATAACAAAATATTTAAATTCTTTTGTAGTCCCGTAATCCATTCCTAACCTCCACTCATGTCCAACCTCTACAGGATTATCCAAATTCTCTTCCATTTCTGCTCCTTCTCCCTCTACATTCTCATCCCTTTCTGCACTATGCCCTTCCATGTTCTCATCATCATCATCAATAGCATAGATAGGTGTGTCTACATAATGAGTTACATATACATCTACAATCCCATGTTTTTTAATTAGGTTTATCAGCCTAATACAACTTTCATTTGAGTCGATAACTTTCAATAAGTCCTTAAAGTTAACGCCAGGCTCTCTATAATATGCCTTATCAATTTTATCATACCCTAACTCCATTGCCATCTCATTTATTTATTTGTTACTAACAAAGTCAACATCAACTTTATCAAGTGTAGCAACATTTCCACCGACATATGTCAATTCAGGCTCTACCATAAAAGTTCCACCATGAAAAGACTTATAATTTCATGTTGAGCCATTAAAACCTATAAACATAAGCATACTCGTAAGTTTAAATGAAAAAATCAATGCAATGATTAAAAAAAACATCAAGTTGATTATTATAAAATGTAAAACCAATGCAATCAAAACTATAACAACACATGGTGATCCCAATTTCCACCAGAAAATATTTTCTCTAAAATAATGTATGAGCTACTATTTCAATACTTGCAAGAGGATGATGACACTCATTTGCATGTCCTCATTTTTAATAACTACCTATTTCCATGTTTATGAAATGAGAAAATAGAATGGAATTGCCCTATAAGTTTCTTCCTTTTTAAGGAGTCATATATCAAATTGTAAAAGCTTTCTTCCTAGCAATTCATAGTTCAACAATGATTAGCAATCCATTTTTAGCAAATAACATAGCTGAAATATAGACAGACAAAAACTTAGCATTTTTTTCACGCAATTTCAAATTATAAATTTTGGGCAAGTTCATTTATTATTTAACTTAAAGAATTCTTAGCTTTAGATTTTTGTTTCAACGCCAATCTCCTTACCCTTCAATGTAATTATAAAAAGTATGGTGGAAAGCTAATGGGAACCACCAATGAAGTCATGTCCCTCCATTTAAATAGCACTTTCAATCAAATGCTTAAGCCCTACCAAGCTTTATCTAAAACATTCACTACGATCCCAATTCAAGTTTGGAAGAATAAAATTGGCTTGATAAGTCTAATCTGGTATGTATTAAGTAGCCTAAACTATTTGAGTTTTAGTGCTTATATAGCCTAAACTATTTCAGTAAATTTAGATTTCTAGCATTTCACCATCAGTAAAGTTACAAATTAAGCAAAAACATATACATCTACTACACTTCAATGGTGCATACTAACATATCCATCAAATTTCTACTGACATATTCAATTACCTGCAAATGCTTAATTAGACTTATCAGTATATGATTCCTCGAGTATTCTTTGATACAAATACAAATTGCAAAGACTGGATTCTCTAAGCAAAAGAAGAATCAAGATGCATTACATAATTGTCAATGCTAAAGAAAATTCCCAATGCAAGAGCTGAAAAATAAAATTAAAGAATGTATGGACAGTAGATGAACATCCAAGACACTAACTTTTATAACTCCCTATTGCTTTCTTCCATTTGGAAAAAGCTTACAAGGAAAATATTTCCCCTAAAAGACTTGTTTATTGGAGTACTAGGTTACCCAAAACTTGCAAACCTAAACAACCTAGAACTAAATACATGTGTGATGCAGAGTGATGTTTAAAATTCTAACTAAAGCTAACAAAAAAGCATAAAAATCACAACAATGGGACCACAATGGGGACCAAAAACAAAGCAGACAAACAAATATTCGGGATCACACCCAATATTAAATAATGAAGATATCCATTATCTAACACACACCAATAAGAAGGAAGCATCCCCATGCACAAACATATCTAATAGACACCAATAATAAAACCTAACATACCTCAGTTAACTTAAAAAGCTTCGATGCTTAACAATGAAGACTTCTCTCGATAATTCCAAACCACCATGTTGTGCGATTGGTACTTCCCTTTACCAATCTCACTACCGGTGACCAATAATGCTGGAGAACGAAGAAGAAGATGAAGAACGATAAGATAGTAACAAAAACACTGTCATTTCCACATATAATATGTTTACTTAATTATCAAAATTATCTTAACTAATTCTTTGTTAACTTAACAATATTTTTATCAAATTAATAACATGATTAGGTTTAAGACAGTTATCATACATGTAATCCTAAGGTTAACCATTTAAGGTTAACGATAATATGAAAGTGGGTCCCACTCGTTTATTAAAAATTATTATTTAAAATTTAATCAAGAAGTGGGCCCCATTTGCCTTGTTAGCAATGACATGGCGAATGGGGCCTACTTACTTGAATAAAATAATAATTTTGAATTTCCAAGTCAGTGCTGACCTAGTACTTAATAGACCCATTTGAATTTTCTGTCAGGATTGGGTTATAATGCAACATTTTCTAAATGTTAAAGTTAAAATTGTTAACGTCTGAACGTTTGGGTTAAACTTATCAATTGGCGAAAAACCTTGGTCAAAAGTGGCCTTTTTGTCTTTGGGTATATGATAGTTTCTTGCTTCAATAAGCAAGTCAAAACCAGCGAAGATGGGTTTTGGGGGTGAGTTTTATTTGATCTGACTAAAGGGAAAAAAATTGGTCCAGTTCACTGTCCATAAGTTATTTAACCAGTCGATTTATTATTTCACGGACTGATTTTTACTTTCAATGGTTAAAAATTAAAACCGAACTGGAAACTAGTCCGATTCATACTTAATTTGCTCGAATCAGTCGATTCGATCCCGTTTTTATATCATTGGATCTATGAAATGTTCATTTTTCTGTCATTACTTGGTCTTTTGGAATTGTATGAGAAGATCTTACCAATGCTTTCATGAATGGATGAATTAATTCATTGCCTCATCAAGAAGGAAGAATGGAGAATGAGCTAAGAATAAATGATCACATCTTATTCCTTGCAATGCCTTTTTGTCTTCCTATTTTGCTTTAATTTAATACTAAAAATGGAAAGCCACTTCTAATTTTATACACTTATAATTTTTCAAGAGTTTGAGTAAATCCTTTTTAAGTTAGGTTTCGAACTGTCCTTTCAATTTAAATCTAAATCAAAATTTATTACGATCCAATTTCAAGATATGAGACTTGAGTCTCACATCAGTCATATGGGGGTTGATGTGGGGTTTATATAGGCTTATGGGCTCTCCCATCCTTTGAGCTAGCTTTTGGGGTTAGGCTCTCCCATAAGACCTTTATCAATTGATATCAAAGTCAATACCACTCCTTCGAGTCCTCATGCCATGTGTAGTGACGACAATATTGTATTGTTTACTCGAGGCTAGAAAAGGTCTAGTGCACAATTAGCTTGGACTATAGAGCATGGTGGAATGTTACAGTCTAATTGTAAGATATGAGACTTGAGTCCCACATCGATCATATAGGAGATTGATGTGGGATTTATATAAGCTTCTAGGCTTTCCCACCCTTTAAGCTAGCTTTTGAGGTTGAACTCTCTCATAATACCTATATCAAATTCTATCAATTCGAATTAAGTAAGACCAAAATGGAGTTGTCATTCCTAGCTTCAATCATTTCCATCAACATTTTAGATGAATTGTAGCTCTTTCTCACTATTTCTCAAAACTTGCAACCTTTTAAGAAGAGAGGATTGCAAGAGACTTGCTATATAAATTGAGTCATCCTTATCTTACGTTTCTAGCTTTTGATTTTATCATACATGTGAGGTGACCCTCTTATCCACTTCAACAGTGTGCTTGCCTTTGTTGTTCTAATTCATGTCGCTTTGTCACGAGATTATGTCGCATGGAAGCAAAGTTTTGTTTTTTGTACCGTACCGACTTGTAAACGGTACAAAAAGTAATGTTCTAGTACCGCCTGTATCGGAATGTTTCGGTTGGTACCAGCCGATATTCAAAATATTGGCCAAATACGTGCCGATATCAGCAATTTTAAAAATTGAGGGGTATTTTTGTAAAAAAAAATTATTAAACCCTTTTGCACCCCCTCCCTCCTACACACCCAACGTTCTCCTTCTTCTTCCTCTCATTAGTCTCTTTCTCACACTCACACTCTCACTCTCTCTCTTCTTGACTATCGCCGTTAGTTGCTCTCCGACTGTCCGGCAACCACCACTGCACCCCTAACAACTGGCCGACGCCACCCACCAGCTCACCACGACCCTCCTGACTCTAGATATGAAAAACTGAAATAGATTTTTGATTTTTTTTGGTGTGTTTTTTGCTCTTAAATTTGAAAAACAAATTCATTGTATTTGGTTATTTTTTGTGATGGAAATTATTGGTATATTTTGTGATGAAAATTGTTGGAAATTAATGGAATAAAATTTATTGGAAATTATTGGAAATGAAAATTGTTTATGTGTGTTGAAAAATAAATTCATTGTATTTGGTTACTTGTGTATGTTTTGTTATGGGAATTGATGGAAATTATTAGTATGTTTTGTGATGAAAATTGTTCGAAATTATTGGAAATGAAAATTCTTTATGTATGTTTTTGTAATTGTTGGAAATGAATTTGTGATGGTTGAAATTGTTGGTTGTTGGAAATGGAATTGTTAGTTGTTGGAAAGAAAATTATTAGAAATGAATTTGTGATGGTTGAAATTAATGGTTGTTAGGAATGAAATTATTAGTTGTTGGAAAGAAAACTGTTGGAAATTTGAAAATAGAAATTGTTTATATATGTTTTGTGATGTTTGAAATTTTGAATTGAAATTGTTGGAAATGAAATTGTTGAAAATTAATAGGAATGGGAAATGTTGGAAATGGAAATTGTTTACATATGTTTTGTAATGGTTGAATTGAAATTGTTGGAAAATGTTATAAATGAAATTGTTGGAAATT